>BLFK01000704.1:3105699-3127483 GCA_014634185.1 Astreopora myriophthalma | reverse complement strand
CCCCCCCCCCCCCCTCGATGCTGAGTGTAGATGGACTTTTTAATAGGCAGTTGTGACACGAGTTCACTTGGGACCACAATTTACTGAGGGTGAAGGAGAGGGAAAACAGAATGAGAAGCTCTAAAGAGAGAGACGGTAGTGTCCCAACGTAATTTGTCCAGAATTTCAGCCTGACATGTGAAGTCCAAGAGACAGCGGACTTTGAAAAAGAGGGAGTGAACTCACGCTTTGGAGGTTTGAGCAGCGGACCACAAAGATTAAGGTGGTATGTGCGGTTTTCCCTGTCATGCACAATATAGTCTTTGCTAAGATTCCTCAGGGGTGTTAGATTAAACTGGACTCTCGTCTGGGGATTAGTGACAGTGCAGTTGTCAGAAACAACCTCCTTTTGCGCGTTGACTGAACATGCGGTGCTTGTTATCCACAAGAACTCGTACTGACATTGAGCCTTTTTCACGAATATTGGCTCGCCCTGCAAAACAAAAACGTCGTTCTAATGTTAAAAAGAAATTTATGGATTGAAAATAGAGCAGTTTTCACTTGAGTGTGGAAAGTAATAACGTGATTGTTTGGTTTTGTTTTGGCCTGTGATTGGTTCAAAAAAGTCGCGAGAACCAACTCGTCACTCTTGTTGTCCCCCGCTCGGTCCCGGGTGTCGGGTGTCGGGTGTCGGGTGCCGGGAGCCGGGTGCCGGGACCCGGGTGCCGGTGCCCGGCCTTGAACGTGCATTAGCAACAACATATGACCAATCAGGAACTCTACGGGAGTCTACCCAGAGTCAGTGAAACAATTCGTGTGAGAATACTAAGACTAGCTGGTCATTGCGCTCGTCACATTGAAGAAACGGCTTCAAAAAGTGCTGTTTTGGGAACCGCAGCATGGTTGCCCAAATCGAGGTAGACCAAGAACTACATACATTGACACCATCAAGGCTGACACTGGATCGGAGAATATTACAGAAATGAGACTCGGAGATGCCATGTTCGATGAGTCTCTTTAAAAATACTTTGTCAGGATGGCCGTGGGGTTGATTCCCGGCCTGAGTAAGTAAGTAAGTAAGTAAGTAAGTAAGTAAGTAAGCGTTTACCTGCAGTAAACATCAGTGACACACTCGGCTATCGCCTCGTGCGCCACGTTTTTGTTCTTACCACATTTTGACGTCATCTGTGATCTATTACTGAACACGGCAACATGGAATCTATTTGTTAAGTTGAATTTGTTAATATCGGAATAAATTATTTTGAAAGTCGTCTAAGTAATTGGTAACTAGTCTTCTTGCGCACAGAAACGTATAATACCGTGTATAGTATCGTGGGCCTTGTATCGAGATATGTATCGTATCGTGGGAAAATGTATCGTTGCAGCCCTAATCTTAGTATGTAGTTGAAAACAAGACATTCAATCCACACCTCAGTTGATCCACACTGCATTTGTATACGGGACGAGTACTTCACTCCACCATCACAGAAATCGCCATCCTCGTATATCAAGAAAATATTGCTTCCGTTCTTTTGGGGTCCATGTCTCACTTTTCCAAGGTTATAACCCTGTCCTCTGATAAAATAAATATAAAACAAAAGAAGTGTTCGTAGTATTTCACTTTGTATGCGATGTGATATCGTCCGCAACGGGAAGTCAGATTGTAAATAACGCAACACTCCGCGATGGGACAACTGATGAACGCTTTGTGTGACATGGAAGAGTGTTGGCAAGAAATGGATGTGAGTTTTCTTTGTATGACAGGCAGGGCGTGCACTAAAGATGTCGCAAACCTCAGGCCAGGGCGCGCAATTAAAGTGTCACGAATCTCAATAGCAAGTAAATTTGGTACAAGTGTAGGGAACGTGTACTTACTTTTTCACCATACAAACGCCAGCCGTGGGAGGACAAGATGAAGCGGCATCATTTTTCGTCGAGACCACCGCACGACACACATTTATGAAGTATGACACATCGTCGAAATTTGGCGTTGTTATACGTGCCTCCCAGTTTCGTACGCTCATGGACAACGGCAAAAAGTCATACTGATTATTGGTAACACCGTCATCATCTCCAATACTACATTGTACAGTGACCATAGGTCTGCAAGCGTAACCAGTTGGCCAGCGACATTCATAAAGTTGTTTATCGCTCTTTTTCTCGCAAGAGGGTCCTGTCTCTCGACCTGTGATACTTTGGTCGCATTCAAAGATGAAGTTGATGGATGTTTTCGAAGTTGCGCCATATGTCATGTTTATCTGCCCATTGAAGTACGTGACGCTGTTATTTAAGGCAACAGGTTCGTCGCCTTTGCCATCCGCTATCAGTATACGATGGATTAAAAATACATGAACAATGTAAATTCCACACAAATTTCAAAACGCTCGAACGAAGGAGGAAAGAAAAAGCTGAAGGAAAAACGGAAGTTCAGGGCCCTCTACCCCTACCCCTCTCACGCTCCTGTCCCGTCCCCCCTTCAAAGATGTTCATAGGAGGCTAAAGGCTCAGAGGCTGATGAAGAAGAAACGATGTCTTGTGAATTTCCTGAATGCATGAATCAGGAAGCTTCAAAGAAAATGTGTCCATAGGGAACAAGAACTCAATGCTCAGGTCGACAATGCTCGAATAACTGACCTTTCATGATGCATGCACCTCGATGGCTGCCTTTGCACGCTGTTTTGCTGACCAACTTCTTGCAGGCATTGAGAATGATTGTCACACCAGGAGCTCCAGCGACACTAACATTATAGTCTCCGCTCTCTTTATACAGCTTGGACAAATTGAACATGTACCCATACTGCTTGTCAAAAACAGTACAGTTGTTACCAGTCTCTCTCGTCAGCGCGCAGGCACTCGGCGTTTCCCATAAAAACACGTATTCACAAAACGGAGATTTGGACAAGAAGATGGGAGAGCCCTGCACAAGTGAAACATTCCTTGCTAAGATAAAGTAACAATATAAATAAGTAATATTTCATAGACCATAGAAACTTCGCCATAAAAATCGTTTTCAAAACTCAACTGGAACCACGAGCCGTGGGCTCGTGGTTTCCTTGTCAAGTTTCTCACATGCTATGGAGCGATTTGTATGGTCCAAAGGGGAATCTTTGTGACATTTTTTTTTTGCCTCACTAGCATAGTCTTATCATTCTCTGATCAAGAATCTCTGAATATTGAACGAAAATTAGCAATCTTAGTCATCTCTGAAAATTTGACCCAATAAACCCAATAGTTTCGGAGAAATTCTTTCTTAAAAACTCGAAATTTCACAGAAAAAGGTATGGCTCATTCACGTTTTTGCCACCCAGCAATTTTGCAGTTGTTGACGGTTGATGGTTGATATTTCCTGTTAATGGCTGATATTGCTTCAGGGAGCTGAAAATTGCACAGCTTGCTCTGGTTATCCAAATCTTGCAGCTTTTCAACTTAACTGGAACACAAAGCGACCCCTTTCTGTGGGTTAACTCATATGCTGATGAGGAAAAATGTAGACAGTGACGTCAGAAAAAGTCGCACAGTGCCCGCGTGCGTGCGTGCGTATGCTTGTGTATGCTTGTGTATGCTTGTGCGCATGTGTAAGTGTGTGAAAATAGCTGATTTGCAGGATAATTTCAAAACCAACGTGGCGCCTAGCTTGTACACGACCTATTCCGAGCACACTTACGACAATAAAGTAGATTTGATTTCACTCAAGGTTCTTACTCTTTTGAGCTTTTCAAATTCCATGACTTAGCTATCACTTTCGGAAATTGTCAAAACTATCCATGTTTTAGGGTCGGTATTTTGTGTCATAATTGTCCTCGCCTAGACATCAGCCATAGTTTATCTACCATATATAGCTATAATTTTTCCGTGATGACTTTCCATGACCGACACTGAATTAAATTCCATGACCTGTCCTGGCCTGGAAAATAAAATTCTTAAATTCCATGACTTTCCAGGTTTTCAATGACTGGTACGAACCCTGGTTCAACTGCCTGTGGCCGTTTGATACGTGTACTTCCTACAGCTTAAAATCATAGAGCCTACCATTTTTTCCGAGCAAGAGAACATAATCCTAACGCTCTTGTTGAATTGTTGATGGCATGCGCTGCCTCCAGAGTATTGCAGTGTCAAATCGCCATTGTCAGCAATCTGAGGGTTACTCTGCACGTACCCCAAGTTGTACCCTTTCTTTCTGCCGTGGTCAACCTGACAGGCCCCGATAGCCCCCCCTGGACACCTGATCACCTGTTGACCAGGATTCACAGGCCGGCATACGTTGATGAAGTAATGTAAATGCTTGTCCTTCGCTTTTGGGTCTACGGCCTCCCAATTGCCTTAAAAATAAGTGTCAACAAATCATAAAGTTTCCCAGTTGATGACAGAAGTTTACATTTTCCATCAAACAATTTATAATAATATATGTTACTTTACTGAAGAATACATTACTGAAAACACTCATATTCTTACTCGTAATCACAATCATAATCGTAATCATAAAAGTAAGTATTGTACTCGACTTTTTATCAGGATACTATAAACAACTAATCACTTACTGATTTACATGGGGTGGAACTTGAGTTAGAGAGCCGATAACACAATATCGGAAATGGGTCAATTCCCAATATTGTGACATCGTTAAAGCTCGGTACAATACCGTAGATTTACACTAGCTAAGCCCAACAACTCATTTCCGCAGTAACCTGACCTTAAACTCTTGGAACAAGAGTCTCACAGCGTATGGTAAAAAGAAGTATACATGATATATGGTATTGTAAAAAGAAGTATACACATCAAGTCGAACAAGAACGCATGATGTATATTCGACAGATGCAACAATACAATAGACCTTATTCGTATTCTCAGTATTGGACTGCAACGAGCATACAATGGAGGCTCATGCGGGGGAAATAATTTGCATCTGAAGAGATTCCCCCGCATCAGCCTCTAATCCATGCTCGTTTCAGTGCAACCGTGAGAATACGACTATTGTCTATTTTCAAGCAACAAATCTCAAATCATAACAACAACTTTCACTACAACTGTTGTAAAGAATAAGGTGAGTCTTAAGCCCGGTGATTGAACGAAATGATCAATTTAACAGTTATGACGCGCCGGGCATACTCGGAAAAAATTCGCAGTGCTCATAACAGGAGTCGCACCCACGACTTTCCGATTCGGACGCGTCCGGTTCCGTTCGGTTCGGTTCGGTTCGGTTCAGTTCGGTTCGGTTCGCGTCCGGTTCGGACGCTCTACCACTGAGTTACAGGAGACTTGCGGGGACTTGAACAGTTCAGTGCTAGCAGTATGCAGGACGTTCATCACCAGAACCTAGTTGAATGGGCTAGAGGCCTCAAGATTCTTCCGTAGCTCAGTGGTAGAGCGTCGGAATCGGACGCCAACCGAACCGAGCCGAACGGAACCGGACGCGTCCGAATCGGAAAGTCGTGGGTTCGACTCCTGTTATGAGCACTCCGAATTTTTTCCGAGTATGCCCGGCGCGTCATAACTGTTAAGTTCTCAGTGGTAGAGCATCCGAAATAGTAATCGGAAGGTCGCAGGTTCGACTCCTGTTAGGAGAAAGCGGATTGTTTTTCATCATTTAAACGTTTGCTACATTTTAAGCTCACCTGAAGTAAGTCCCAAAGGAGTCAAGTCGTAAACTTTATTTCCCTTCCCTGTGACGGAACATTGTACAGCTGATGCCGCACAAACTAAAGATGTTTGATACTCAAAGACATATCTGTTTCCTTCCCGCTTTGTGAACTCAGGGCTTCCAAATGGCTTCCTTGGGTTGCAGAAGAACTTGATGTGAACTTCTCTTTGTTGTCCCGTTTTTACAAAATTATCCCCCTCCCTGAAAAGTAGTCATGAATTTTCTGAATAAGCATATCAACGCCAAGACAAATTTGACTTTCAGTTTAGAGCGGTTTTCAATTAACTGTCGTAAAGTTACCAAAACCAAGTCATCACCGACCCAATCACGTACTGAAGGAAATACACCTTTCAGCCAATCACAAAACGAAATAATTCACTACTTAGTTTCACCAGCCAATCAGAACGCCTAAGACTAAGTCAAGGCAGCCGGCGCCAAGCGCGGGAAAGCTAGAATGACGAGCTCGCAATTGGTTTTAGTTTTGTATCTGATTGGTCGAAAAGTTCGCGAAAGTTTTTCATCCAATCACAGGGAGCAAACCAAAACCAAAGCAATCACGTGATTATTTTCCGAAAACCGAACCAATTGAAAACCGCTCTAACTACATTTTAGAAATAGCGGATCTCAAGTCACCATCAAAAGTACTTTAGCGATTACGAAATCGCTACTTTTTGTGACTGGCCAAAAAAAACCTCGCTACTTTTTCAACCAATCGGAAACAAAACCAGAACCAACAGTGTTGATTGCCCCGGTTTGCTTAATTACTTTCAGTCTCTCGATGTTTGCCCTTAATTTTTTGCGTTTCTATTCGCCCCCGCAGACTGAAAGCTTCCTTCAGTCATAACCCGGCCATGGAATATTCCGGCAGCAAACTCGCCTGTAGACAAGAGTGACAATTTCTCCCTTGTACTCCACTCTGGTGCTAACTAATCCGAGAACAATCTTGTCGCCGTTACTCTTGGTCAAACAAGCCCCTGTGCTCTTAACTCCCTTGCGGCATTCCTTCACCGGCCCGCAGATGTTGAGCTCGAAGGTTCCTTGCTCCTCGTTGGCTGTTAAGTTGCCGGTGTACATGGCTTTGCCTTCCTGCTTCTTCAAAGCAAGTAGGTTGAAGTTTGTGTCAGAATTAGGATCCCGCACAGCGCAGTTATGACCGACAACATTCCCAATCTTACAAGCTGCAGCCGTTTCCCAGTTGAATTTGTAAAGGCAGCCATCGTCTTCGGTTCCTTCAAATTTTGGAGATGAGCTCTGTTGAACGAAAAATCACATCAAGAGTCTAGCTTAACACTATGGAGGTCTAGCGGCGGGCTACCAAAGATTTGGATCGCCGAAATTACAAAACGTGCATGGAGCAACGGAGAGCATTTCTGCCCTATCCCTCCCCCCTCCCTTGAGAACCAAGACAATAAACAGATTTTATACTTTGCGCTGCTCTCCCTCCGCTCTCAATATAGTTCCTCGCAACTTTCTTGGCAATCCTGTCAGCCAACACTGTGGGAGGGAGGGCAGGGGAGCGAGATGTGTCTCTCAACAATTTTGTCGCAGACTGCGGTTAGTGCATCACCAGATTAGTACCTTCCGATATGTCCCCCCCCCCAACCTCCCCGGAGGAGCGGGGCTGGCGTAGTAGTTAGCCCGCTCGCCTTCCAGCACTGTGACCCGGGTTCAATTCCCGGACTCGGTGACATATGTGGGGCTGCGTTCGTTGGTTCTCTTCCCCCCTCTAGGAATTCTTTACTCCGGTTTCAAGTTCCCCTCTCCACAAAAACCAACATTTCATTTCAGATAACTGATTGTTTATTTTTCACCAACCTCGTTCCTGGGGAATTCGTTCCACCCCAGAATGAGACGGGGTAGAAAGAAGAGAGATCCTGGAAACGAATTTTATTTCCCACAAGATTGGCACTTGGTATCAAAATCAGTATTAAACACGAAAGAAAAACAAACCGTTAAACCCGTTTTGCAGATGAAAGTTATTTTTGTGCGGTAGAATTTATCTTTCTTTCCATTACAAGCATCGCCATTGGCGTACGTTATGGTGACGTGCTGGCCTTCCATGCGTGGTGCTTCCTTTACTGATCCTGTAAATTACATTCAGACAACAATTGATGCGAGCTTTCACAGTGACGTCATGCATCAAATTCTAAAATCAAAATCGCGAGGCCCTCTGAATTTTTATCTATACGAGGTTGAAGATGACCTAGAAATAAATCTTTTTACAAGTAGCCAGTTCCGTAACGTCCTTCGTTTCAAAAATACAGCATTTTGAATTTCCAAATTGTCACCTTGCGAGACACTATGATACAATTCTGTTTGGTTAAAGAAAAGGGCTCTACCTATGATTCTGAGCAGTTTGAACATGTATTTTATCTCATGAGCTAACATAAGCGCTTTCATCGCAAAGTAAACTGCAGATGTTTAAAAACTGTTTAAACTCTATTTATAACTCAGAAGCGATGTACCGCACAGACCTGAGAATCGGTGAGGTGGTTTATATATTTGTCTTCTACAACATGTGATTTTCTTGGCTTTTTTCCTTGGACGGTTTGGAATTGATTTTTTTGTTGCGTGGCAGTGAAAACGATCTACTCAATAAGTGTATCATAAATGAAGGGACCAGCGGCCATACTGATTTACTGAAACAAAAGGAAATATTTGCATAAAAATGAAGTTCAATTCCCCGAAGATTGTTTAGGTACACCAATATGGCCGCCGTTTCTTTGTTTGGGTAAACCAATATGGCAGCAGTGACGTCATGTGAAAACGATCTATTCAAACATGGGGGCTCCTTTTCAACACATTGGCCCAATTTGTGGCATTGCACACTATATGATGGGTGTCACTTCGCTTTAGCCCCCGTAAGACCCACCTAGATTAAGAGAGGAGCCATCCTCTTTCTTCAAGCAGGTAGCAGAGGTCCCCAGGCACCCAGATGCCAAAGATTCAAGATTTAGTGAGCGACAGACGTTAATGTAAAACTTTCCACCAACGCCCTGAGCTTGCCAGTTATCTTTAGTTTTCACCAGACTCGTCAAGTCATACTGATCAGAAGCAGATCTGACAAAACATTCGGCGACCTAGAATTCAATTCCAAAGAAAGTTACAGCGACCAATAGCAAATGTCAAGACAACAGAAAGAGAGGGAGATAGAAAGGAAAGGGATGAGGTTGGGGGGGGGGAGCACGGAAGGGGATACAACCACCGGGGAGGAGGGGTGGCGAAAGGTATGGTGCCGTGGTGAGAGCGTTGGCCTCTCAACAATGAGGTGATGCCAAATGCAAAAAACTGCAAGATGCAAAACTAAACCCAACTGTGACTTGGCGCGGCTACTTGGCGTGGCTACCTTTACCTGGCGTGGCTACCTTTACCTGGCGTGGCTACCTTTACCTGGCGTGGCTACCTTTACCTGGCGCGGCTACCTTTACCTGCTTTGCCTTATGATTGGCTGGTAAAACCAAGTCTTGAATTACTTCGAGTTGTGATTGGTTGAAGGATGTGTTTCCTTCACAACGTGATTGGCTCCATAATTACTTCCGTTTTGGTTTCATGACACTCAACCGAAAACCACTCTACGGCTACGTGATTGGCTGGGATCATTGGTCCTTCACCAATCAAAATGTTTGATCTGCGGTTCATATTAAATTATGACATAATCTTCACTCTCAAAAAATATATATATTAATGTTATACGCATCACTTTGAAAACTAACCGTTGCAGGACAAGCGTATTTGGTAAACCACCGAAAGTGGTAAACACAGTGATTTTCAAAGTCGAATTTCGGCTCTCCGACTCCCTCGTCAGCGGCAGTTTCGTTGCAGAGGAATGTTATGTAAGTGGTGCGGTTCACTCCATTATGGCACGGCTGTCCATTGGCATAGGTCAGATTTAACATTCCATCATAGTAGTACAGCTTGCTACTTGCTTGACCAATCAAATAGTGTTTCGTGGGGTCTCTTCTTTCTACTTGACATGCTCCCACATTAGTACCACCACATGATGTGTTGTTGCTCCCACCACAAATCTACATAAGGAAGTAAAACTTTTCTTAAAGTGCAGCTAAAGGCATTTTTGGTTATGATAATTCTTTAGCAAACATATTTTACCATTTTCACCTCGACATCTCGCTTCGTATGTGGTGCACTAGCTATGTAAAGTTACCAAAACTAGCCATCATATGGATCCACGACCGTGCCATGAGAGGCATGGGTCTACTCTTGATTTTACAAACTGCTTTACATTCAAATTTTCAAAGAACTTTTGCATTGCAAAACAGTTTGTGACGTAAAATCGAGAATAGACCTATGCCTCTCACATACTCTTGGTGAGTTTCGACCATAGAAACGGACCGAATTATGTGATACTGTTTACCAGATCGTGTACTAATAAAACGTGGTAGAACAAAATCACTGTTCCTGAGGGCGCATTTTTTGGGGACTATTCTGTATATTATTGCTATTCCGGTTTAGGATTAACGGAATAACAGGAATAAAGTTCCCCCCCCCCCCCCCCCCAAAAAAAAGCGTATTCCGAAAACGGAATGGTTTTTGCAGAGGTGACCTGAGAACTAACGCTCGAAATAGTCTGGACACGACTGAGACCGGCATTTGGCGGCCGCGCACGATTTTGGCGCCAAAATAATCCCCAAAAAAACACGTATTCTGTGTATTCCAAGTAAACCGTATTCTGTTTATTTCCGAATAAGCCCCCCCGACCCCCCAAAAAAAAACGCGTCAACCGACCATTCCGTATATTCTTATTCCGGAATAGTCCCCCAAAAAATGCACCCTAAGCACGGTGCTTAACAATTTTTTTTTTTATTATTTAATTTTTTATTAATTTGCATTTTTATTATTAGTTACAGTTCTATTAATAGTTACATAATTAGTCCCATACTTACAATACTTACAATACTAAACGTCTAAATAAAACAACACTGATCAAGATGCAACACTGTACATAAGTACTGTAATATCTTGTAATCGTCTGTTATATAGAGAAGGTAAATCAGCACGGTTTAAAAGTTCTTCGTATGTATCACAATGACAAAGAGAAGGGGGCTTACACACCAGTAAAATTAATGTTATTATGACAAGATTCTTTTAACATCGAGAAGTATGTACATGTACATGAAGAAAACAATATAATCTGATCAGAGCACCTTTCACATCCCCTGTCCATCAGTTTATAGCTTACAGTTGGTAATTCTACTATAATTATTACACAACTTCCAATCTTTATTTTCTTTTTTTTTTTTTTAGCCAAAATAGCAAGAGGAGACAATTATCAAGGAAACGTGACAGTGGACATAAATGTACCTTAATAAAAAGGCTCTGTTTCTGTTTCCTACTGAAAACCGCCCAACAATTTCCCACGCCAGAGACAAGATGGAGCCTGACATGAATGAAGAATTATGGAATCACTGAATAACTACACAGGGTATTTTCAAAGTGACTTTTAAGACACCAGTCTCTCGCTTGTTAGGGTTCGCACGCGATCCACCCATATCTGATTTTGCCTGGTTTTTGCGGTTAAGCGAATTAGAACCGGCGTAAATTTAATTTATTTTTTGAACAAAGGAATTGACATTTAAAGGTGAAACCTACCGTTAGTTCGTAAGTATATCGTGATTGATTGACTAAAGAAAAGAAATGCTTTCCACTCCAGGTGCGTCTCGCCAAAGGAGTTAAATCGAAAACATAACCAGCATCTGAGTCTTGTACTTTGCAGTCTTTTCCAGTATTTACACCAAGAGAGCATGCCACAGCTATATAAACAGGAACATGAACAAAAACGTTACTACTACAAAGCAGTTTCACACGCATATTCCGCAGATCAAAAGAAGCAAAACACATCAATTGCACAAAGTTTCAATGTGGGTTTTTATGATGAAAATCAAAGGGCACGGCGGAAAAACTGAAGGCCTGGAGGTCGCAATACATGAACGAGATATGTCCAGAAATGTAAGTAATTAGCTGCACGCCGATTTTGATAAGCTTCACAAGTGTCCTCTTGCTCGTCTTCTCAACTTCAGCATCACTTGTGCCCAGAAATACAGGCAATAAACGTCACAAAGCGTCCCCCAAACTGTTCTTTTCAGCTAAACATAAACAGTTGCATTTACCCTAACCTAGAGATAACCTGAACGCAAACCCTAACCTTATTGTTAGAAATAGGCACTAGACGCTTAGACTTAACGGGACACTTCGTGATGGATATCAAAATTGAGCGTGCATCTAATTACTTGCATTTCTGGACATAAGTGGAGAGAAAATCGAGACAAACTTGCCAGCGGTGAGAGGCAAAGCAGGTAGTGGTATACCGTCGGTAACCGGCTTCTATTGAAACCCCTGCTGGAAGACTTGGCACTGAGACTTGCTTTGAAAAAGAGGGTTTAAGTGATCTTGGAAATAGCCTACTGAGGTGTAGTGCCCAGCCCAACTGCTGCTCTAACACTCAATCCCTTGGCACTTAAATAAACTTCATTTTTAGCGCAAGCATTATTATTCTTACTGAAACTTCGAGTTGCAAGTTGACGTATGTTTCCAACGCTCAATTCTTGTTCAAATGCATCTTTTAATTGCAGTGCAACTAATTTGAATGAGCTCTATTAAATTAAAGGAAGCAGTACCTGATTTCCAGATGAATTCAAATTGGCAGTCATCCTCTGTACGAGCAACAAGAACAGGGGGGCTTTCTAAATCCCCAGGTTGACACATAAACGTAATTGTCGACTGTCTTTTGACAATATTTCCCAAGTTGTCCCGTTTGCACTCAGAGCCTTCTTTATACAGCAGTTTAATAGAGTTGTCCTGATTCAAAGTTGGAGTTGAGTTGTATCGCCCTAGATTAGTTACAATGCCTGTTCTCCTGTTAATCATGCAAATAGCTGAAGCTCTGTCACATCTCTCAGTTTCATTTTGAGGAGTCAGTTGACCACAGACATTGATGGCAATGGTTTCATCGGAGCTACTGCTTTCTCCATCCACAGCCATCCAATTACGCTCCTTTCCGATCCGTACAAGTGCAGAGAGATCATAGCGGACGCCAGTGGGGCTCTCTACACGACAGCCTGTTCCAGTACGGCGACTGGGTGGACAGGCATACTTTGTTTCCCAAACAAAATAGTAGAAACAGTAACTCTCAAAGCTGAACACAGGTTGTCCTTTCCCCACAGAAGGGTTACAGATAAACATGATGATAGTTGTTCGATGCAGTCCCGAAGAGCAGCTGTCCCCGTGGTGGTAAATTAATGTTAGCTGTCTATCCGCATATCGCAAGGTCTGGTTTCCAATATCCCCTAACGACTTCCTAACATTACCAGCTGTTTTTTCTTGACAAGCTGTAGAATTAGTTCCTAGCGCAAAACAGAAACAAAAAAATGATCATTCCTGCCCATACTTTTTTATGCACCTAAACAGGTCATTAATCTATTGCTACCATAATGATTGCTTCAATGAAAATAGATAACGGTAAAGATACTGTAACCTCTGTTAAGAAGCCACCCTCAGGGAATAGCAAGCAACTGCTTAAATGGGTTTTGCTGAAATTAGCAAAATGTCTGGTAGACACATTTATTAATTTATTTGAATACAAACAGGCTTGGAATCACTAGAAAACAAGTCATAACACATTCATAGTCATGTAAAAAATTCAATCTTTCAAACAGGCGGGACATTCTTAGTGGGTGCTTACTAGCATTGAAAACAATAAAAGAGACATTGGTACAGCCAAAACGTGGCCACATTGGGGTGAACAACTAACAAGGGTCCAGTATTACATACCATAATTATATAGCCAACTTAAATGTAGAAGTAGTATAACTAAATTTTTCCCATGCCAGAGAGACTATAGCCAATCAGAAAGCTAGAAACCCGTTGCATATTCTGCGGTATGCAACGGGTAGTATTCCACGAAAAAATCCCGGCGTTCCTCGCAGCCTACAGTACCTATTTATATATATATATATATATATAATTTTTTTTTTTTATCAAAATTATGTACTTTCAAGAAACGTTGCCATTCTGTTGAATATTTTTTAACTGATTATATTTGCTGTTAAAGCATTGAAGAGTGACGTTTTGTGTCAATTCAATGAGTGGCATAGGAAAATTAGTTCGTGGTATACCGTGAATACCCCACTCGTGACTTGAGTTTTCTTTTTCTAAAGGCTCGTGTGTATACTAAGAAAAATCAAGTCACTCGTGGGATATTTCACCGTATACCACTCGAAAGCATTGCATAACTAGTATATATCTCCGTGATACATACACACACTATGACGGGCCAATTTAGTGGGCCGTATTGTACAGTACAGCCCACTTGACTTCATGGTGTGCTTTCCTGTCGGATTCAATTAACAACAGAAGTAACGAACACCTTAATAACCTAATTTTATCAGTGTGTACTGTAAGTTAGGGCACCTTATCTTTTTCCACTTAAACTTACAGGGGTTGCCCTCAAGCTTTGCAGGGGCCATACAGTAAACTGAAGTGGAAAAAAAAAACACGCCATCACTTATAGTTCAGCCCTTGAACTTGATAAGAGATATGCCATCCTCAGAAGGTTAAGTAGCAGCATGAAATTCATACGTTAAAGTTCAGGCCCCAGTTGTTTGAAGGGTGGATAGCGCTATCCACTGGATAAATCACTATACAATGGATAACTCAATTCGCTTTGCTAGTCTGTATCCACTACATGTAGATAGTGATTTGTCCGATGGATAGCGTTATCCAGCCTTTGAACAACCAATGCCAGGATTTTGACATTAAAGTGGTTGCTAAATTTAGGGTGCATTTTTTTGGGGACTATTCCAGAATAAGAGCAGATGGCATGGTCAGTTTACACGTTTTGGGGGGACTTATTCCAGGTATGGAATTCATTCTGCTCTCAATAGATTTTTTTTTCCATTCATTCTGCTCTCAATAGCAGAATGAATGGAATAAACAGAATATGGTTTACTCGGAATAGACAGAAAAATTGTTTTGGGGGGGATTATTGTGGCGCCCAAATTGTGCACGGCCGCCAGATATCACTCTCAGTCGTGTCCAGACTATTCTGAGTATTAGTTCTCAGGTCACCTCTGCAAGAACCATTCCCTTTCCCTAATATGCAATTGTTTTGGAAAACCTTATCCCTGTTATTCGGTTAATCCTAAACTGGAATAGCAAGAGACAGAATAGTCACCCTTAGACTGCCAGTTGTCTGCTGGTTTTAACAGTTCGGGGCTTTGAGCAAAAGATGTGCCACTATAGTCACCACCTTGTGTACATTGTGGCCAATTTCTATGCAATAAACAGTGCTTATTAAAATTATGAGGTGGACTGTCCCACTCTGTATGACATGATAGGATCAAAAGAGTCAATTTTTTCTCAATGCTTTTTTTTTTCTCTATTCAATTCAGCACACTGAAATCCATAACTATAATGCCTTTCATTGCAGAAAGTATGGATGCAATTTCACAAAAATAATGACATCTGGAACTACCACTTAAGACATCACTCAACCCATTCATGCCCAAGAGGTCTTCCAATGACAAGCAAAATCGTCTGGCATTCGCAGGAGTAAAATCTATTAAGTCACGATTGAGAGTTAAAGGGTTAAGACATCACTTAGGACATTATTTTTTCCACAGCCTTTCAACAAAGGGCAACACAGGGAGATCTAACCCTAAGCTAAAGATGGAGTGCTGGAGGAAGTTAACAAGGACAAACTGTGTGCACCTGCACACCATGAACAGAATCAATACAAACCTCCAGTTCCACAAGAGAAACCAATAGATTTGCAAACATTCATGTAAATGATATAATGCGTCTCTGTGCCATCTTTTTCCTTTTCACTATAACGAACTTTGTAGTTATCCAGTTTGGCAGCAGTGAGTTTACTTAAGTTGAAGTTGACAAACTGATTTTGCAACATGCAAGTGTTTGTTGACAAGATGGTATGCTGAGCACATGCAAAGTCTGTTTCCCAGAGGACTTCAAAAAAGCAGTTCTGTGCCACTGTCAACACTGGGCCTTTGTCAACCTTCAAATAAATGGAAGTTGCAACCCATTAGAAAAATAAATAACATACCAAGCAAGAAAATACTTGTAAACTATGTACTCTTCACTTGAAAGGGTAATCACACCAAAGTCAATCCTCTGCACCTTCTAAGGCTATAGAATTCTCAACTAGTATAAATGAACTCAACATACATCACATATTATGAATAAAATGCAAGCTAAGAGATTGATGTTGGTTGAACAGCATGAAAATGAATTTGCACAAATATGTATTTGTAAAATTGTTTGTATCATGGTCAATAAACAGTTCAAACATTTAAGTCACCTTAATTTTTGTGTCTTGATTTTCAAGCTTTTAATTAAATGACACCATAATTTAATCTCTTTAATCAATATTCCTGTATCAAAATTCCATGACACCTTCGAGTTCTTTTTTAATTTTCCTGTCGCTTATTTCAATTTTCCACAATCATGCTCTTTTAAGTCTCTCTGATCAAGGAGAGAAAAACTTTTGTCTTTGTGTTATCCCTTCCACTCAAGTCATTGCAAAATTTTCCCATCTCTTTTGCTTTTATTGCCCGTAGGTATTGCAAAGCAATTTTCACTTCAAAGCATGTTACACTATCTAAAGTAATGCTAATTTCAAATACCAGGTACCTTAAAGGGGCTATCTCATGGAATTTTAGACAATTTCACGACACATCAGATGCTCATAAAATAAAATAAAACATCACAAGAACCACTTGCAACAGTAGAACAACATAAGAAAGTACATGGATGGGCAAGATTGAAACGGATTGCACTTACTAGGTAATCTTGAAAAAAAAAGAGGGCCATCTTTTTTCACGTTTCATATCATTTGCCTGGATAATGGTCATTTTTGCTAAGAATCATCTTGTTTGTAATGACGTAATGATCATACTAGTAAATGAGTTTCATTTTAGCATTCGTGAGTCTAAGACTCGTAATTAACTAAAGATTTCTCAGAATCCCTCCAAAATACGGTGACGTAGCCCCTTTACTTGACAAGAAAGTTAATTTCCTACAACAAGGTACATCTGTACAATCTAAACTAAACCTTTGAAACATGTATCACTGATATCTACAGTGTATAGCTTACCGACTCCTTTGGACACCTAAACGTTATCTTGCTCATCGAATTCTCTTTGCAATTATCCACTGTCGTAGTCGCGTTATAAGAAAGTATTATGTCCTCATTTGAGAAACTAAGTCTGCTGGCAAAGTTGATATTCCCAATATCTTCTGCAATGTGAAGGTTCTTTTTAATTCTACACATTGAACTGTTTTTTGGGCAGCCACTCGATGGTCCATTGGGATCAGCGCTAATTCCTCTGCAAACGTTTATGACAAAGTCAAAACCAGGTATTGAGGTGGCCACCTCATATCCACCTGTGAAAGAATGAGATGATCAGCTTTTAAAAACTGAACCTGACATGCATAGTAAAAAAAAACACACACACACATAAGTGACTTATGCGTGGTTTTTAGGTCATTTCACAAAATCATGGCAAATTTCCATCAAATCGACTACCGGTACACTAAAATTAAAGGGTGAACCTCCCTGTGCTCCCCGCCAAAAATTAGGGCAATGCAATGAAAATAATTTGTTTCCTTGCTCTTGCAAAATTTGCCTGCAATTTTGCAAAAATGATGACCAAGAACCCCCAAAAAGTCATTTAGAAGGGTTTTTTACTGACCCCTTCAATTAATACTGCTAGTTGTTTTTCCAAGGAAACTTCCACATGCCACATGTATACATAAACAATAGCCTCCATTTGGTACAAAAATATGCTCAGATGTTTGTCGGCGGACATCTGTTCCAAGAAGCAAACAGTTTCCTGAGAGCGAAGCTCAAGGAAAAGTGTGTGCTTTGAGGAACAGATCATGTCCAAGGACAAATATCCAAGGCTATTGTGTTAAGTATCCTTCAAATATTTTTCACAACATGTGGATCTGCCACTCTGTCATATGTCAATCACGTCAAAGTTTGTCAACTGGCTTTCAAAATCCCCACATCTTCCAAAATCCCCACATCTTCCAATTCATTTCAAACAGATTTTGCTTCCATTGAAAGACTATGTTTGAGGAAAAAGTGCAACGTTTGAAAGGAAAATAAACTTTTTTAATGAAATCCATGAAAGACAAAAGCAAGATACAACTTGCAGATAAGGTTACAGAGAATAAGGGGACCTTTTGAGAACAAGATCAAAACAAAAAACTGTTAAGCATTGCATTCCGTAAAATGTGTAAAGCCCTGTGAACGAAACAGTCAGCGCTTTACCATTCTGGTCCTTTTGCCTCGTGTGTCCATGTTTTATCTTGCTAGCCCTGTTCAAAGTTTTGGAAAGTGGGGAATATCACATGGGGAATATTCTCGGATATTCCCCGGTTTTACCGGGGCATATTTGGTCATGTGACACAGTTAGACAAATCGTGTGCAAGCAAAAATATTTGAAGGATTATAAATGATAATAGCTTAAATCCTTGCCATCTCCAACCAATGTGCTGACTCCAAGTGAGTTTCTTCATCTCCAAATAATTTACATTCTAATTTTAACCTGATGAGTTGAGCTTTCTGTTATTCAAACGTGGTAAATGGTTTCTCTATATTCAAGGATCAAGTTACCACCAACGAATATCCTGTTTGGGTTGGTAAAAGAGTCCTGAAAGTTGAGGATTGTCAAATCGCCACAACATTCCTAGCAATAAACAGTGCTGGGATTCTACAGGGCACTGTCTCAAGTTGCATGCAAAAAGTTACATGTAACTAAAGACAATAATTTATGATGATGACAGGTCAGGTACCAAAACATTTTTCTCCCTTGGGTGTCACACTGGTACCCTCACTATTTGCATACAAAAGTGAAACTTTACTGCGGAAACTGTCTGATCAATGCGCTAATCAATAATATTACATTACTTCTTACACGCTTTACAGCCATTTAACACCTGACAATTAATTTTCAGTAGTTAACTGTTGTTACCTTTTAGCTTTATCAATGGTGAAAGATCTCTTAGTTTGTTGTCTGAGCCATAGAGTGAGCAAGGAATCTCTGGTTCAGTATGTGCTTGCTTGCAGACCTCTTTTGTTACAAACTCAAACATTGCCACACACTTTTCGTTGCTCACTGACAAATCCACAAATTGAGGTGATCCCTAAAGGAAAATAACATCCATTATTTTGTACCACATATTCATTTTCTCTTTGCAGAAAACAGGCTAAAGCCTAGGCACAGAGTAATAACAAATCAGTTTGGGCTCAAGGGTTTTTGGGCTTTCATTGCTCACTATGAGTAACGAAAGTGGCTAGCAAAAGTTGTTTCTCGCAACATCATGCTCATGAATGCGACTGAACAGCTTGGTTTTCATTCATCATGGGTAATGCAATCATAACAGGCTATTTCTGAGCTCATAATTATCTGCCTCATTTTCAAAGTGAGTCCAAGTGCAAAAGTTTTCTGATGGTAATAAATATTATTTTTCCTTTCCATAAGAATAAAAACTCATTTCCATAAGAAAGACTTTGCAGTTAGACTTGGAAAAATTATTACAGATATGACTGAGTTGTTCGATTTTCCCCATCAAGATTAAGGCTTTGAATCTACCTCTCTCAGGGATAACCTTGACTGAGCTGTTCCCTATAGGGTTAGGGGGTGTTAACATGGAAAATCTCATACTGATATGAGTTTCATTCTGGTATAAAGGGTTGTTTACATGATCGTGGCATGACTACTCATCCCGGTATGAGTTCGTCCCAATGCTGTCCTACTGTTCGCATATTCGGTCACATGATACCGGTGCAAAATCTCATACCAGTACAAGTAATATCGGTATGAGTTTAGAGTTCCTATACAAGATTCACTGACATGACTCATATCATTTGACTCTGAAGATCACTTCTGCAAAGGTTGTGGAAACATTGGTCACTACCATCAACGACAGTCCTTCTCAGGACTTCACTCACCCGGACGATCGTACTTCATTGAGTTCTGATATGACTCCTGGGTTCAAACCATTTACTATTTTATTCTGGTAGTTGTACCTCAGTCAGACCATCACTCAGGGTCTTTAAATAACTGAGGAGAAAGTGTTGCCTTTGCAATGGCATCTGTAAATAGTTGGACTGTCTAGTCTTCTCAGATAAGGACGATAAACCTTAGGTCCCGACTCACAACCCCTGTTCTTGATAACTTTGTGGAACATTAAAGAGCCCACACATTTTTCACGAAGAGTATGGGACATAGATCCCGGTGTTGTGGTCTGGCCTTTGTGTATGTGATCTCTTGGTTGGGTGGACAAATGCTCGGAGATATTAGCTGCATAAGCTACCGTACACGTGTTTACGTGATCATGATCATGATCACGTAAACAAATAAAGAACTATAACAGAGGACTGGGATGAACTCATACCAGAATGAAGTTGTACCGGTATCCCGTAAACATCCCCTAACTTGCTTACCTTGTATCTTGGGTTAACTGCGACCAAAACCTAAATGTATAGGTTCTCACGATATTCAACTCAGTTTAATGCTAACCTAGATTCAAGCAACACAGCCCTACCCATACTAGTTGCAGTAAGACGAGAATACTGTACCTCGACAGATGAAAATACTGTATCTCGACAAAGTGCATCTCGGGTTTGCATAACTGTCTCGAATTCTCCCAAACCCCCTTGTGTCTAGAAGAGGCTATGTAAACAAGTAAAAAGTCCTCTATTGCTTAAATAACGAATGAAGCATACCAACCAGGAATTTCCCGCATCTCATGAAGATTCTTGTTTCCCAGAGTTTTGAACTAGAACTCATTTCTTCACATTTTCCACCGGTATACCCGATGCTGAAGCCTGCAGCTCCAGCTGTGCTATTGAAGACCCTTCCCTTTAGGGTGCCAAGTGTCTCTCCTGGACGGTTATCGAGAGAAGTAGAACACACAGAAGAGCTACTGCAACTAGCAGGATGTGTGATTTCGGTGCACAAGTTGATGTAATAAACTTTGCTGTTTGTAACTATCTTCCAGTCCCTGAAAGAGCAAAATTGTTCCGTTTCGTACCGAGGCTTATGTCAAGCAGCACCGCTTTATCCAAAATGTTACCCTAAGCACCAAATCAGGTGACTTTCTGTTTCTCAGCTGCAGCTGAGCTGGGAAATTTCGAAAGGGGATTTTCGTGACAGATCTTTTGGGAAATCTACTTAAATCTTCTCACCAATTTGTGATTGAGTATGTGGTCTTCTCCACTGGTAGCTTGCATTTTGGTGGAAGATGTGCGTATGTCTCAGCCTCACATAAGAGCAACAACCACAGCGATACAGGAAAAACCCTCAGCAGGGCCGCCATGTTTGTTTTGGACTACACATGCGTGAGACCCACGTCACCCTCAAAATGATTCTCACGTGACAGTCTGGTGACAAAGCAACCCTTGCGTGACGGCATCTGTCTATGACGTCACGTTCCTCTCGAAGGGGGTATGCTGAGACGAAGAAAAAGATGCGAGGTAACTCTTGCACGTCTCCTGTAACTTAACGGTAGAGCTTACAAGCCCGCATCTAAGTTCTCTCGATGTTTAAATTGCACACATTTTAGGCATCCAACTGATGAACAGTTTCTGCGTTCAGATATTTTCATAAGCAACAATCAATTGCAATCTCTCCTCTTTGAATTGATTTGTTTTCGTTTTTACGTTATTTTGTATTTTTGTTTTGCATTTGTTTTTTCGTTTTTCTTTCTCTTTCTCTTTCTCCTTTCTTCCTTTTCTCAGGATCATTCGATCCATAATAATACTTTACTGATGAACAATAACGTATTGATGAGATACTTGAGCAAGCCCGGCTATCGAGGGTATCTCCCCCCGGGGGGGGGGGGAACTCGCATATGAAAGGGGCAGGGATGCTCTTTTCGCTCCTTAGAAGTGTAAATTTCGGATTTCGGTCTCACTTAGGGTGTTCTGGGCAAAACGCCATTACATTTAGCCTTGAAGGTCTCGATTAAGGTTGCACCAGAAGAAAAATAAAAATATAAGTAATCAACACAAACAAAATGGCCTCTTTTAGGATTCAAGAAAAGCTTGGGCCACGCCCAGATTGGTCTCCTTTAGGGGTTTAATTCAAAATTTCCGACGAGCATCCCCGACCTTTCATATGCGAG
>BLFK01000704.1:3097532-3104461 GCA_014634185.1 Astreopora myriophthalma | reverse complement strand
TTTTTTTTTTTTTGGTCCCATTAACGATTTTTAAACCTAATTTAAATTGTATTCCTCCTTTTTTGTTTCTTTTTTTAATTTGTTTCTTAAGCACAGATATAAAACCTCGACAGCTATTTCAGTCCTTTCATTCCGTTTTTATTATTTATACACCCCGAGATAAATAAAGAAAACAAAATGCTCGCGGCATTGTAAATACTATTTATGCTAATTAAATTGTTATTGCAAGGAAGAAGACGAGTAAAAAGACTCTTCCCCCAGAAAATGGGACAAATATTCAGTGGGGAGTTTGCCCAAAGCGATGACAACAATGTGCTCACTCAACAATTATTAGGCCAGATAAAAGTAAAACACGTGAGATGAAAAGACTGCCAGGACTCCAGTAGATTTCGCGCTCTAGTAAATTTGGACCACTCCCTATCAGCACATTTGCTTCTGCGTTACACAATGCACATATGGTGCACAACAAGGAATCCTCCTGCAAAATGCAAGCTGTCCTGCTTTTCTCTATGCCGGATGTTCTACTTCAAGTTAACTTTAATTTGACAATTTTTGACAAATTTGCGTGGGAAATCTTTCCGGTGGACCCTAAGAAAACACCAGAAGACCATATGCTTGATCGCGAGAAACAGCAATATCCACTTGGGGAATGCTATGCATTAAACGTGTTCAATGAGTCTACATGGGCATTTAATGCGGTGTTCACATTGCGAACAAAGAACAAGTCATCCTGAAGTGGACAACGTGCAAAACAAATCCGTTGGATATCGAAATAAGAGAAAATGCATTCTTCTGAATAACTTCGCACAAATGTCCCCTCTCTCTCCCTCCCTCTCTCTCTGCTGTCTCTTATAATTTGACACCTTTCTTCTCTGCCTGTTAACAAAAAAAACAGACCAAAATTGTAATTACAACACAATGCGATAAACCATGGCCATTCCGGCTAGCTTAATGAAGACATTCTTCACATACCGGGAGAACAAATCAAAATTATGCCACAAACGGCAGGACCACACGTGGTCATATTTTACCAATAGATGTAACACGAAATCGGAAAATTAAAAAGTGCGGCGAAAGGAGCAGGAGATGGCTTCAATCTCTTAAAAACTATTGGCTTCCATATTAATTTATGCACGAAGCGATCAATGCTGACCCGGGCATAATCGGAAAAAAATCTGGATGCTCCTTACAGGAGTCGAATCCAGATGACCTTCCGATCACATGTCAAAGGCTCAACTCCTGTTTCGTGCAGTCGGATTTTTTTCCAATGTTATAGTGAAAATTAACGAAAGGGAACGAAATTTCGAAGTCTTCTTGGCGTCACTTTCAAGTCAAAAGACATTGTTCAAAATACAATGGTCAAAACGCGCCGATGATGAAGAAAGCTAAATGAATACTTTAGCACGAATTCAGTGGATTAGCATTCTTCCGCATCGGCACGTTTCAATCATCGAACGATCTAACTATAAATTCCATAACCCGTTTTGACGCTTTGAATAGTATAAATTAATTCCACTTGAAAATGAAGCCAAGATGACTTCCAAACCGACGTCGTTTCCATTCGTTTACTATTACTATAAATTGCTTTTCTAAATCCTCATTAGTATCTCCACATCGCCATCGAAATTCATCACTTAAAATTCGCTATCTCCTTTACTACTGATATATTTTATGAAGGAGTTACGCAATTGTAGACTTACCTCTATTTTGAGCCATTTCAAAGATCTAAGGACCTACAAATGCGAAACGAAATTCCCGAAATTACCTTTCATTTAATGGTAATTACATTTCCTGGTAATTACATTTCCTGGTCTAATTTAAACCGATTTGTTTCTTTAATTAGTAAACCACTACCAAGAGCCTTCATCTTCCAAATCATGCACCTATAAATGTTAAGCCTCAGGGTTGGGGGAGGGGGAAGGGCTGACCCGGGGGAATAAGGTAGAGTAACCCTCCCCACCCCCCCGGGCACCTACTGAATGTCAAATTCCTCACCCGGGGCACCTTCTGAATGTTAAATTCCAGGTTCTCCCGGTCTTCCATCATGTTTGCCTTGTCAAATTCCCCGACCTTCGAGAAACGCGTACGTCTAAACATCCCCACCCAGGAGAAGGCCCTCTGAGTCAATTTTCGGTGGCTACCCCCTGCCTCCCACCCAGGGGCTCGCGATTCATAGCTGCATTAACTCTCTGAGTCAACCTGTCCCGTATCTTTTTCGTGATTTTTAGAAGCACCTCCCACACTGGTGTTTGCGCTGAGATGTCTTTTTTACTAGTTTTTTAGAGTTATTAGTAAAAGGTGAAATGAGCTCTCATACGCACCTGAAGAACATTCTGTTTTTCATACAAATCAACAGTGACAAACTTATACTCCTGCTGAACGCCATACGCCGAAACAAAGTCACTAAACCAACCAATATTTTCCATCTGTAGATAAAGGCAGAGATGTTAGCATAGGCAGCATTGGAACCTAGAGACTATGTTTGGACTGAATGTGGCCTGCGTAGCAGGCGTTCTCAGCGGGTGAAAAGCTTATTAATTTTTTTGCGAGAAAAGCGCGAGCGCAGGAAAAAAAAAACGGTAAGGAGGGGGAGAGAGAAGGAGAAGTTTGCGCTCAACCTATTCTCGCGCGGTCCAAAATATTAATTCCCTTTCACTCGCTGGAAACGCTTGCTACAATCAGTTGTTTGTCAGGTGCACTGAGCGGTATCCTCAAGCAGGGCTCATTTCATTCACCGAATATCTCAGTTCTAATTCATGTGCGCAAAGGGCAGATTTAGCGCACTAAACTCCATTGTTTGTGTTTTCACACGCTTGGTGTAGATAACACATTACATCAAAACTCATTGTCCTGCCTGCAAACTTACCATCATAAACGGTTGCCTCATTTTGTTGATCTTCTTTATTGCCCCAGGTTGAATCTTATTCGCTAACCTTGAAACGGTAAATAGAAGAAAGTTATCAAGTACATAAAATTATTTTTGCTCAAGCAAAAAGTTCAACCTCGTTTCCGTCATTCTGAGACTCCAAAAGCTGAAAAAGGGGATTCCCCATATGCAAATGTAGGGAACCCGGGCTGCCCCAAGTGCATCAATTTTGGTCTCGGCCCATCCCCTGTGCCAACTACCGTTACACAGAAAAGGACAACATACTGGCAAAGTGTTTGGCCGCTCTTTAACTCTTCGGCAAAATCTGATGGATCATCCGAGGGCACGGAGACACCAGTTGCTCTTTCAATCCAAGAGCATACTTCCTTTGCAACGTCTTTCTCCCACTTTGACGCCATCTAAAAACAACAATATTAATTAGGCCTACTTTGGCTGTTTTAGAGCGGTTATCTGAGTGAGGAAAGTGATCTCACTTGTAACCATGCTTTGTTACTGGCCACAAACTCTCGGGCTACTTTTTCGACCAATAAGACGAAAACGGCTTGCGCACCTGCGTTTCCTGCCCTTGTAGCCGAGCTATCGTATTAAAACCACGGCTAACAATACTTTTCCACTATTGTAAGGTACAGTGTCGTTTTGTTATTATAGCTAAGGGATATCAAAAATAAACTTGATATTGAGATTTCCGCTAGATATCGACCGGGATCAGGGCGGCATTGCGGGGACGTTTTGGTGCAAAGACCGCCCAGCGGTCTCTATTACACAGTATCGGACGCGAATGTACTGCGACCCAGCTGCGTTCCGAACGAAACTGACTGTGACAAGTTGATTAGGCTTCTACAATCTTGTGTTTTAAATGCTTACAAATTGACCCCGGCCACAACAATCAGTTTGTTTCTTCATTATCCCACCTCACAGAAATTTCTCGATATAGGTCAGTTTTTAACCAAGTGAATAAAGAATGTGACGAATTCCCTTGAAATTCGTTCTCTATGAAACTGGGCACAACGGTCCCAAAGCTCTTCGTGTATCTTGCTTTTATGACGAAGGGTAACTTATTCAGCTCAAAGACTGACAAAATTCCCACCAGCAAAGTATAGCTGTAGGTCTATGGAAGCACAATTATGAATGCTTATATGGCTGGCTACGCGTTGACTCCAGAAACACTAAATAGCAACAGTTTTGTCCCGGCGGGGTTTTGTCGAACTACCGCTTTGCACACCGGAAAATAGCGGGACACAACGTTACCTTCAACTGTCCAAGAAGTTGCAAGTTTTCCGTTAAAACTGTTAACGTGGTGACTTTGAAGTCTAATGAATAATCAAGAGCGTCGGCCTCTAAATGATGCACATGCCTAGTGATTTGCATTGAATCGTTAAAAGTGTGAATAAATTTAAATATCAGGCTAGTGTAAATACAGGTACACGAATCTCCATAACAATAAAAAAGCCTTCGACCGCGAAAACTGATAAAGTAAAAGAAAAAGATTTAATTTTTCTCCAAAAGACGATTGTCACCAGGACAGAGGTTTTCGTAGCCGGGTAAGTGATAAACCGGGATACTGAATAACCGGACAGCCTATAGGTTTTATTCGAACTTAAAGCGGGGGTAAGCATGAATTTGAATTTGAAAGAAATTAATTTTAAGAGGTTTAGAGACGAGATAAAAGGGAAGAAAATTGGTTTTTAAACACTAAAAGACGTTTGGAGAAGGGATAAAAGGAAGAAAATTAGTTTTGAAACACTGACAGTTGACAACCAAGAACACCCCAAGTTCTGCTAGAGGACCCTTTATGTGTGCATACACTGATTTTAAACTTCGAATTGCAAGTTTTAAACTACATTAAACCGATCTTCAATATTTACTTGTCAAAAATTTACTCCTCTTTTGAGAAAATCAAAGGGAGACCAACACCGTCTCACAAAGGCCTTCGTCTCTGTTTTCTGTCAGTCCGGGGTCCACAGGGAATTTTACTACATCGAAGATTTATTTTCTGATATAATGTTCTGATCAGTTGAACTAGCCGCATGGGCTTCTGTCCTCTGCACAGTGTTTTAGCATTGCCCAATTTTCCGCTGTCTCTAAACATGGAGCAATCATTTGCAAGGGGAAGAATACGATAACACAAAAATACTCCCCAAGGGGTGAGGGGTTAATCCCACATCAACCAATGGGATTTGTGGCTTTATTAGACTCTATTATAGACTCTTATTTTATTACGAGATTACTGGCGTACATTCTGAAATTTGTACATGAAGGTCTAAACCTGACCTAAGCTTGGAGGAGACAATTATTAAAAGAAGCTGTTTACTCGGCGATCTTTCCCAAATTCTAAATTTTAAAGAGGCTGACAAATTGGAGAAAAAAGCGTGCAAAATGCTGCTTTGTACACTTGTCAATAACAGTTAAATTCGCTCGCGATATCAATATTTAAAAATGGCTTTTGGAGGTGAAACGGCTGTTGTCGCTAGATTCCCTCCGAGTCTTTCACCAGCTAAAAGATTATGATTCACCAGTTGAAAAGGAAATGGCAGCTGTTTTGAATCTAGCGGGCCTTGAGATTAACAACAAAATTCATTTAAATAAAAGGGAATTTTCAGCTTGTCAAGGATTCTTTTCGATTTTACACACGAATTTATACTTGAATAACATTTTATGTTAATACGGAAGGAGTTCTCGGTGCCTCGTGTGGCACTGATAACCTCGGATATTCAGAATATTCTATGGTTCTGCTGAATTTCAAAATGAGACGATCGATACTTCTAATTTTTCGTTTTGGGACTTCACACACTGACGTTATCCTTGAACTCACTAATGACAAGAGATACATAAATGCGCCAGCGCGCTCGCAAAATTCTTGCACAAACAAATGTCTCTCAAAGCAGACGGGTAAACAGTATAATATTTGAGGCATACATGCTGAGACATCCGCATTCACACATCGTTGCGCTTTCATTTTCTGCACATAAACGAAAAAGAACTCAAAAAAGGGTGGCGAAGTACGCAGCAGTCAACGAATTTGACGCGACCAGGAAAAAACCTCTTCAATGGTAATTACAGAGGCATCCACGCTAAAGAAAACTGATTCCTATCAGAACATTACATGCTTGAGTAAAGTTGGAAACTAGATGTACACGAATACCTTGCTTTCACCGCCAGGTGAGGATGGGTGAAACGGTCGATACGCCATTTCTTGAGGTAAATTTCGACAACAGACAATCGTGGGTACCTTCGACGGTTGTGAATAAATCGAAAAGATCGCAAGCGGCATGCGTCACGCGTTTGTCACGCCAGTGTGTAAACAGGAACGACCGACCGATACTCAAGAGAGACACGCCGTATCCTTTTATATCATCCTATCACTCCTATTTAATTTCTACGCGTGCTTTGCTTATTTAGTTGACGTGTGTGCTTAGTTCGTTAATTAACCTATTTTGCGTTGTTTTCCTGTCAGTAACCGTGGTCACACTATGGGTGACTCTTCCTGCAATTGGTATAGGAATTAAAGGAGCCGAAACCAGTTGTGGAATTGCACACATTTTGGGTATCCTCCTGATGAACAGTTACGGATTTCAGATATTTTTAGAAGCAACATTTATTTACAGTCTGCCCCCTTTGAAACGTCAAAGGTCAATTACATGTAAGGTCATATTGAGGCAATAATTCATCAGTTCCACGACTCTGTGCTGTAAAACGTAAGTGAATAGGTTTTGAATCTGCATTCGAAATCTGTTGTTGTTGTTGTTGTTGTTTTCGTATTCATATTTTCCCTTAATTTTTTATATGTACTTGTTTTTATGCACATGTCAATGTTAAGCCCCAGGGTAGGTTGGGAGGGGGGGGGGCTGACAAAGGGAATTTGACATTTTTCATGAAAGCTGGAAACCTAACCCTAACCTTAACAAAAATGTGTCAGGTCAACCCCAAGTTTT
Organism: Astreopora myriophthalma; assembly: GCA_014634185.1. NCBI lineage: Eukaryota > Metazoa > Cnidaria > Anthozoa > Scleractinia > Acroporidae > Astreopora > Astreopora myriophthalma. Next base: position 3,097,642 of record BLFK01000704.1, on the reverse strand, counting down.
ACTATGACTAGCTAAATCAGAGTTCTAAAAAAAACACATGAGCTCGTGCGTCGGGACAATGCACCTACCAATGTTATGCCCCGGGTGGGGCGCGGGGCTGCCCACGGGAA
>BLFK01000704.1:3087532-3092532 GCA_014634185.1 Astreopora myriophthalma | reverse complement strand
ACTGCGAGTATGTTGAACAGCCGGTGTCGTTAGCAAAAAAAAACTGTGTTTCGAGCAAGTGGAACATGCTACGTAACCCGTACAACGAAGCCGGCTTGGGATTTCAATAAGGGCTGGAGAAGACGGGGACGGCCCAAAACATTCTAGCTTCTAATTTCAGAAATGAGTTCTTATCCCTAAAAGTCAGCATATTAAACTGCATTGATTTTAGGTGGGCGATAACTATGTTGAGAAGTTTTCCCTCGAAAGTGCAAAAAAGTGTCCGTCTTTTTTGAGCGAAGTAGGTGACGCTTCTGGTCAGCCGTCGGCGCTTATTGAAACCCATGGAATCTAACCAACACAATCTCTCTCTTATCGCAAGAAATTTACCAGTTGGTGGTGGTGCAAACAAGTTAATGCGAAGAAGAAACAAACGAAGACAGATGAACTTTAAAAAAGGCATTGATCTGACAAATATTGGTTTTTACATGTTTTTAGAGTACTCCTGTCCAGTGGCTCATTATGAATGTTGGCAGTCAACTGACTTATCGTTAATTAGGAGCGGAGGGATGTAATCGAGTTAGGAACTACTCACGTGATGTTAGTTTGATTGACAAGGCGATGAGAGTCGAGAGCGAGAAGAGGAATGAGGTCGGAAGGAAAAACAGTCAGAAACGGAATTGGATCAAAACGGAGTAATTTTCAAGTTGAGATCCTTTGCATGTAATCAGTCAATGTCGGAAACATTTCAAATATTGAAGAGTTCTGGATCGATACAACACTGAGTTTCCCAATGAGCCAAACTGACTTATCTGCACAACTCCAGTGTGCTTGTGTCCCAAGAACGGCATTTTTTTTTTTTTGTAAGCAAACGCCAATGTCGCATTTTAGTCAAGTTAAATATAAAGTTACGATAAATGTCCATCAAAATTTGAATGAATCGAAATTTGTCAATGGTGGGGCTTAGTTGCTTTATGATAGCCTGCGTAGCTGGCGGTTTTGTAAGTCGGAGCAAGACAGCGGGCGAAGCCGCGAGGGGAATGGGGCTCGCGGCTTTGTCGCTTCTTTTCGCTACTTCGCCGCTCGCTCGCCCCCTCCGACTGACAAAACCGCCAGCTACTCAGGTTACTTTCTTAAGTCACTGCCTATACGCTAGACTTTGGAATAGCAGATGAAACCATTCGAGTATTACCCTCGACGCATTAAATATCAGTTCATTTAGAAAACATGACAACCAAAAAAAAACACCCTGCCTCACAACGGTTTTACTGATCTGTCATAATCTTTTTCAGTATTTCAGAAAATGAATCCAGCAGCCTGATCTTATTAGTTATCATAACATCGTACTGTGCAGAAATACTTCTTATGATGGGACATAATTTAACGGTAACGGTAACGGTTGGTGCATTTGCAACCCAACGACATATGCCGCTAGACCAGAGGATGTGTTCGTGAAAACTAGACAATAAAGCTAGCTACTGCTACGATTCTACCTTCCGTTGTACATCTGCAGACAGGCCATAAGACCTTCCCTTGCTTTCTGTCATACTTCACACAGTTCGAGAGAGGTGCGCTCACAGTGTTGCTCTCAACGTTGACCAGATTCACACACTCGTGCAGTGGAAAACAGAAATGATAAAGAGTGGAGTCGAGGAAGAATTTAAGGTCAAAATTGTTTCGTCATGCGTAACGCTACCATTTAGTGAAAAAATGCAGCCGAGACCGCGATAAAAAGTCTGTTTTTCATAACTCGACATTGCGTGCGGTCAACGACCTAGTTCGTTCCTGATCTTATTCAGAGTTACTGTTACAGGGCGTATAAAAGTAAATTTTGTCCATATGCATTGAACATATCAAGCTTGAAGTAAAATAAATTCAATTTTATGCCCCTTGTACCCGGCCCTTGTAAGTTGTTGTCGGCCATGACGGATGTTCATCCTTATATGGAACTGAGGAAATGGAATGGATATTTTTTGTGTCTCATGTCGATCCTGAAAAAATCTGTCAAATTTTGTAGAATTTACACACGGTAAAGAAACATCAAAGGATAGAAAAGTTCAGCAGGGATTGAAACCCAGATGATAACTGAGATTTACGAGAGAAAAAATGCAGATATATACGTAGTAGGCATGTTCGTTGCGACGTCAAGATCTCTAATGCTCCAGTCAATTGAAACCCCGGCCTCCCAACCCCCGGGGAATTTAACATTTACCAAGTGTTAAAAAACGGCTTATTACCCCGCCCCCGGGGCCAAGACTTCTGTTAAAAGACCCGCACAGCGGGCACATCCGAACCAAGTGAAGAAACTCAACTCAAATCGAGATCGTTGGTCTACTCGTTATAAATGTCAAACTTTAACTGTTTTTCGTTCTTTTATTAAAAACTGCAGCCTCTTTAATAAGCTGCAATCTCCATTTGCGCCGAAAGCTGGCCTTCAATATGCCAAATTTGCGGCACTGGAAATCCACTTTCATTTTGATAAGCCAGAGTTCATGTAAAATCGGCATTGTGTCGGATATAGCGAATGGGTCATCCCAAAAACTACTTCAGAATTATATGGATCTTGGTATTATATGAATGCAAATGGGCGTGTGTTTTTAACGTCAAACACAACAGGTTCAGCACATAAAAAGACCTGTCTTCCGCCGGAAAGCGACACCAAGACGTCGCTAACGACCCACCTTTTATAGGATACTCTATAGATACCTGAGCCGATATCTCAAACGCTTCGTACAATAAGGTGGATTTAAAATAAGCTATTTATTTAAAATAAATTTCAAATTGGTAGTGATGAAAACGCTTCTAAATGCTTTTATTCCAAATATCCTCAACAATAATTCACTCCGTATAAACTTTGATCAACTTAAACTTAATTATAAAACTATGTAACTATCTTGTCCTTCAAAGGTATTCTCATCATGATTCAATCACGTAAAACTTAAACAAAAGTAGATAGGCAACTTCCCCTAAAACTATATACAGTTGAAGCTCTCTAACGCGAACACTAAAGGGACAGACCGAAGTGTCCGCATTAGAGAGGAGTCCGTATTATAGAGGTCACCAAGATTGCATCATTTTTAAGACTCCACTGACAGTTTTAAGTGTTCAGTAACGAAAAATAGGCCCCTTGTATCTAAACTGACTAATATACGGTATTCAGACACATTGATTTGTACATCTCAGTTACAGTACATACATTATACGAATCGGTTATTCGAAACTAAAGGAACTACGTACAACGCAATGCTTCACCTAAAAAGGTAATAATAAAAGTACAGTTCAGAAAAACTTCTTTCCGTAGTTAACAAGTGCAGCGAACAGTGACTGGAGTAATTTTTTTAATCTTTATGTCCTGTATTCATTCTAATCATTCAAGCTTTAAAATAAGAAACAAAGAACTGCGATAGCCAATTCTTTGTCATCAACCAACTAACGGGGTTACGCAATGATACGACGAACAAACGAACAGAAACAAAATGCGAACTTGTTATGTTGTCAAAAACTATCACTGCTAACTGGAATATTAACTACTTGTGGTCCTCCCAACGGAGAGACCCTAATTACGACTTATTCTTCTGCTCTTTTTTCTTTTCAACAATAGATCATCACGGACTGGAAGTAATTTGAAGGCACATATTAGTTTACTCGCACGTGGCATATTGGTACACAAGGGCAGTTGCGCATGCGCATACTAAATACCTAAAGAAAAATATGCAGAAGCGGTAGCGGTACCTCTGGACATTTAAGCCTGAGCGGTGTACCATGACGAGTCTCCCCGAGATTTCGGCCCGCGGATCGCTTATACTTGCCACTTTCGGATACCTATGCCCGATAGGCAGTGAGGAAGAGAAATGTCGGTCCCTACGTGACAGATCCCTTTCGTACTCGCAGCTCAACTCCTTCTGCTTTATACTATGATTTGGAGCGATATATATTTGCGACTATAGTTGTCATGTCTTTCATATGGTAAGGATATTTTTTGTACTAATTAGTAATACACGGGGTTGGCGCATGCGCATTTGCTAAGCATGACAAAACAGCAAAAGGAACCATGCATTTTCCGGTAAAACTTAAGAACGCTGTCGCTTTCAGACATATTTTGTTTTGTTTTATTGTTTGAATTCCGCGCGAACAAACGAGGACAATAATTTCGCGTATAAAATGACATTAATGCGTCTGGTTGGACAGGGGATGGACAAAAGAACTAACAAGTTATTCAAAAAGAGCAATAGCTCCTAATGAACTAGTGTTAAAAGTTAGAAAATGTTTGGTCCCTTCAGGGACTCTCCCGGACATTGGTTGGTTACAGCTGTTTCTTTTTTAGCTGTTATATTCCCATAAGCATCTGTTCAAAAAGGTTGCTGTGAAAGAACAGCAACATGTAAAATCGCTATGGAGATGTAGAACGTCCACATTTCGTTTCGTTTTGTTTTCCTTTAGTTGAGTATATTCCGGTGAAATGCAGTTTAGTCGATTGAGAATGAAGAATGTTTAGACCTAACAGAGAATCCAGCTGTTCGTAAAGTACATACTTTATACGAATCAGTTATTTGAAACGAAAAGAACCGTACGTATAACGCAATGCTTCACCTAAAAAGGTACTAATAAAAGTACAATTTTCAAAACTCCAGTTGAAGATCAGTGAATAAAACGTTCATGCTTGCGTAATCACAAACTCGTGCACACTATATGTCAACACCGGATCAACAGAGTGTCCGTAATAAAGAGGTTAAGTTTATGTGAGTTCGCTCTCTGGGGCCGAGATTTAGAGTCCGTTGTCCTTATTAGAGAGGGTCCGTATTATAGAGGGTTTTTTTTTTAGAAAACGGGTGAGAATTTTTTCGGGACAAAGGGGAATGTCCGTTATAGAGAGGTGTCCGTATTAGAGAGGTGTCCGTAAGGAGAGATTCCACTGTACCTTCTCCATCAAAAATATTCTCATTATGATTCTGTTACAACTTTAACAAAGTGGGTAGGCAACTTTCCCTCTAAATGTGAATACACTCCTTCAGAAATATTTC
>BLFK01000704.1:3077532-3080032 GCA_014634185.1 Astreopora myriophthalma | reverse complement strand
CAAAATCTGCCCAAAATGGAAAAAACCTTCTGAAAATTCTCAAAAGCCATAAAATTCTAAAGTTGCAACGAGAGTGAAAGCACGTTCAAACGGTTCAGACGGGCGGAGAGGAGGCACGAGAACGTAGAGAGAATTCAAACCAGCTCCTCGATTAATTAAAAAGATGGGGCACAATTCCCAGTTTATACTCTTGCGCGAGTAAGTTATTTAAATTTCAAACACAGCCACAAAGTAGAGTTTGTTTGTTCTTTTGAGGGACTGGGTTGACTACGAGTAGCCATTACCTTTGCTAGGAACAATAAATATTAGATAGTTACTCAGGCCGGCAGCAATATGCTATATCTTTCAGTCAGCTGAGGGCGTAGCCCGAAGCCGACTGCAATATATCACAAATTGCAGTCGGCGAAGTAACTATCTAATACCAGCACGTTTAGTATTCCCCCTGATAATTTACCCGTCACCAAAAAAGGCCGCACCCATTTTCCGACACTCTCAATTTGCATTATTTTCCCTCGACATAAGTGATACAATGCAGCCAGAGAACTAAAGGGGTTGATGCTGTTCAGTAATTATGGCCTGATCTAATACGTAGGCGCGAGCGCAAACTACGGCAAACGGAATGAAGTTTTCGCGGTATGCTGCGTCGATACTCGTGCAATAAAGGTGTAGCTCTGTGTCTTTTCAAATGAAGAAGGCGAATAAGCTACCTCAGCATACAGCTATCTCAGTTTTCATTTTCATCCCATTTCTGCATGAACGACAACTGATTTTCTGATCGTTTTGTTATCTTGAACGGTCACGCAGATTGACTGCGACTGACTGGAAATCTGTTTCATAACCCGGTAATACTCGACACTAAATTGAGGCCTGGTCTTCATTGAAACGCTAACTTCACCGTCCCCTCGCCACTTAAGCCTGCAAAGGAAGAGATGTGTAGTATGTTACATTCATACCTCGTGAGACGGACTACAATACTAACAGTGTTGTGCTGTGTGCGCGTGTTGCGACCTCTCAGATTCTACGTTCTTAGTTCTGGGTTGCCTGTGCCTCTGCACCTGCAATCTGTTACTCACTTTTCAGTGACTATATATTAATTTCTTACTTACCTTGTTGCACTCGTCCGCCATGTTTTCCTGTGTGTCCGTTAGTACAGGATTTGTTGATTTTAAAAAGCCTCGAGTTTCAGAAGGCCATCGTCTATTTGTGTCACAACAAGATGGTCACAAAAACCAAACAATGCTTACGGAAGACACAAAGTTCTTGCGTGAGACACTTGGGAAAAGAGGAGAGATACCTAATGTACCCATTCCTTTTTCGCCTCCTAAAAGCAGACGAAAGGAGACGCCGAGCCGGAGAACATTTCTGCAATAATTCGAAGTATTTCACAAGAGAAAAACGGCAATCGTGAGGGTAATATTGTCAAGAAAAGTTCGAAAAACGGCATGGAAGCGTCCGAGAAACTTACACCTCCTGCAACTTGAAAAAACTTACATCGTTTTCCAACTCAAGCATTCCACTCTCAACCAAACGACGAAAACATTAAGCAGACAAACGCAAGAGTTTATTCGTATAAAACTACAAAATGTTGTATCTTTTGGTGTACCTCATTGTACAAAAGTTATTACAGATTACACTATCATCTCATTCTACCAAGTACAAATCTACGTCATGTGATTTTTTTTCATTGAATTCATATCCTTGCGATGCACCACGATAAATCTGCGCCCCTGGTGGGAAATTCAGCGCGAGACCTGGAGCTTATTTGTAGGCGGTCGCTCCGGCAACCTGTCTGGGGCGTCCAAAGTGGTCCCCGGCCTGTGAGGCTCCTTTATTGCTTCCCATCTGGAGCCCAATAACATGTTTGCCCTCGCTCAATTGCTGCTCGGTGAATTCCCGTTTGTTTGCTTGAGCTTCCTTAGGACCCAGCTGAGGCACTGGTTTGCCGACGGCAAACGCCTATCAGGAAGAAAGAAAAATGTGACCTGACAGAAGAAAGGAAGGCTTATCAGAGCTAGATTATATAAAGGACGGTATTGTCAAGTTTCCATATCCGATTTTCTTCACTTAAGGGCCTCTGTATAGACCATGCAGGTTTCTGATTAACTTCTAGCTGGCTCGAAATGCCGGCCTTCTTTTAAGCAAGCGAGTGCTGTAATAAGAAGAAGCATTCTTTGGGCTGCCATATTACACTTCAAACCGTCAAGAGTTGAAGCGAGTCAACAGGCGGAAAAGGTGCACATTTTCTACCCTCTCCAGTCTTTTACAGCTTATTTCATAACTGGACTGCCGCAATACACTTAGCCAAGAAACTACCAAGCCCTCCTTTGCCATCATGAGATACGCCGGCTGCACCGCAAGCAGACGGTAACTGTTTTCGAGGGTGCTCAGTGGTATTTCGCTCCCTCTTCGCGAGTTTTCGCGGGTTTACCCGAGCATCCCACTGGTGTTACGAAAGAGGAGCACATTTTACGCTGGATATAGCCCCCCCCCCCCCCCCCCC
>BLFK01000704.1:3062684-3077522 GCA_014634185.1 Astreopora myriophthalma | reverse complement strand
CCCCCCCCCCCCCCCCGCCCCCCCGCACACTTGAGGAAAGGCAGTAAGCTCGGCCGTTTCCTCAAGTGTGTGTGAACTTTTGGTGAGATTTTCGCCTCGCGAGGTCGTGAGGCCAACATAATCTGCGGCGGGCCTATTGTGGAACACAACGATTATTCCTTAGCTAGCTAGGGTGACAAGTGTCTCCGTATGTTTTCCAGTGCAAAAATGACGCATTTCGCGGGTCCAGTGCCAACTTCGGCGCGACTTAACTGCAAAAACCCAGAAACGCTTGCTGTCGAGTTTATTCACGATTCCTCAGCTCACCTTTCGGGCAAAAGCATGCAATCCATTGATCACCTGGCGAAGTAAATAAACACATAATTATGATGAGAAATCGATGATATTAAACTGCAAAAATCAGACAAATAACCTCTTACTAAGCGAGCGCGAGGGCCGTACTGGGGAATATTGGCCCTAGGTCGTGACAGTATGCACCGAGCGCAGCGAGCACCTCAAAGAACAAGCTTCCACGAGTTTGGTTATCAAGAGAATGGTGTATTTTTCATTTTTCTTTTCGCAGTTTTACATGCAAATTTTGAACTTGTCCGCTTTTGAAAACAAAAATACACATTGGAACGATCTGTATGGCAAAGAAAACCAACCATGTAGGGAAGAGCCAATCAGAAGGCTCGGATTTACTTCAAAACTACCTTGCCATAAATCTCGTACCCAGAGTCCTCAGGCTCTTTGGTCAGCGGGTTGTCGCCAGGAGAGACTCCTGGATAATCGAAAAAAATCGAATTTTTTTGATGGGCTGTTACTTTAACCGTCCCAGATTTTGTCCCAGAGTCTCTCCTGGCGACAAACCGCTGACCAAAGAGCTTGAGGACTCTGGGTACGAGATTGCCTTGCCTACAGTACGCTAACTCAAAGCGTCCAACTTCCGTACACAGTCACATTGATTTCCTGTCAGCTTAAAATGCGGGAATATGTAAGCCGTCTAATCCGGCCCCTCGCTCATCAAACACTTCTCGCGCTTTTTCGAACAAAGCCGTTGGAAAACGGTGAAATTACTCTCCGCCGCGGTCCTCGGAGAAAAAATTGGGGAGCCTTAGAAACGAGGACAGCAACAGCAACGGGAACGCCACAAGACAATAGGGTTTAATGCCGGAGCTAAAACAAACGCTCTCGCCCGGATTGCTCGAAGCATGGTTAGCGCTAACCAGGGTTAAATACCATGGAAACCTATAGGTGTTGATACCTCTTAACCATTGGTTAGCGTTAACCGAGCTTCGAGCAACCGGCCCCTGCACGCTAAGCAAGAGCATTTTACATTTTCTTGCTGACCTCTGCAAAACAACCATCGGGGTCAAGTGATCAAACACGTCAGCACATGACGCTGAATTTGTCACTCCAAAATAAACGGCGTTCACACCAGTTTTATTCTTGGATAACAGCCACACATTTTACGTACTGAAAGTCACGAAGTCAATATAATAACGCGAATTTCTGTTTTGAAGCGGCTTTATGGACGATTGTCACATACCTGAGGTATATTCTGGTTTTCATACAAGTCGACCGTCTGGAAAATGTCAGTTTTAGGCACCCCCAACTCATCCGCGAACTCCAAAAACTTTCCAATGTTTTCCATCTAAGACGTTCAAAAAGGTAGAAGAGAACGAATGTTTTAAGAGCAATTACAGGCCAAAAGCGACCAGAGTGGAACTGCATTTTGACAAAGGTGGAAAAAAAACTGCGATTCAGAAGGCAACTTTTCGCTTTGAAGGTGGAGCGAGAAAGTATTCGACGGAGCACAAGAAAACCCTTTTCTCAAAAGAGTTCAATACTTATTTTTTTTCTTACAGGCCACAGCTGCAGAAGCAAAAGTTCTTCTTACACTTGCGAGTGAGCATTCTAGCATTTAAGCTAATCGTTGTCTCAACTCTAGTAGCATTCGAACACCAGAAAAAGCAGCGTTTAAGATGCAGGGATGGACGTTATTAACTGACAAAAACGTTTGCACTCACCTGTTTGAAGGCCATCTTGCTAACGTTCTTTTTCCCTTTCGAGCCGAGTGCTACCGCCAGACTGCAATCAAAATTAAGTGTAAGACGCCGTTCAAAACATACTGCAGTGCCGCGAAACATTACTTAGGCCAAAAAAGAACAACAACAGCAACGTCCTCGGTGGTAGCGCACGATTTTCGCCCTAAAATCATCCCAAATGACAAACTGCCCTCTGTAAAACGCGCTTTTTTGCGGGCCAAACGGGAAATGCGCGGGCTGAAAATGCAAAATGATTCTGATTGGTTGCAGAGATGTCAAACAACTTCGCTCGGCCAATGAGATCCCGCTCCTGAGGATACCATTTCAATCTTGTTAAAATTTGATTATATTTGACTTTTATTGTAAACAAAACGGAATTTTATTTGGCTCTTGTTTAGCTGATCGTATTGCAGCAAAAACTTTCCATACCATAGTTGTATGATTTGGCCTTGTGTATTGATAATAATCATAATCACACGACTTTTGTCGGGCATACAGTTTATTTGCGTCCCTCGTAGCATCATTTGCACCCTCGCTCTGCGAGAGCGCAAATGATGCTACTCGGGCCACAAATAATCTAAATGCCCTCCAAAAGTCATGTAATTATCTTATTCTGTGTATTCCGAGTGAACCATATTGTGTTTATTCTGTCAATTCCGCTATGGAAGCAGAATTAACAAAATCAGTGCCATTCTGTTCATTCCGAAAACGGAGTAAGCCCCAGAAGAAATGATAAACCCAACACTCCATGTATTCTTATTTGGAATATTCCCAACAGAATGCACCCCGACCAAGCCTGCATTTCAACCACCCGTTAAGTCACTCCGGGCAGCATTAAGAGGCGTCACCGGGCAGCATTATCACGTCTTTCTCCACAAGAAAATAATGGTAACAACATTAAAAATAACAATGTTAATGCTGACGATGAAGATAATCAATGGTGATGATGGTGATATCGGTTGAAGAGATGGAAAAAAATGGTAAACAAAAGCCAGTATGAAATTCAGATCTAATTTAAATTTGTGGAATGATGTAAAGAACATTCCGTCTTACTCCATCAGGATTTCCCCGCTCTTCAGGCTTTCGTAGAAGTCTCTCGCATCTGGTTCAGGTTTCAAGACCTGTCCGCCAAGAACTGCATTGATCCATTCTCTTATCTCCGAATCCAACTGAGGATCATATTTTCCTTCTTTCTGTGTAATCAAGAGGGGAGGATGTTAAACTTTCAGTTGCCCTTCTCGGGGCTGTGAGAACAGCCTATTAATTCAAGTAATTGGCTGCCTCAACCCAAAAATGCACATTACGCACGTACCGCGGTCGGAGGAGCACTGGACTTTGGTGCGGGAGGTCGACTACGGGAGTTCGAACCCAGGACGGGCCAACACTCGGAGTGTTAAAATAACTGGAGAACGTGCTGCCTTTGTTTACACAACTGCAAATGATCAATTTTTCTAGACTTCTCGTGTAAAGCCCCCAACACACTAGACGATTTTTAAGACCGCCGATTAATAGCATGTCAGAGCGGTTTTCAATTGAGTGTCGTAAAACCAATACCAAAGTAATTACTCCGACCAATCACAGCAGGAGCAAGCAGTGCAATGAGCCAATCAAAATTCGTAATGATTCCACGTACCTTGCTCAAAGCGCGGGAAAAATCGCGCGCGCAAGTCGCGATTGGCTTTGGTTTTCCTTCTCATTGGTTGATAAACTGGCGGGAGATTTTTAAGCCAATCACAAAGCGTAGCAATCGCAATCGCGTAATTACTTTCGACAGTCATTTGAAAACCGCTCTATCGGCGATTAAATTCGCGCAATTCACCGCAGTTCGCCTAGTGTACCCTCTCCTGCGATTTTTTATACTCGTTGCGGCGAATTGCTCAACGATTCAACCAGTAAGACCTTACGATTTATCACGTGACTGACAAAAAATGGCGGACAACAGTAATTTTTATGTTGAGAGATGCCTAGGAACAAAAGTAGAGTGGAAATTCGCTGCGATCGTCGTACAAAATCGCCAGCTGTTGCAGCGACGAAATTCGCTGCCGATCAAAATCGCCTAGTGTGTCGCTGGTTTAAGGACCGTAAATCGTAGGTCTCAATGAACCCACGCACTGTTTGCAAAGAGTAGTGAACCTATATCGCTACGCTGAGTTCCCGGCCAAGTTGTTCGAAGCAGGGTTAGGTCCAACTCCAGGTTAAGCCCGATTAAAACCTATAGGTTGTCATGGTATTTATCCCGGTTTAGCTCTAACCCTACTACAAAAGAAACAAAAGACAGAAAACAACTCCAAATAACGACTTATCCCAAGTGAACATAATACAATGTTTTCCGGTACATGCAGAAAGACCCCGAAAGCCCGGAAACTTTTCGGGCGTATTTTGGGTGCCGCAATTTCCTCCGTGTCTTGAAAATGAAGAGGTTTTACGCCGTGAAACTTTACTGCTGGCTCGCTCTTTCCTATCTTGAAATCATGTTAACTGCCCAGATTTTCAGAATACCTTATTATAGGAAATTAACAATGCACTTTGTTAACGCGATTTTACAAAATTCGCGTTAATTCAATGTATCTTAATTAATGTCGATGTAAATTTAATGCACGCTATTTTACAACATTATTTTAAAGCACCTTTATTTCATTACAAAACCTTATTAGTTCATGACTCCTCTATTGGCTCTTCAGAGTCACTATCTGACAGGACGTCTTCGTTTAAAATCGAGTTCAAAACGTCTTTTGATTGATCTTGATGCTCCTCTGTCTCCCCGAGAGGATAGCTCACTTCTTCTGTTTTCCTCTTCAAAACCAAATTTTCGGCTTTAAAAAAAACTTAGAAACATCCGTGCACTTGTCTTGGAAGGTTTTATTGACGGAAGCCAAAACGCAGTTTGGCATTCAGAAATGTAAAGTGCGAGTTTGCAGAATTATGAAAATCGCAGTAAATAAAGCAAGATGCTTATCGCAAAATTCGCGTTAATTTAAAGCATGTAAACCTAACTTTTGAAAAATTCGGGTTAATTTAGTGTAACGTTAATTTTCTTCGTGTTGTCAACGTGCATCGTTAATTTCCTATGTTAAGGTAAGCCGATCGAGGAAAAGACAGATAGTCTGGGAACGAGATTGGCCCAGGCCTTTTTGTGCCTAATGTCGAGGCTGGGTGTGTAAATCCTTGGAGAGAGAGATTAGGGGCATAAGTACTCTAAAACCCGAGGGTAAACAAACCTTATGATGATGATGACCGGCCTTTCCGATTTCAGCTTCCTACTCTAGTCCTACAAGTGCTACTACTCTGCAAGTGCACCATATTTTTCGGTCACTTTTGTTTAATTTACGCGCCGTTGTTTTGTTTTGGCCTTTGATTCATACGATTTCACCGCTGACCAAAATAATGGTGGGTCCTAACGATGCATCATTCTCAAGGCTGTACGCGCATGCTCATGACGGTGGAGAAGTTGGTAAACCAAAAATATAGGAACGGGTGGTGTTCTTTGCTTTCAGTTAACCACTAATGGACGCAGCTAACGGGGTTCGTGTGAAGACCTTCAATTTTCGGGAACTTTTTCTTCTCTATTTCAAAAGAGAGTCACCTCTTTTCAAAGTATAAAATAATCAAGATTTATAGTCAACCTTCGACACACATGACCGGCATAAGCAAAACGTCTTTTGGATTTTCTGACAATGTCGCTGAAAAATACACACCCGGAAAACCATTTCATCGTTACTTTGCAAATGCCGTATATTCCTTCAATTTATATAATCGAACTTTCATATCCTTCTGTTATCAATATAAGAACTACACACCCTCGGGAATTCTGGATGAGAATCTCGAGGGCAAAGTCCCATTATCGTCCCCAGAGGTCGTGGTGCTTTCGGTCAGCTCCAAGAATAACGAAATAACGACTATTCTTCGATTTTCACTCGCTTGATCAGTAACTCTGATTTTGAACCAAAACGAAGAAAAAGTATTTGCATAAAAAAAGTCCAACTCCCAGAGCCTTAGTTTGAGACACCAAAATGGCCACCATTTCTTTGTTTAAGGACATCAACATGGCTGCCGTGACATCAGGTGAAAAGCACAAATTTGAGGAGAAATTCAACCTGGGGGTCGACTATTTCAAAAATTGCTTACAGGCAGCTGTTCGTAAATATTCAATATTTTTCCTCAAACTTAACAAGGGCATTGTAAGTCCACCTTATCAAGTTTTCAACATCAACTCTCACTTCGGCATCAGAGCTGGAGTCCTCAATCACTTCAGTATTGTCCCCACTCCCCCACGTCTACTGCATAGTCTACTATAAATGGGTCGGCAAGAGCGGCTGTGATCAGGGAAATAAGGGGGCTGGGGGGAGGCAGTTACTACAAATAACCCCACCAAAGGGAGCAGAGACAACTATTTGACTGGAGCAATTAATCAAGGGGCTGCTATTATTAGAAAAAATACTGAATTTTGATCACTTCCATTTCTGGTAAAGAATGTGAACGTGCACAGTGAGAAGGATCGTGTAAACTAAAAATTCGCCCAGGGAAAGATCTAGAACATTTTTTAGACAGTACCCCTATGTCACACCGGAAGTAGAAATGATGCTAAGTCTCTTTGCCATATTAAAAATATTGTCAAGGAATTAAAGGAATTGCTCCCTTTCTCACAGAATTATCCAGAAACTACTTAATTTAATTATTCACGTGCTTGCTGTGAAGTGGATTTTAACAAACCGAAATCACAACAAAAAAATTGACGTACAGGTAAAAATCATTGCGTGACGTGTCAAACAAATGAAATGTCTCACAATAACATTCATTGAACGCTTGCGGTGGTACCGCCATATTTGGTTACGCCGATCTTGGTTTTCGACTTTCCGTTGTTTCAACGCAATTAGACAATGGGGAAGACAGCAAAATCATCATAGAGTACTCTTTCGCTCGAACAAAAGCAAACTATTGAGGAAAAACACGACAATTGATAACGAAAATACCCCAGGGCTCAACGCGTATGCATACTAAATTCAAGAACACACATCGCTTGTCATTTTCCAAATACCTTTTCTCGTAATCACGATTGCCCTTAAAATTCAACAACATTTAAACTGAATGTAGTGCTAGTGAAACCACAAACGGTAACGTTTTGGGTCGCCCAAAACAAAAGAAACTAGTTGATGTCCTATGGCGTCTAAACTTAAAAGGTCTAAATGGAGGTTAGCTAAACAATGCAAACGCACAGTCACCAAATTGACAGCCATTTCTTTCTTGGCCAGTCAATTTTCCACTCGCTTTTCGTCAAACGCTTCACAACGACGTCGACAACTTTATATAAGCTAACTATTTAAAAAATATACTGTAATATTATCACCGAAACCGCACCCTTTAGTGCTCAATCGAGCAATAGCATGTCTCGCACACTTGTGAAACTATCGAGGCGTCGAAATGAGCATCACTACAAGACCTCGACCACGAACAGCTAATGCATTAAAAATATTTTACGCGCTAATAAATTGCCCTGAATCGCTATGAATTCCCTCAATAGATATGTCTGCACTTCGGTGTACGTTGGCCGACGTATATCGTAGAGAAATCGCTAAAATACATGGGCCCAAGATATTAGCACATTGTACCTTTCTCGCCAATTCAGCGGTCATGCCGTAACCTTTAGGTCTGTTAGCCATGTCTCTCTTTTCTTGCAGCTCACTAAAACGATGGATACTGTTGCGTCGACGAGAATACCTCTTAAGTCAATGTGAAGAGGTTTTATGGAAGTCTGGAATGAAAATTGATTCTCTTTGTGACGTAGGCTTACATACAAAACGTCACGATGTCACACCCTGTTAATCGACAACTCTATTCCGTGAATTTCCGAGGTAAAGAACGGAACGAGGTAGGCAAAGAAGAATTTGAGGCATGTTCTTAAATTTATTTAGCTCGTTTCAGGACGTTCCTCTAAACCCACGCAAAACAGAATTTCTTTCGAAACGCATGGAAGATTACCTCGACGAAAAATCGTCACAACGATGCTTTCGTTTTCTTGCATTTTCTGCGGTTTCTTGTTTTCTCAGGCAACCAAATCGTAATATGTGATGTTCATGTTACAAAACTATTCAGTTAAGGTTAGATTTCTATCGAACCGAACCCCTCACTCCCCGACTAGTCACTTTCTTGTGTATCTACGTTCGATTTCATCGTTTTTTCTTCACAGTACCTCGACTAAAACTGTAAAAAATTGGAGACCTCTCAGAGGATGCCGAATAAAATTGCAGTTTTCAGTGCTTTTCATTATTGGACTGCTCTTTAGCAAAGTAAATGAAGGCTGTAAAGACTGGGAACGCTTCAATTATGGTATGCTAATCGGCAAAATGACAGTTCAATATCATCTGGCCACGACAACACTCATGTCACGCCATTTTGGTTTCACTGCGGAATGCTAAAAAAAATTTCTACTCAAAAATAATGACGCAGTTCGTTTACGTAAGACTAGGTCAATGCACTGAAGCTATTTATTGTCTTCTATTGTTAAGGATGAAAATGGTTACAACTTAACATGGGCTTTTTCTTCAAATTGTCCACCCTAATCTCGAGGAAATGACCAATAATGTGCTATGAATGGCTCTCCCTGCAAAAAAAAAGAAATGTGACAGAGACTCTGATCCTACAAATGTGGCCCTGCCACAATCTTGGACAGAATAAAATAAGAAATTAACCCCCTCCTCCCAAAAATCAATGACGAATCCACATTAATTTTCCATCATTGAAGTGGGGGAGGGTGGTCTACATTTTTCATCGTTAATGTCCAAGATTACAATTTTAGCCAGAAAAAAAAAGAAATTAAACCCCCTCCCCAACAAAACCACGCGTGAATTCAAGGGCAAAGTAATTGAAATTGGGGTCCAACGGGTGGTCTCCAGTTTTCATTGGAAATGTTCAAGACTCGAGGTGAGTCGTGCCAACCTTCCCAAGTATTAACAATTAATGGCTCACAAAAGTGTTTGCCCTGCAAGGGAAGTTACCCTCACAAAACATTGCAGGATGACGTTCCTTTCATGTAAACAAAAGAGAAAAGCATATGATAAGGGCTGCATGGCCTGTCTAGAAGGTTCTACAGTCTACAAAATGAAAATTAACTACAGTGGTGTGGAAAACCTTAGCCAGTTTGAGGTTAAATCAATCCAATTTATTCATATATTAATTAACAAAAAAAAAATAACAAACTGACGGGCACCAAGCAAAATATCCTCAGTGACTTCAGAGCACATTTAGTCATTTTGCAAAATTACACTTAATTTGGCACAATAAATAGGGACGACCTATCCCAAGAAGTACATTTGAGAAATAACAACACAGGAGAGCTGGCTACCAGGCTGGGAGAGGTTGGCTTATTGTCATGTCACTGCCCTAATTTTAGGTACACAGCATGGTAAAGTTCATTCCATAATTTTAGTCCAGTTGATACAGGAGAAATTGGCTTCAAAATTGTGCAAAATGACCAAAAAAACACACAAAAGTCAATCAACTCATTTTTACACTTAGACCTTCAATTGAAGGGCTCAGAGCAAAACTGTCATGACTTTTTTAGTACATTTGGTCATTTTTTGAAATTGCGGCCACATTTCACGCAATACACAGAAATTAAGTTATGGAATTACCTATCCTAAGTGATCTGAACAAAACAACAAAGGAAAAGAAAAAAATTTCTTGGCCCCCTATAGAATGGGAATGTTCACCCCGTAATTTTAGTGGAGTTGATTTGGTGGAAATTGGCCACGATTTTGCAAAAAGACCTAAAAATCATGCAAAAGTCGGTTAGGACGTTTTTGCCCGAGCCCTTCAATTAGACAGTGGTTGACAATGCAAGGTTTCTGTGAAAATAGTTAATATACTTCTACACTTAAACAATAACAAATTTATTAATATGCACAACTTACAACAGGTTTGAAGTAGTGGATGGTTTACAATGACATTCACCTTAATTTGAGCTTATTTATTTCACTGCCAACACTGGGTGGCTTATTCTAAAGTTAAAACTCACACAAGAAAAACACAAGTTGAGAGGTTTGGTTTCCATCAGTGACCATTCACTTGTAAGCCTCATGACCAGCAATCTGCCTGGGGCGTCCCTCGTGCATTCCTGCCTGCGAGGCTCCTTTATTGCTTCCCATCTGGAGCCCTATGACAGTTTTCCCCTCGCTCAATTGCTCTTCACTGAATTCACGCACATTGCTTTCAGCTTCTTTGGGGCCCAGGTGGGGAACTTTAAGGCCTTTAGCACCAGCCTGTAAAAATAAAGAATTCAAAGCAAAACAAAATTAATGGGATCAATAGGCCATTGCTGAGTTCGCATCAGCATCTCCTTCAAAGAGAGTCCAAGAGTGAAAGTTTTGTCATCATGGTAACAAGTTTCACTTTGCATTGAATAAAAAGTGATTTTCATAAGAAGACTGCATTTAGACTCACTTTGAAAAAACGGCTGATGCGAATGCGGAAATCGTCTATTCATGTAGCCTCCTGGAGTCGTTTCATGTTTTAAGGCAAGTCACATTTCCTCTTCAAAACAACAATGTCAGAGGCTTTGCAACCTGTAACACATAACTTGTATTGGCAGAGGGCCTGTTAAATAATCTGGGCTTGTTATGAGAGGGAGTTACAGAAATTGGATACCAAGGCCCAACTTCCTGCTGTTATGCCTTTCAATCCCAAAAGTGACTCCATAGATTTTACTCTGGCTGATGTCAGATGACTTAACTCCCCAATGGGGGAACCCTCAGGAGTGAAAGTGTTCTACAAAGCCATGGTCTCTTTCACTCAGAAGCCCCTGATGCCAGTCACACCGGAGAATGAATTGTGTATTATGTATGAAATGATATATGAAAATATGAATCGTATAATTATTGAACTGCGGATATGAAATCAAGCGAAGCTATGATCCTTGCAGCTATGAACGCATTTTGGAAATTGAGTAGAGAAGCCTGAAAAAATTCAGGACTTCAGCAGGGTTTGAACCCGTGACCTCGCGATGCTGGTGTGACACTCTAACCAACTGAGCTATGAAGCCACTGATGTTGGGAGCTGGTCATTTGTGGGTTCAAATGTTCCGTGATGAATGAATCAACGGATGAAATGATATATGAAGTGAATCATATATTATTAAATTCTCAACCTCGGATAATGCAATTCTTGCTTTCTCATTGGTTCACTGGATCTTGGTTATCAGCCATTATACCTGCGTTTGACCTTATATGGAAATGAATGCAGCAAATGACGCTCAGCATAAAATTGTTCGCGGGAAGCCAAGTTTCGTCGAGAAATGAGAAATCACCAATGAGAAAGCTAGAATTGCATTATCCAAAGGTTGAGAATTTAATAAAACAAGTATTCCATTCGCACTTGTTGGATATGAGACTGGTTATAGCCAACTCCGCGCTACGCGCGTCATTGGCTATTTACCATCTCATATCCAATGCACGCTCATGGAATAATTGTTAATTGAACTGAGGATATGAAATCAAGCGAATAGATTCCATGTTGCCATGCCTCTGTTCAGTAATAGATCACAGCTGATGTCAAAATGTGGTAAGGACAAGAAAGTGGAACACAAGGAGATACCCGAGTATGTCACTGATGTTCTTACCACATTTTGACCTATTCTGTGATCTATTACTGAACAGACCCACGGCAACATGGAATCTATTTGTTTTATACAATAAACAGGTGAGAAAGTAAACAGTGATGTCATGTATGTGCCTCTAATAGATCATACATGTAGAAGGCCACCAATCAAAACACATAAAACTGAGCTTATTGTACTACAGCAACATTTTCAGAAAAAATCTTCAATATTTCATTCAAATGTAGGAAGTTGCAAAGTTGTTTATTACTGGTCACATGTCACACAGCTTCCTTGTAAGAAAAGAAAAGGTTAACTCACCCTTCTTCCAACAGCATGAATTTGAGAAATCACCTGAAAAATATATCAATTAAATCATGCTAATGTCAGCTGGTCATCAGTACAAAACTCGTTAACCCTGCTCTGGGTTACGAGGATACACAAGTGAAAATAGAATAAGACTTTTAGCATGATTTCTACCAAGTTCTTGATATAACGTCACAGCACTTACAACACTAGTACCTCCATCAACTCAACCACAAGTAACACTTTAGGGAGATGGTGGTTTAACCCTTTGCCAATGAGTCATGAGTCCAGTGATGTGAGTCATATCACTTGACTCCGAAGACAACCTCCACTCAGGTTGTCGAAACATCAGTCACTACCATCAATGACAGTCCTTCTCAGGACTACACTCACCCGGACGATCGTACTTCATTAAGTTTTGAAATGACCCCTGGATTCAAACCGTTTACTATTATGGCTTTATATGAATCAAAAATAATGTAATCAACCGTTACCATATTTACTGAGAAATTTCCATCCCTCTCACTGTTTTTGGAAGGCAAAGCCAAACAAAAGTTAACGGTAAATAGTTACTGGTAACAAAAATTTGAATCACAAAATTTATCTGCGAAGCACACATACAGTTTGGTGCTGCAGTAATTTGGTACTCGCTGTTGCACTACTCCTGCCTCACAGCAGAACTAATAAACTAAGGGGAAAAAAGTATCTCATTGGAGATAACTGCTGGAGTACCAAAGATATATGTACCTGAATTATTGACTTTATTTGATGTCACAGCACAATGTCCCCACTGACTCAAAAATTAATGAATGGACACAGCATTTTTACTACACTTCTAAATTCGAATGGGACTTTCAAAGGGTAAAAAAAAAATTATTTAATATAATACCTGAATCACAAAAAAAAAAAAAACAATCCCATGAAGAACAGCTTCCCTAACCAACAAATATTTTTAAATATCTCCAGACTGAAAATGTCTTAAAAGACATTTTCAGCCTGGAGATGCTGACAGCTTACTGACAGATAACCAACTGTTGGAAATAATATGTCAGCCTACAGTCTGCCAATGCTTTGAGTAAATTATCGCACCACAAATGCCTGACAGCTTGCCAAATGGCAAACTATCAGGTGACATCTTTTTCAATAGTTGTTATTCCCTAAAGAATTATACCAGTATGAATATACCAGTATGCACTTTATTTAAACAAAACAAAACTTAGAGCTTGGGTCCATTTTAAGATAGCTTCTGCTCCAAAAACACTCTCACTCTTCTATTAAAGAAAGTTCAGAGGAACTGGCTCATCAATAGCAATGAAAATTAAATATTTACTTACCGAAACCATGTTTTGTTTCTCATACAAGTCTACAGTCTGAAATTGATCCTGTTTTGGCACTTCAAGGTAGTCAGAACAGAAGTCTAAATATTTACCTATATTTTCTATCTGAAACAAAAACAAAAACAAATGTTTTAGTTACTATGTAAACAGGACTTAGAACAGGAATTAGAGGCCAAGAACTGGTCCCATTGGCGCAAGATCTGCCATGAAGGACCGCAAGAATAGAAGAATAGTAGGACAGCACACCTGGAGGCACAGAGAGAAGCGCGACATGCCAGAACCCAACATCAGCCTCCTCCTCCACCACCATCAGGATTGCAAAATCAACATGTCTGCCCGGACTGCTCCAAGATCTGCACTTTTGCGCATAGGCCTGATCAGCCACCGCCGACACAAGCAGCCACCCACATAACAGCACAGGAAGAGGAGAGATTTATCGAGGACAACGACTCAGTCCATCACCATCAAACAGGACTAAAAATAGCCAACCAGCTTAAGACTCCTTCACCCTTTCACCCCAAACGTGACTTTAGGGATTTTACTCCAGATAATGACAGACAAGTTTTGATGAGGAAAGGTCATGTGTTACTCAAAAGTATGATATCAATTCATGGTCTTACATTTTGTTTTTTTGAAAATCACAGCTAATTTCTGCTGAATCAACTGAACTAAAAACACAGGTGAACTTCCCCATACTGTATGCCGAGAATTAGGATAATGAGATGAAAAGAGGGCATGAAGATGAAAAGAAGCCAAAAGTATTTTTTTCCCGTGTTTTGTAATGCTTCTGCAATGAATTGTTGTAAGGTGTAAGCAAAAAAATGAAGGTCATAGCATGTAAAAAGGCCAAAACCGGTTTGTTTGTTTGTTTGTTTGTTTGTTTATTCCCTGCTTCCATCCTGTTACTTTTGCTTTTTTGCCTAGAACTTGCAACAGTTCACTGCAGAAGTTATGCACCACTCACTGCTCAAATTTTGGCCAGAATTTGGCAAAATAAATGAAATACAAACAAACGTCTGTGCTTATGTTGCAATACAATTAATTTTTAATTTTAGTTACACAGTAAGAAATAGGTAACTTTCTTCTTTCTCAAATCTGGCGAATTGGGTTCATAATTATAATACAACAATAGAAGACAGAAATAATAAAATTGATAATAATGAAAGAAAAACAAGCAAAATCCATTTTTAAACAGTTTTGTTAAGACCATAGCAAAGGAAAAATTACTGGCTGAAAAAAATAATATGTACATGTACCTACACTGTACTTAAAAAAATTACCTATCAAAAATTTTTAACTACAACACATACAGCCGTTCAATTAAAATCTAAATGTACCTTTTTGAATGTTTGATTCATGGTGTTCACCGTTAGTTTTGGACCACAGCTATTGTTTGGGTCTGAATCACGCAATTTGTTGGCCAACCTGTAATAATACAAAATCGCTCCTAAAGTATCAGACGAAATGATAATTATGAGCTGGGTTCTCTGAGCTTCAGTAACAGTAACAAAACAAAATTTAAAAACAGAATCAACAGATAATACCTTACAGTAAAAACCTGCATAAAAGAACCCGTTTTTTT
>BLFK01000704.1:3001509-3040982 GCA_014634185.1 Astreopora myriophthalma | reverse complement strand
CCCCCCCCCCCCCCCAACATCCTATTAATCCCATCCTCCAGCCTGGTAAATTTCACTTGTGAGGTTTGCCTCACGGTTTTCCATAAGAAAATGTAGACCCTGACTGACTGTCCCCAGCTTTGCTCTCCTTGAAGACTTTTTGGTTACACCTTCCATGGGCAGTATTGAAATTTACTGGCAATACAAATTGAATTGAATTGCCATTAAAGAAATGTAAACATTTCCTTTACTTTATTTCATCTTCTATAACATTATGGCTTCTTTGACCCTTGAATCTTGTTCAAAGGTGTGGTCATTTCAGTGAAATATGGAAGCTTCTTCTTGAAGTTTTGCCACGGTGGAAACTAGATAATACTCCTCCACCAGAAGAAAAGAAACAGGCAAACACAGAGGGCAAGAGGAAGGATGAAAGGGACAAGGAGCGTAAAGCTATTAAGTCTGACAAAATGCAAGGCCAGGACAAAGTGAAAGACAAAGACAAGGACAAGGGAGGTAAAGGCTGAGTAATGAGTGACAGTTTGTCAGAAGGGCACAGTACATAAATTATGTTACCGTAATATATAAATAAATAGGGAGCTTAAGCAAAGGCATTTTTGAGCCACGTACGTCAACCGGAAATGTAGCGTTTTCCCGTTCAAACTGCATTGACGCTACCACATTTGTACTGCTGGGCGTCTTTTTTCTTATAGACGATTTGCTAGAAAATCTGGTTGAAACCTCTGCCCAAGAATACGAAACATCCATGTCCGGTTGACGTACATGGCTCAAAAACGCCTTTGCTTAAGCTCCGTAACGTCTGTTTGATCCAATCTGATTGCTTTTGTTGGTCTGATTGCTTTTGTTGGTGTTGTCAAATTTATGGGACGAAGGAGAATGTTGCTGTTTTACTTTTTGAAAAATGAAATGGCACAATCAATCAAATATATGAAATTCATAAATTCTCCATCATGAAATGCTACTTGTTTTGGCCTTTGATGGGGATCTTAAATATAAATTATGGGATGTTTACACCCACATTCATGGTTAGTCAATTACTGTTATTGTTGTTATCTCATAGTCCCATCAGCTACAAATTCTGTGGAAATCCCAAAGGCACCAGAGTTTGTCATTTTTGCCAGCTACTCGCATCCACCCACAGCACCCATGAGGCATTCGGTTCTTAAAGAAATGGTGAGTATGATTATTAAGTTAACTCTGTGTTTGTGTCTTTTTAGAGATGTGTCTTTTTACTCATGTGTATAGATGGTTACTGGCAACATACCACTGGAATATAATAAAGTATTCTTTGATGGACTGGGAACCCAACATACTGTCAGTTGCAGAGACTATATACTAGGTTATATTTCAGCCTTAGATTGGTCATAGCCAATATTGGCTTGGCTCTTGTACAGCTTCAACTTTACATCTGGTAAAACAAGTTTTCTATTTTCTTCTTATAATATTATTATTGTTGTTGTTGTTGTTGTTGTTGTTGTTGTTATTATTGTGACCCTGTTGAACTTGATTTCCCAAAGGCTGATGCATCAGAGAAACTTCGCCAGGCTGGAATGTCACATAACCACCCTCACTCCATCATGTTGACAAAAATTAGAGACTGCCCCTTGGTGCCTCCTCCACCTCCTGTGCAGATCCCCCGGTGGAAGCTGATACGGCAAAAGAAAAAGAAGCAGCCTGTAGAGCCTGCACTGATGCCTGTTGAGCCCCCTAAGGATCCGCAGTTCCTGGAAGTGATGTCTCCATTTCTTAACCATAAAGTCAGTCCAATTCCCGTCAGTAGAGCAAGGTGTGAGTGCAGCCTCGCATTTAGCTTGATAGATAGATTTCAGCTTGAACCTTGGATTTTACCTCAGATTTTAGCTTGATGTATCTCCAAGCGTTAATTTTACCCAGTCACAACATTTCTTTCTTAGGGGTGGAGGGGTTTTTGTTGACGAAGGGGTGAGTGAATATGTGGTGATGTGAAAGAAAAATGTGTGTTTTGCAACTAAAAATGTAGTGTCTCGAGACATTTTGTCGTGGAAATTTGGATTAGGTTCATATGGGACAATTGTCCTGGATATCCAGAGTTCTCCTTATCAGATGGTAACTGGTAAAATTTACCGCTTGTAAGAGCACTTATTACCGCCTGCAAACGTTCAAACTGTCGCTTATCCTTTGCAGAACGTCCAACATTAACCAAATGCTTTACCGGTTTGAAAAGGTCCCTTACCTGTTGTGCTGAAAACTAGGGAGAACCCTGGATATCACTAGGATTTGAATACATGTTGACACATGATATGGTTGAAGGAAATGAGGCATTAACCGCTTAGTCCCTGAGGGGTCCCCCAGTGACAAGTAAAATAATCTCGAATGACGTTACCCAGAGTAAAATCTATATCTACAACATCACTATTGGGAGTTTAAAGGGTTAAGTCTTCGGCTTGGTAAATTGTGACAACGGTCATCTCATTTCTTTCAGCTTGAAGTTTGTCCAATAATCATTGCACGCAGATTGACAAGTGAAACTGTGAAAAATGTTTGTAATTTTCAGGACTCCTGTAAGGTGGCTTAAATTCCGCCCAGAGAAACCAATGGGTGGAATAGTGGAAGAAGGCGACTTTGGAGATAAAAAGGAGGGTGGAGAGGGTGAGGAAGGAGCTGAAATGCCTGCCACTACCGAGAAGAAAGATGGAGTGAATGAAGACTTGGCAGCTGGAAAAGAGGTATGTGTTAATTTAAAGTCTGGCTGATTGTGATAACTGCAGTTACATGTTAAATGCAATTTCTCAGTAGCTAACAACAAGGAGTGCCTGCAGTCTGGTGTTGTCAGCAGTTTTGTTATACACTGGCACATGCATCATGATTTCCAGTGCTCACTGTTTGAAGGGTGGATTTGTTGCATTGTTGCAGGAACAGACATCTTTTTTTGGAGCATTAACAGATTTTCCCCTTCCATTCCAACACACTGTTTTATCGCAGTATGACGGAATTAAAAAGCCTGTCTTCCATGCTGCATTTGCCAGCCATGGGAGTAGCCCGCATCTATAGGAGATGGCTGCCAGGAATGGAAGCTCCTGAAAGTTTCAGGCACCCAACTTCCCCTTAGCAATGCCTTACCTTCATGGTCTCATCATTTCAGAGGTGGTCTGTGTTTCCTCTATTTTGTCTTCCCTTCTGGAGATAAAAATGACTAGTTATCACTAATTTTCGCATTAATATTGCACTTAAATGGCCATAGTTACCAAAGATACATGTAGTGCTGTTTTAAAATTATTTGGGGCTAGGCAGATGGGATGGATGTAACACAATCCATGTACATCCAACCATGAACCAGTATCCATAACGGCTGCGCCTCTTTGATTTTGGTTATTCTGCAATTTTGGTGATTCACCTGTTACTCTTTTACTATTATTAAAAACAGGATGAGAAACCCAAGATCCCAACTCCAAGATCGGAAGGTGAAGAAGCCAAGTCTGATCAAGACAAAGAAAGACAAACTTTGAAAGAAAGCAAAGACAGCCGTGAAAGCCTTAGAGACCGCTCAAGCACTAAAGATGTATCAAAGACAAAAGACAGAGAGAAGTCAGCAAAAAGTGATAAGGGAGAGAAAGAGAAGTTACCTAAGACTGGAGATAAGGCTGACAAGAGCAGAGTTGGAAGCAAGCTAAGTGTTGTGGATAAACCAAACAAGTCAGGTGTAACGTCACCTAAGGGTAGAAGAATGTCCAGGATGGAAAGGCCAAATGCCGACTTGTTGCAAAAATGTAAGAATTAAGCTGTTCGACTAATTTAGGAAGGATATAGTTAAGTTAAGCAAATTATTGTTACTGATACTAAAGAACACATTAAGTTAAATGCCGCTTGCTATCAAATTAGTACATGTAAAGCTTAGCTTTTAATCTGTATGAAGCAGTTCGTTGACAAGACTGAAACATTAATATTCAGTGAGCATCTTTACAATTCGTTCCTGTTGTTCTAGAACATTGTTTTCCTCTCTTTTGCTGGACGTAAATGTTCTGTCTTCTATTGCGATATAATTTTTGGTCTCACGTGTCCCCTTCCACCTGAAGGCCAGCTTAAAAGCCATCGTGGGGTGGCAGGAAGGGAGCTCTAGCATCCATTCTGAGAACTGTTTATGACCAAGCAACTTTCAGTGTTCACTCCTTGATGTTTCTCCAATAGTGATCTCTTTGTCGCAAATCTTCATTAGCTAATACATCTTCATGACCTTTTCCGGGGCTCTTAATTATACAAACGTAACCAGTTTTTCTGTCATTACCCTGGTCTGCCATGTCCTGCCAAGGTCTCGAACCCATTGATCAACCAAGGGTCAAGTACATACTTAATTCATTTTGTGCTTCACAGCTCCTCCTGAATCAAGGCGCATGTCCCGGGTGGAGAAAACCTCAAAAATTGAATTAGAACTTAGGGATTCATCACATAAAGTTGACACCATTCATGAAGATGACATTTCAGTGCTCGATGTGCCTGGCTCTGCTGTAGAGGGAGACAAAACCCCAGGTGATGGCACAGAGCGAGAGGTGAATGACGAAAAAGCGGGAGGTGACAAGACAGATGATGCTGACAAGACCAAAGAGGAGAGTAACAAGGAGAAGAAAATTTGGATGGATTATGCTGACTTCTGTAAATGCTTCAGGTTAGAGCGTAACACTTTGTTCTTGAGTTAATTTAAACCGTCACTTAATAAAATATCTGTATTGTTACAGTCAAGCTATATCAAACATAACCAGTATCCATGAGATTGAAATGAAAATTCAAATTCCTCTTTGGACCTTTTGACATTCGAATGGATTTTTTTTTTCTGATCAATAATCACGGTGAAAGATTCATAGTAACTAAAATTTTTTCCATATTTTTAAAATGGTTTAGACTGTTCAACTTGCATATGATTTTGCATAAAACAAAATTTCACAATTTTGGTGTGGACAAAACCAGTGTTACTAAATTAAAACCTGACTTAGATACAGCGTAGAAGTAAACACTAGTAATGTCTCGGAAAGTAGTAAGCGTGGTTTGTGAATAAAGAAATTGAACAGTCGTTAACGGCTAGAATAAGACAATTCTCACTATCATTCTTTTCTGTTTCAGGCATTTGTATATATTTCACAAACCCAACACGTACACTTATTCCAAAGGAAACTCTGAGTTGAAGGTAATGCATAAGCTGTGATAACTATCAACATTTTCCTTTGTAGTTTCTTTCAGCGACATATAGTCCTTTTTGTACTCACCTCAGTCTCTTTCGTCGTATAACTATCAGGTACGAGATATGCATGGACTGTTGTTGCTACACTGTACATCTTTCCTGTCTTTATCTTATTTATTCAATCTATTTCAGTTGGTTTGTTTTGTGCTCCCTTCAAATCTTGAAATTAAAACTACTTGTATCTTATAACACATTTCTTTCTCTGAATTAAATCGGAAGAGCCACTGGCTGGAGATTTAATAAACTTACTATTACTACTATTACTATCTATCTGATCCCCGACTCTTTACAAGTCGTATAGTCAAATTGTGCACTGGACAAGGAATGTCATTTTAATGTAATGGAGGTTTTTTTTTTTTTTTTTTTTGAATTTCGTTCTTACTCGTAGAACCCAATATTTTCACTCTCTTGGGTGTGTCACTTGTTAAAGTCAGTGCTAATTTCTAATCGTTCCAGCCTGTTTTGGCACTAACTCTTATCATGATCTTGTTTATCTTTCTCAAACTGTTGAAAGTGTGGTCATTCTTCTCTAATGCCGTTTCTGACTTCAGACGAAGTAACTTGTACAAGCCCTGAAGAGGTATAACCCGATCTTCTCTTTTCTTCGTTTGCTCATTGGCTCATCTAGTTTTTATTGGTTCTTGTCTTTCTGTTTTCTCCAAGCATCCAACTCGTTATTCATGCATCATCCCCGGTTCCATATGATCGCTTGGCGGAAAATTTCTGGCCGTAAACGAAAAAGCAGAGAAATCGTCTACTTTCGGCCATTTTGCTAAGGGGTTAAGCTTTCCATTTAGCCCTAGATGAGCAAATAGATGACCACATTTAAAGAGTGTAAAATTCCATGAAAACGAGGTCTAATAGCCCCATAATGGACTTTTCTCAAGCGTTTGATGCCTCTAGTTTAATTTAAACCAAGACAAGAATCTCTGGGAGCGTTGGAAGCAAAGTTTTGGCCATAAACGCAGAGGCAGTGTAATCAGCTATTTTTGGCCATTTTGCCAACCTTACCATTTAGCCCGAAATCAGCAAAAAGATGACGGCCGTACATAACTGCGCTCGGCTCTACACAGCTATACAGTTGTATACACGGCTGTACTGGCCTATATACGCGGCTACACAGGGATACGCACAGCTAAACAGACCTACTGCAGGACTATACCGAACTTTAAAGGGACATACAGGGCCGTACACTGCTACACTGTGCTATACACAGCTATACAGTGCTGCACAGGGCTATACAGGGCTATGCACATGTAATACCGGGCTCTACACGGTTAAACACAGCTTTTCACATATATGATCGAGGTAGAAAGATCGCTTGGCGATATTTGCTGTACTGATAAAGTTACGTGGTACGAAATTCTGGCCTAGACTTGCTCTTGAGACATGCTGGTTTGTTGATCACTTTGAAAAAGATGTTGAAAGTGATCAGCAAGGACTCGCGAGGAATACATGAAAAACGCTTACCGTCCATCATGCTAGGATTTTGAAGTCCTTTAGACCTCTACAATATCAGTAATTGGGTAAAGACAATCCGTTTTCGGTTTCATAATTGTCTTCAGATTTCGAGGTTTATTACAGCAGTATTGGGTTGCTGCCTCTAGTGATATATAAGGCTATGTTTACACAGGACCGAATCCAAATGGATCCAATCCCTTGTGAAAGTCGACTATGCGACTTACAACCCTTATGAATAATCTCCTGTGGCAGAGTTTATGCTTCGCGAGGTGCGGAGCGTGTCGAGAATTGCTCAGAGACGCCAACTGAGGTTTGACCTCATATCGGTAGTAGTTTATCAATTTTGGCAAATACGCATGCGCTAATTTTTCAAACCGTCTATTGACACTGGTTTTCCGTCTACTCCAATGCATACCACATGGAAGAGAAAATTAATACATTCTCAAATATATATCGCTCGAAATCCTATGTTAAGTTAACCGGAACTGAGCTGTGAGTACGAAAGGGATCTGTCACATATGGTCTAGGGGCCGACATTTCTCTCCCTCACTGCCGCGTCGGGGGCAGACAGGCTGCCGTGGACGGGTATCTGAAAGCAGCGAGGAACTGGGGGTTGGTATAAGCGATCCGCGGGCCGAAATCTCGGGGAGACTCGTCATGGTACACCGCTCAGGCAAGACGTCCAGAGGTACTGCTACTGGTCCAGATTTTTTTGTTTGTTTTACTAGTTTGGATTGACGTCTGCGCATGCGTGAATTGGCTGGTGGTTTAATGCATTTAGATACCACTTGGGAGACGTAGTGACTACATTTAAGTCACAAAATGACCCTTAATTAGTTATTTGGGAGGCTTGTATCAATCATGTATCAGTGATACCGACAAAACTTCAGTTGTTGGATTGACTTATTAAAGTACACGAAGTAGTCCTATTGCAAGCGAAGAGCTCAGCTCGCGATATTGGAAATGGCCATTGTTTCCTTTGCTGCTAAAGGTGCTCTTTTCAAATTCTACTCATAGTTACAGTAGCAAGCCTTTTAGTCGAAGTACTTTGTACACTGCAATGGAAGTTGGCTTATATTCATCCGCGGCGGCTAAATGGCCGGCAGGAAGTTCTCAAAAATGCAACGTAGTGTCTCATTTCTACGAGCTAGTTAAAGTTAAGTTAAAGAGTGTAAAATGCCATGAAAACATGGTCTGGTGGCCCTATAATGGATTTTTCTCAAACGTTTAAGGCCTCTAGTTTAAGGTGGCTGAACACAGATTTTTGGCGGTCAGTGATATTTTTTAAAGGCCGGCGCGGATTTTGAAAAACAAAACAAATATGACGGCGACGGCAAAAATCTTTTTCTCTTGCTCGCGACGGTTCGGTTAATGCGGTGTAAATTCGCTTCCATTACGTAAATGATGCGTGCGAAATGCTGCCCATGTTCATTGCTTCGAATATTTGAGACTGATGGCTATTGCCTGTTTTTCCCAATTTCTCGCGAACCAGTCGTTAGATTTCATAGAGAAATAATACTTCAGGCGACAAATGAATGGTCTATCAAGAAAAATCTGAAATTTAACGGATAACATTGTTAAAAGCCACAGAATGCCAGTCAGGATGAAAAGTTGAAAAGTTATGAAAAGTTCGTCGGTTAAAATTCAATCATAACAGCTGTTACACTTACTCTATTTTCTGTTTTTTTGGGGGGGAGGGGGGTAAGCAAATGCTGCACAAAAAAAACTAAAACTAACGAGTGAATTTTGCATAAATGAGAAAAAATGAACGCAAGAGTGAAATTGGCTATTTTCGGCCATTTTGATAAAGGGTTAACCTTACCATTTATCCCGAAATGAGAAAAAAGTTGACTCAAGTTTTTATGTCACACCAACCGCATTCTTTTGTTCTTACTCCTCACTCTTCTAGAATGTTGCTATGACCAGCCACATTGGTAAGAAGTCCGGCCTTGTACCAGCATCGTCTGTCACTGCAGCCACTCCAGC
This sequence comes from Astreopora myriophthalma, assembly GCA_014634185.1. Classification (NCBI taxonomy): domain Eukaryota; kingdom Metazoa; phylum Cnidaria; class Anthozoa; order Scleractinia; family Acroporidae; genus Astreopora; species Astreopora myriophthalma. The sequence continues at coordinate 3,032,329 of BLFK01000704.1, read as the reverse complement.
TCCTGGTAAAGGCACTGGGCACAGCCCGTCCCCGTACCATGGTGGCTTTGTGGGACCAAGTCCGAATAATGAACCCCCTCCGCCATTCTTGTTTGTGGACAGCTTGAAGCCTATCGAGGTTGTGGTCAGCTTCACGGCGCTGTCTAAGTGGTTGGATCCTCCACAGCCTATCATTAAAGAGAGAGATAAAGAAAGAGAAAGAGAATCTAACAGTGTTATGGCAGGTGTGAATGAATGGATGATTAGTGTTGGAAATTGCTAGCCGACCCCCGCGGAGACGTTGCGCGCGAGAGAGAGCACGTGTCTTCCGCGTGATGTTTTATGGCGCGTACCAGTTTTTCTTTGAAGTTGAGATTTTTGAGTCTTAAAAATTCAAAAGGAGTTTTCACAAAAATTACTATAATATGGAGTCATTTCGTTTTTAAGTTAAGAAGCCTAGGTCTTACAAGGGAGCTAGCGACACCGTCCTTTTTCGCAATGACTAGCAACTGTGGTCTTCGAAAATCTCAAGTCACTTAACCCCGCAATGTCATTTCCGTCACAACTTTGCAGCCTTCCAGTTTTCGGTTGTCAACTGTTCAAGTTAATCGGCTTGCATTGCAGTGTATCTGACAGACATTTTATGCATTCATTCAGTCTCGTGTGTTTTTTAATTTCCCAGAGCCCAAAGACATCATACCTGTCGAAGAGAAACCCATCCCACCCACCCCAGGGAGGCTTGTTGCTGAGCCATACTCCTGGAAGAGTCTGGTGACAGGTCAGCCAATCCTAAGAATCTGCACAACAGGCACCAAGGCTTCTGTCCTCAGTCTGCCGCCAGGGCGCCATGTGCTGAGGTTCCTTCTTCAGGCGCCTCATGGTTATCACGTAGAGATCGCTTCGCAGACGCCTTTCGTGTATGGAGACGAGGACACGGTGATGGCCTGTCTAACAAAGGTATTTTTGTCATTGCAGCCGGAGTGAATAGAGGGTTCAAAGCAATTTCACTTTTGCTCAGTTAAATGCCGGTATTTTCCAGGTTGTGGTTCTCAGTAAAGCCCACCGCACGCGTGAAGAAAGAGAGGCAGTTTGCTCAGCCGTTTCCTCATGTGTGCGGCGGGTTTAAAATCTCGCTTCATTTTCTCCACCAATCAGTCGCCGTCACGAAAACGACTCGTGACGTGCTCACACGCGTTTTCCCGCGCTTAGCGTCAGCTGCATATATTTGCTTGTGATTGGTCAAAAGAGCGTTAAATGTCAACGTAAGCGAAAAGAGTTTAATTTGAATCTCAATCAATCAAACTTTATTTATAGAGGGTAACACCTAAGAGTTGGACAAAATCTATTCGGTGGCATTCCTTTGTGCGTGTTATAATTTTATCCAATCATTTTGAGTAACCTCGCGAAAATTGAGGCTGAATTTTAAAATTGTTTCTATCTACAGGAAAGCTGTCGTTTCCTTGAACATGCCATGGGAGTGATTCAGTCCGTGGGAAATCTAGTTGCTTCGTTTGCTGATCCTCCTGCAAACAGGAAGTTTGAACTAGATCTGGGACTCAAGGATCAACCAAAGGACATCCAAGAAAAACATTATAAGGTCATAATACAACCAACAGAAAACCTTTATTTTTTTTTTTCAAATCTTGTCCAGAGTTCATAACTGCGGACGACCTGCTTGGTATTTTACCCACTGAGAAATGTCGACAAGGGTGACTGCAGAAGAATTACTTTTGAGTTATCGCACGCCTTTCTTGCTATTTTGTGATCCTTTTTTACAGCTTTATTTATTGTACATGTGTTACACTCAAAAGCACCTCTTAATATGTGTGATTTTGGTCAATTATGACTAGCTTGTGTCGAGAGCTCTGTTGTTGACAGTCTTAAAGGGTGTCCGTGTTCGAACAATTTTTAACTGTTGCCGAAACACCGAAAAGTGGACGAACGAAAAGGGTTAGAAGTACACGGGCGACGAATGAATTAGAGAACGACAAACTGAGATCATAGTTTACAGTGAACGGAACTCTCATAGCTTCTCACGGCGGATGATCAAATCAATATTCACGAGTACAATGATATATATCTGCCACTTGTGATAACACTATTTGCCACGCTCATAATTTCTGAACATTTTTGCTCCATTGCAATTCCTGTAATAATGGGGTGTAACCGTGACTAATTATTTCTTTCAGGTTTTTATCAAATGCCTTCTCAGAACAGTCGGGTACCAACTTGCCGATTCGTACGACTTAGCTATGCATTTTGCGTGGAAAGCCCTCCAGTTTCAGGCTTCACTCTGCTTGCATCAGCGGGTAGGTCACAGGCCCCTTTCTGCAGAGGAGATCACTAGGATTGGTGGAAGGTCAAACAAGCGCCGACTGAGGAGTAGCTCAGCGGTTCCACCCACGTGGGTAAATCGCACCTCTAGTACAGAAGAGGAGATTGCTGCCACTAAGATCCAGGCCACTTTCAGGGGATTTTTCCTCAGGAAACTGGCGCGAGCGTATGTCAAAGGTGTGTTCATCCTGCATGAAGGTTGCAAGATATTGTAGCCATGACGAGAAACGTGAAAGGTGAAACGCTTCCCTCTTTGGAGATCCCCGTTTTTGTAAAAAAAAAAAACGTTCTGTTGCAGTTACAAAGTTCTGGACTCACTCTCGGTGTAAGAACCTATGAAACTGGCTGGTGACGTAAAGCAAAGAAAACAAAATATATAAAGCAATAAACTGAAGTAGACAATAGCTAAGATAACACTGAAAAACGTCTGAGGTTCTCATACTGAGGGAAACGCAAGTTGTGAGTTCCACTACAACCTGCAGGGAGAATGGTTTGATTTTCTGCGTCATGAAGCGAGGAAAACAAGTGCAGTGACATGCACAGCTGTTTTAAACTCTCGCCTTTGCGTAGAATTGAACCCTAACTAGTTATATTTACTGTGCACTTCCGCGCAACGCGCGAACAAAGAGGCCTCTGATCGCTTCACCCGTCGACTTCAATATTGGTGGGAATCAGCTTCATTTACAAGTCGTCGTATCCCAGAGATGTCCGTCTAGTGTTTTAAAATTATCGTTCAACTACACAGGGACTGACGAGCACCAGAAAGCCTGGGAGCTTTTATCCAAAGCGTGGAGTGTGATTGAATCCAACTTGGAAGGTTTTGCAATTCAGATCTTCAGACTGATGTTCAAACGGGATCCAGGGCTGTTTCCTCTGTTTCCTTTCTACAAAGATGAATGGAGCAGAGTCGCGTACACTGACTACAATGGAACCTACCCCGAACAACCACCAAATGCATGGTTTGTGGTCTTCAGGTAAGAACTGGCAAGGCCGTGAACACCTTGCCGCTATCCGCATTACCAGAAAAAGTAAAAACCACTTTATACAGCATTCATTTATTTATTCACTTATCCAGCTACCCAAATCCGTGCGTGCAGGCTTGCATGCTAATCTGAGACCGGGACCTCATTCCATCCGGAAACTTGAGCGGGATCGGAGAGGCCGAGGAAAGTGAAAACCAGAAAAGGGTCTGATCACGAGTCTCTCATTTGGGACTGTCTGCGTTTGTCCTGATTGGCTAAAGTGATTACTTCGGTTTGGGTTTTAGAGCCAATCACGTTCTAAAGGGAATACACCCTGCAGCCAATCGCAAGTCGAAGCTATTTCACGACTTGGTTTTACTGGCCAATCAGAACACAAAGCAAGTCAAGGCGGCCGGCGCTAAGCGCGGGAAAAGGAAAGTGACTAAGTCGCAATCGGTTTAAATTTTGCATCTGATTGGTCAAAAAGGTCGCGCACGTTTTTTTTTTTTTAATCCATTCATACAGCCAGCCAAAAACCAAAGCAAGGTCATAATTACTTTCGACACTCAACTGAAAACTGCTCTCATACACTCAATCGAAAACCGCTCCAATCAACATCTTTGCTTTCTCTTGCAGGGAAGTGTTTTTTGTAGATGAGCCTGTGTTAATGGTGCCCAAACTTTACGTTAGCTTACCAACGTGCCTGTTGAGAGTGGTGGACAACGATTCAGGGGAAGAACTGACGAGAGTCTTTCAGAAAGTTGCGCCAAATAACCTTAAGAAGAACAAGGTAGAGCAATCCGGATTCTCCGCCAAAAGCTCTCGAACCTGAGACGTGTCGGTTTGGGGTAATGGATGTGGGGCTTATATAAATACATTTCAGTGACGGACCCTAGGGGAGTGTCGGGGGGGGTCCGCACCCCCCTCCCTAACAGAATTTTTTTTTCAACTAGTTTGACGCTGAAATTTTCGCATCGACAGGATCGCCTAATATTACTCAACTGGTTGACTTGTTTTTTGATGGAAAGCCATTGTATTTTGCCACTTATCTAAATTCCAGGCATATTCCACCATGGAGTGTTTTTGGCGTTACCCTCTGATGGTCTCTCGCCTCTGCTCGCAAAGCAGTTTTGTCCAACCAGCGTTAAACACGTGATCGTCTCTGTTTTCTGAGTCAAAATTTGGACCCCCGCCTATCAAAAATTCCTGGATCCGCCCCTGCATTTATCTCCATTTACATTAGATAACCAAATTAATGCGCCAGCACACTCCGATTGGTCAATGAGCTGTGGTTTACTGTACCAGTAAACTGATTTCGCCCGTTTTCTGCATTATTCTACAAAAGCAACACACCACCGTCGCTCATTTCTATGATTCATAGATCGTTTCACCTGACGTCATGACGGCCATACTAGTGATACCTAAACAAAGAAACGGCGGCCATTTTGGTGTCCCAAAACAATCCTCGGGGAATTGAACTCCATTTTTATGCAAATATGACCTATTGTTTCAGTCAATTAACTCTTTCACTCCCAGTAGTGCCGCTTACAGATTTTACTCTGTCTAACGCCAGACGATTTTACTCGTCACTGGGGCACCCCTTGGGGCTGAAAGGGTTAATATGGCCCTAGTCACGTGAGTGAAAACGATCTAAATCACTCGTAAATCACTCGTAAATCACTCGCCTTGGTTCGTGATTTACGAATTCTTCTTGTGTACTTGCAACACCCCGCATGGCTCATCAGCCTATAAACCATACAAATGTGTGGTGTATTACTTAATGAAGTTGAGATCGGCGCAGGCTAAAGGTATGAACGACACGTGCTCTGCAAATTACTTTACCAAACACCGTTGGTACCGTTAGAGTGTATAAAACTTCTTCTTATCGACTTTCTTTTTGTTTATCAGCGCGGTTACACTTTTGTCGCGGAGGCCAGAACCCCAAATTCCATTCTACCTCCTGGCAAATTTCGCTTGCGGGTAATTGGCTCTACAGAGCCCTTACCCTACCCAGGACGAGACGGAGTCAACAGTCACTTTATCAACAAGGAGATCAGAGATTACTACATCCCCAACAAGTACAACATCATCTTTAGGTAAGATGAGTAAATCCGGCATTTGGAGTCAGTTTCGAATTACCGACAATATCTGCGACAAAAATGTTTGAGACGTCCTCACTTTTTCCATGTGTCTAATGTTTTCTTAGACATGTGTCACACCTTTTAGCAACTCCTTCTCACCCCCTCCTTCCCAATCAATGTTGTCAAGTCGTTGTGTAGAGTCAAGTCGTTGTTGTAGAGTCAAGTCGTTGCTGTGTAGAGTTAAGTCATTGTCAAGTCGTTGCGTTTTCAAATGATGTCACAGCGGCCGTGTTGGAGGAGTAAAACAAAGAAACAGCGGGCATCTTGGAGGTGTGAAATTTTCTTTTGAGAATTGAACTCTATTTTTGTGCACATTATTCCTCTTGCTGCGGTATGCAAATATGGCTGGTAGTCATATGAGCGAAAGCACTCTATTGGTAAGATGGGTTTGACAGACAGCATTGTTCAGGGGGAGGGGGTGGGGGTGACGGGGGTGTTCGTGGTACAGGAGCAAAGGTATGGTGTTAGTATCAAGTATGTTATGTGTAGTTCGTAGGCAAGAATGTAAAGTGTGTCAAGACTTCTTGTCGCGAATTCTAGAGTCAATGGTATTTGAGGCCAATAGAAACGAATCAAGAGCATAGGTGGTAAACGTTTCACTTTTTATAAAAAGAGAGCAAGTATTGATTAATATGGAGGGAAGACAACAAGTCCTTGACGTTATTTTGTCAGGTATACAGTCAAAGTGACAGAAGATCACATGGTCAGCCTTCAGCTAGGGACATCCAAACCAGACGTCTATATTAAGCTCCAGGTAAGAGGCTGCGCTGACCCTGCCTCGAACTACTCGGCCTTGACGTTTGTATGCACACCTGGTTTTATCTTTCTGTTATAGATTCTCGATCATGAACAGGAGGTAGCGAGCACTACAGGCAAAGCTCATGCTGTGATTCCCGCTTTCACGTTCTACCGCGATCGTACGGGAGATGAAGACGAAAAGCAGACGAAACGAGGTGAGGCGAAACCGGAAACAGACTGGTAATGGGCAAGAAGACCTAACTATGCCAGGTCAAAATTAATGACATCTTAAATTGATTGTTTTTAAACTGAATGAACGACATTTTGTCAGCTTCGTTTTCGAGCGTAAGTTACCCGCTTATCGAACCAGTTAGGCTCAGTTCGCAATCAGCTCCTCAGAGGACATCACATTCCATCGAGCGCCGGGCTTAAATTTGATTTGGTTTACTTGGTTGGTTTTTCGTATTCTTGTACATTCCGCAGGGCATTTTTTGTGGCTAAGACTCATTTGTACCATTCTGTGAGAAAATCGCTATGGAGGTGTTAAAGGAAAATATCACAAAGACGTTTTTAAACGTTTCTAACGCTTAAAAATTAAGATTGCCTTTGTTTCTTTTCAGCGGCCTTTCCACTGGATTTTATATCACGTCAGTTTAAACATTACATGCTAAGTAAACCGACGAAAATTTAGAATTTAAACGCCTCGGAGAAAAGTCCCCCTGAATTAACTATCCCTTCTCCTGCTGTATCGTATTCTTTTCGGTAATGGCCCCGAAAAAGCAATCCCCCAGGAAGTTGTTTAACGGAATATACCGGGAGGGCTTACATTGAAATATGTTTTCCCCTGAAGGGTCGCGCCCTCCTACCTCGTCCCAACCCCGCTCGGCCAAGAGACCCACGTCAGGAAGCCGTAAGGTGGTAACATCTCCAGTACAAGCTAAGGGGAGTAAGAGGAGTGGGAAGGAGTCGAGTACCTCGTCCTCCCGGCCAGGATCATCGGTATGTGAAAATGTATTTGCCTTGTCTGCGCCGGCAACGAGGAACCTTCTTGTCAGAGTGATGTTCAGGCCTCGGTTGTTCAAAAGGTGGATAACGCTATCCACTGGATAAATCATTATCCAGCGGATAAGCACTAGAGCCACCAATTGAGTTATCCAGAAATGAACTGGACTGAAACGAGCATGCAATGGAGGCTCATTGCGAGTAAAATCATTGGCATCTGAATTAGCCTCTGTTTCATGCTCGTTCCAGTCCAGCTTTGAGAATACGAACATGGCCTATGGTGGATTTTATGAGGCCACCTCGAGTCTACAGCTATCAGCTATAAATTAAGAGCCGCGGCTTATTATTTCTTTTGAATAACAGAAAGCATCTCGTGCATTATTTTATGATGACTCGGAGGATAAAGAAGACGAAGAACCAGAGGACACTGAACCAGAAATAAAGGTACTTTGCAATGGCAAGAAAAAAGTTGTTTGGGGCTGTTGTTTGGGCTGAAAATATAAGCTATTAAGACACAGTGCTAATGCTGCCTCTCGCCATTCTTGCAGATCCGCAAGTACATCATTCAAGCCCAGGTTTTGCGCGACAGTTGGCCATTGTCTAAGAGCGCCTGGGACTTTGTAACCATGCTGAAGAGCCTTGATCGGCTGGAGGTAGACGGTAGGTTTTCATGCAATTTCTGCGCACTGTTCTAGAGTGGTTTTCAAGCGACTGATGAGGGTCTCTTACCAGCCGAGTGTATTAGAAATTTATTTTCTTGGAGATCTTGATGGTTCAGTTGTGGCTTGGACCACAATTCAATTCAATTTTTATTTGTTCACACTATACTCAAGATTTATACACACATTATATTATAAAAGAAAACACAAAGTAAGAAAAAGAAAGTACAATAATAAAGAAATCGGTTCAGAGGTGTGCGGTGTCGAAAGTTGCAGAGCTTTCGAGTTGGACACCGCCATGGGCAGATAATGACGGCACAAAGCTCAGATTACTTTAGCTCTACTGAGTTATTCAAGTATAGAAACACCACTTTAAACTTGGATTCTTTCTTTTCTCTACTTTTCCCTCAACTCTGACGTTACATCATTTCACATCCACAGTTCAAAGATATGAAATTTCTTATATTCTCTGTCTTGTGAGTTATATTGTAAGGAGAAATTCTCGACTGTGAATAATTCTTTTTGTTTGCTCAGTTCCGACAGAGAGTGCTCCTCGCGCGGACAAGCTTTCCGCAAGCGTAACCAAAGGCAAGAAAAATAAAGAAGGCAAAGAAAGCAGCCGAAGTAAAGGACAGGCTGGATCAAGACCCTCCTCACAGGTGATCGTTGTTGTTGTTTTTATTGCCGCTGTTGTTGTTGTTGTTGTTGTTGTTGTTGTTGTTGTGGTTGTGGTTGGAAATAAAGTTCTCAAAATTGGGCAAGATTTGTCACTGATTTTCCCGTATTAGCTTCCTTTGAAAGATAGCGGTGTGTTTTAACCAGTTAATGCTTTTTCATAAGCAATTTTGAAAAGCACCGGGGTGCTTTTTGTCAGTGTCACTACAATTACGATTGAAACATATGAAGAATTCTCACAAAGTTCGAAACAGCATTGCAAGCACTCGGCATTTCTTGTTTTCTCGAGCTCCCTCTCTTGTGTTTCTCCGAAAACACTGACGAAAACGGTTTCGGTTCCTCAACAGTATCAACTGATTAGACTAACGTTGAGTACGTCTTTCTGTTTGGTGATTTTCAGCAACAGTTCGACTCGAGTAAACCAAACTGGACTCTGAGGATTGTGTCAGATGCTAACGTGGTACTTATGTTTTTTTTTTTTGTTAATCATGCATTGAGACCAGAAATACAATGAATTTGACGAACGATTGTTGTTGTTGTTGTTTACAGGACGAAGTTGAAGTTAAGAAGGACACAGAAAGACAAGATGAAATAAAGGCCATGAAGCAGGCGTGGGAAGCGGCAGAACCAGGCCGAGCCGCCAAGGTACAGTAATTCCATACGATGTGACCTTCCGTCACTCGGGCCCAGGCCCTTCGGGCCCTGTCGAGTTGTAATCTGTAGACTGTGTCACAAGTTATTGTCGTTATTGTTTTCTGCGTAATGCGGGTAGCCTGGTAGCTGGCGGTATTTCAACTAACGCAAGAGTGTCCGCGAAAATTGTATTTTTGCTTAAGGACACGCGAGAGGATTGGGGAGAAGCACCGTTGAGATTCCGTCGGGATTTTCATTCGTGGCTTCGCCGCCCGTGGAAATCCCTCGCGGCTTCGTCGCTCGCATAGCTCGCGATCACAGTTATAATCCCAAGCTACAATACGGATGGCGAGGTTGTGGTTTTAAGCCGTAACTTGCTAGCCGTGGTGTAAGTGATTAAGATATGAGCGTTTTATGAATTGAAATTTATCGCTGGCTTCAAGGACGATTTTGGTTAGGATTTCCCAACCGAGCGAGCGAGGTCCTGGGAACGAGGTTGAAGATTTCCGAGTGTAAGTTTCTTCATTTTCTCCTAGGCTAAGCAAAGTCGCCTAAAGTTTTTGAACGAGCACATGGTCAAACTTGAAAAAGATGCAAACGAAGAAGAAAATGGCGGAGATGAAGAACAACACGAAGCTGAGAAAGACGCTTCATCCAGCGAAATATGTGAGTAGATGACTCAGTCAGTACAGTTAGCATTACCGTGTGATTTGTGCAGTCGGTTCAATTTTTAGTTACGGCTGGTACGTACGTGTATTTGGTACCAAAAGAACGTCTATTTATAAGGAACCAAAGGCCGAAAAGGAGTCCTAAGGGGAGAATAGAGTCTTGATTTTCGTTGTCCTCTTGCAGTTACTGTGACGTCACCGGTGCAATCAGAGACAGATCAGGGAGAATTGACCCTAGTACCACCCCCCAAGGAACCAGATCAAATCCTGCAGCCTCTTTCTCCACCCAAGACCATCAGGTTAGACCATCTTTTCGCTCCCTGCTTCCCTGGTCCCAGAGATTTTGGGTTGTTCTTCTCCTCGGACGAAATTTAGCCGCGAAGCGGCGTCAACGAACCGCAAAACAGTGACATTATTAAGAAAATCCTCTAGTTTCGATCCCTGCGAATCTCACTTTCATGCAGATGCCAACTGTCAAACGCTTCAAAATCATTGTTTAAAAAAAAAACAATGAGAATCGCGCTATCTCCTGCTCGTCAGCAATTTCTCGTCACTCGTATCCCGACAGTCCGACGCTGCACTGCAAACATTACATGGAATGGCTAGATTCACAAGGATCGAAAGCAAAAGTTTTTCTTCTCTCATCGCTTCGCAGTTCGTTATCACCGCCCCGCGGCTAAAACTCATGCGAGGATACCAAAGAAAAACGTCTAGCAACAGTGTAGCTGATACCATTTCACGTGCGAAGAGGTAGAGAAAACTTGGGTCTAAGTTTATGTGTAAGCAAAAACATCACAATGCTAGCTTTGATTGCAGAAATAGGACACCAGCCTCCCACAAATGTAGGCTGGGCTGGATTCTCGAACTGTTAATTTAGGTCTAGTTTGTGGTTGTTGTTGTTGTTTTTGTTTTTTTTTAAAGCCTAACGAGTTTTTTTCTTCGTATAGATCGTTTTCACATGACGTCACGGGGCCATATTGGTGTACCTGAGCAAAGAAACGGCGGCCATATTTATGCAAATATTTCCTTTTGTTTCAGTACATCAATATGGCTGCTGGTCACGTGAGTGAAAACAATCAATTGGTGGTGTGCACGTTACGTCATCGCCGCCATGTTGGTTGATGAAGGCAATAGATGTCTTGTTAGTTCGTTTTCTTCGTCAACCAGCATTTGTACATTTCACCATTGTTTATATCTGTGTCTCTAGAGATTGGTTGCAAACCACCTATAAACAGGCTTCCTTTCTCATTAAGAAATGTCGCTGGCGCCCAATACTTAGTTGTTAATATAGCAACCTGTTAAATTCCACCCTTATCTCGGGCGACTGGCAGCCTTTCGCTAGAAAAGATAGAAAGGAGCTTTAGCAACGAGGACGGCAAAGGCAACTAGATCGTCGCTTCAAAATAGAAATTTGCCTTGTAATCACTTCGCGATTATTTCAACTCTTTCAATATGTAAAATGTGTAAAATGTGAGACTGTTATCCAAGAATGAAACTGGTATGAACGGTGTTCAAGTTTGGATGGAGAGATAAGAGTCCTTGTCGTGTGCTGACGTTCTCCCCGAGACACTGACTTAGGCCATTTGACGTTGTTGGTTTGCAGAGGACGACAAAGAAATGTACCAAAATGAAAAACGCGCGTGCAGGGCGTGCGGAGCTGATTTTTCTCATTAAACCTGTTGTTTTGTGGTGTTCCCGTTCACGTTTCCGTTTTCTTTGGTAAAGCTTCTTACAATTAGTCCGTGTGCCTTAACTAGACAATCTTTTTTCTGATCTGGTACTTATTTGTTTCTTGTTTTTGCAGGTCACGAGGCGGAGTTCCTGTGTTGCTGGACGACGAAGAAAAAGAAGCGCGACTTCAAGAGCGCGCTTCCTTGGCCCGCGCGTTTAAAACCATGCGGGAAGAGGTGGTGGAGAAAAGACGAGAGCAGGATAGACTAGACAGAAATGCCGCGAAGGAAAGACAGTTACACGAAGCTGAGGAAATGCAGGTGTGTACTAATTTGTCTCATATCTTTCATCTTGAAGAAAATTCCTGAGTTGCCCAAAAGGCCATTTTACAGTTGTTTGCTCTGCGACCTGGCCTGCGAACGGCAACGAATCTGCTGGTGACCTTGTATTGATACAGACCGCATTGCTTTTATTTTGTAATGAACAATTGGTTTGCGCGCCAGCGTGCGTTCATCGAGAAATGAAGGACGCGGGAAGTTTGGAAAGCACGAAAGATGCGTAAGAGTTGCTCGAGGCGTAGCCTGGACCAATTGTTTTATAATGGAGCCTGAACCAATTGTTTTATAACATCTTCAACGCAATAGCTTGCGTTTGTTTGCTGACGTCATCTGCGTGCACAATAGGAATATGAAGCACACTCGCGTAACTGAATTTGATGACTCGAATTTACTGGTGTTGTTGTAATGCATTTCCATAAGAAAAGGAAAGAGGTTTGTATCAAGACAAGGTCACCGGCAGCCCATTCTATTCGTAGGTCTGGTAACTCAGCCACATCTTTAAAATAGTTTATTGTTTCAAGCACCTCTAAACAAGACGCCTCGAAACGTTCACGTGGGATGCGTTTTAGTCGATGAGTAGCTACCGACAGTCGGTCTGTTTATTTATGCTAATTTTTATCAACACGAATTACATTACCAGGAGGCTTTGGACAAAGCCCGAAGTGAGATCAACCAGAGACGTGAAGCTTACAGACAGAAGTTCCTGGAGGCTGAAAAGCAGAAGGAGGAAGCTCAAGCGGCAGAGGCCGCTAAAGAAAGAGAAAGATCGCCATCACCCAGCAAAAGTCGAAAGAGCGCATCGACAGCCAAAGGAGGGAGGAAGTCGCCTGGCAGAGGAAAGAAGAAATGAGTGACTCACAGAAAGGACTGGGACAGGATTAGTTGAAAGTACTTCGTTAGGAATTTCACTGTTTTCAAATGGATGAGGCGTTTAAGTTGATCCACACAAAGAACGAGGAAATATTTTCAAACTCATTTTAAGATTATGTACGCAAATTATGTTTACAGAATTTGGTGGCTAAAAGTGGTGGTAAGGTTTGGTTGGACTGCATATTTAACGAACCCTTTCAAAGAAGGTAGGGAATCACAGAGGTGTGCAGAACTGAAAGTGTATGGTGTCTATTTTTATACAGAACTAAGTTACTTTGTACAGCACTTGCTACATATATTGTGTAAATACTGTGTAACGTAAGTTGAAATTTAAAAAATCTATCAGTCATAGCTATATTTACCCTCGGATTTGAGACTAGATTATGCAGCTAGTCGTGATCTCCTAGCATTTACCCATACAATCATGAGATGACACACAAAGGCCAGGCCTCAACACCGGGAACTACGACCCCTACTCTTTGCGAACAGTGTGTGGCTTCTTTAACGTCTCACTAGCCTGTGTAGAGCCGCCCCTTCCCTCAAAAAAATCGGAGAGGAATTCCTCTCCGATTTTTTTGAGGGGAGGGGCGGCTGTATACACAGGCTAACGTCTCACGAAATTATCTACGAATATGGATTGTGGGACGGGGCATACTGCGTATCGTCCTTATCCGCGAAGACTAGGAAGTCATATCATTTGCAGTTGTCAATGCAAAGGTAGCACCTTCTCAGTTATTTTAAGACCCGGAGTGTTGGTGCGGTCAGGGTTGTTGCCGCACCAGTTCAGTGCTCTTCCAGCTGAGCCGACCCGCCGGCGGTCTATCTCAGAGATGTGGCGCTCTGTTCTGTAATTAGAGTTTTTTCTTTTCTAGTCGACTAAAGGTCGTTTCCTGGTATTCAGAATTTCAGCTTTGAGTGAGGGGATCAAAGTTTTATCCCCGGGGTTGCAGCAGTTTCGACAACCCATTGCCGTAAGTGAGTAAATCGTGTCCCGTTAATCGAGCGTCACAATACACCGTACTGTTTTAAGTTGTTTATCATCAGGTCGTACTCTTCGTACATAGCAGCAAAATCTTGTATTTTCTTACTTTGCTTTCTCTTCACCTTCACTTTAAGATCGACCGCCCATCTCCAACGGCTGCGCGTTACGCTTGGCTCCCGCGCAACACAGGCGGGTTTTACATCGGCGGCATCGTTAACATCAATCTCGGGCACGTCAGAGGCTCTTGAACCGCAACGCGCCATCGAATCCCTAGAGGTGGCAGCTTCAGGAAACGATCTTTCTTCATCGATAGGCTGGTTTTCTGTTGACTCAGACGACTCAAAAACGTGTTCTCTTAGAAAACTCCTTTGAATATTCGGCGCAGAATTGATTTCTTCGCGTCGGTTCTCCTCCTTCGCCTCTCGCAATTGGTGATTATCATTTTCCAGTTTTCTTTCCCATTGTGTTTCCTTAGAGAAGGTTGAATTTTCTTGTTCAATGATATTCTGAGAAATTCTTGATGCTGACTGGTCTGTACCGTGATCGCCCTTGTACCCCTCGTGGTTTCCGACATCCTCGTTATTTACCCTTCCCTTCCAACATAGTTTCGCCATTCTTGTGCTTTCAAACTTTCCAAATCGGTTTCGTTCTCGAGTGCTTATGGTTTCTGTTCGACTCTGTCCCTGATTTACTTCGTGTAGTTCTCCGCTACCCCGACCCTTTGATTTCAGATTCAATTCTAATGCAGCCGCACCTCGAACAGTAGCGGTAAATTCTCCAAAACGTTCTTCTCTCTCATTGTGTACATTGCTTTCGCTCCGTCTGCTGTGATTTTCAGCTACCGAAGCAACGTTGCATATTCCGCAAAGGAAAAATTTGGGGTATCTTTTCATTGCTTGAAAATAAAAAATATTTGTGGATTTTTTCTCTGTATATCATCGAACTGTGCTTTAACGAGAAAAAAGAGCTCGCTTTCCCACAAACAGCGTAACAATACCCTTCCAATCCTGTCGGAAGTTTTCCAGCATTCTGTAAATCACAGTTCTATCAAGGGACATTGAAACAAAGGCTCTATCCTTTGAGTCTTAAGGAAAACGGAAGCTTATCAGCGAAAATAATATTAAAAATCAAGTTTTGTTTTGCTTTTTATCCCCACAAGACAGAAAAGAGAATTGGTTTAGTTTCCCTTGAGTGGAAATGTCAAAATAGGATATTTAGAGTGTCACTCGAATTACAGTAATTAGGGGGGAAAAGTCTTGGCGGCCGGAAAGAGTAAATCTCTTACTCTTTTCAATCAGCTAAACGGCAAAACGGTTTAAAGCAAAGAGATCGGTGGACTGATAAAAAGTGGATTCCGGTTTGACAAAAGAGTCTGTATTAGAGATGTCATTATGCACTCGTTTCCTTCTCAAATAACTGTCTTTCAACTTCGCCAGGGGGCAATCTCGAAATGACTGGGAAATGCCAATAACAGAAGAATCGTTTTATTTTTCGCTGAAATTTTGAATACCAATCACGCCAAGAAGCAATGCCACTGGCAAAACTTGCATATGCATACAGGGCGCAACTGAAAGACTACGTAGAATTCTCGCGGAGAAGACAACAATAAGGATGGCACTTCTATACTGAGCGGTTTTCAATAGACCATTTCCGAATTGCTGTTTGCCTCGGTTCCAAAACGAGTCCTGGTGCACAACCATTCAAATGCAAATGAGTTTTGTATTTTCATACAAATCAAACTCATTATCATTTGAATGGTTTAGCACCAAGACTCGCTTTGAAACAGAGGCAAACAGCAATTCGGAAATGGCCTATTGAGTGCCGTAAAACCAAAGCGGAAGTGATTGTACAGCCAATCACGTGATGAAGGAAATAAGTCCTTCAGCCAACCACAAACCGAAGTAATTAACGACTTGGTTTTACTATCCAATCAGAATGCAAGGCAAGTGAACGCAGCCGGCGCTAAGTGCGGGAAACGAGAATTGTCTTTGATTTCGCATCTGACTGGTAGGAAAGGTTCGCGCGAGTTTTGCGATCCAGTCGTGAGGCAAACTAAAAGCAAAGCAATCGACAGTCAAGTGTGAATACTGCTCCATGTGTATTCGTTGGGTAATTTAAAAACCCACGCAATGTACTATTTTGTTCTTGCGAGAAAAAGATTTCGGAAAAAGCGCGCAAGAAGAAGAATCTATAATTACCTGGCTAAAGATTGCTTCGCCAAACGAGAAATAATACCATTTAAACCTGTAGCATACATGCATACATAATCAACTTTATTTAAACACGATACGCTTATAGGGTCGTGTATCAGTTAGAGTCTAACTAATAAGTTGCAAATATAAATAAATAGGCTACAAGATGCTGAAAAAGCTATAATTCTAAAAAGCTAATCACAATCCAGACTTACCGTTCATGAATTCTCTAAGGTGTCACTTTCACAAATGGTACGGATCAGAGTGACAGAGACTATAGAACTAGTAGCGGTACTTCTGGACGCTATTCCTCGCGACATGCTTGCGTTGCAGGAGAAAACAAGTTCACGTATAAAGGGAGGGGTTAACCAAGGGAGATTTGGCTAAATTCGAGCTGGTTTTGAATCCGACGTCGATTGCCGGAAAGATATTTTGTGAAGTCGATACTCTTTCCCAGAAGATTCGCTCATACAAAGAGCTAACGCCCTTTCAAATCCATTTACAAGGACGGTGTTTGAATCACCTTCTCCACCCAAATGGTACAAAAAAAACCCTCCGCCTCCCCTCCTTCATGGCGCCCATCTCTTTGCGTGCTGTATTTGATTTCGGGGAAAGGGGGGCAGGCCTGCCTTCTTCACAGTCCCTTTGGATTTAAGCGCGAAACACCATAAGAACGTGAAAAACGGCGGGCTCCCCTTCCTTCTCCTTCCCATCTTCCCTTGCGCGTTACTTTGCGTGACTATTTCTGTGCCGATGATGTGCAGTTGGTAAGTGACCAGGCTATCCTGACCCTAGAGGCACACAGTTTCTTTGAAAACTCACCCTTTTGACAATCCAGAAGAGTTTTCCAAAGTTAGGGAGAAAAAAAGAATCAAACAAGGAACCAATAGAGGGACATACTTTCTCGCGTGATGTACAATAGAACCTGAAAGTGTTAAGATCAAGCAAATGAATTTATTTTCCAATGCAAATTATCATACACCGTATTCATAAATGGCAGACAATAAATTATTCTTTTGTATTTATGAAACTTAGCCTACCAAACCTCGTTAGCGCGTGCTGAACTGAAAAGAATTTTTGCTCTGAAATGAGGCTTGGAAGTGTAATTTACATAAACACAAAAAATAATAAATTGAGCGCCATTTTTGAATACGGCGTATTTCACACTTTCAAATCCGCATATTTACATTTGATAATGAAGACTTTTATTTAAAGTCGTAGAAACGTCAGTTTGTGTATCTTGAACAAAGGCTGTTGGCCTAAGACAAAACACTTCATGTCAAAGCCGGTAAGCAATTGTCTGCTTATAGTGACCTTCGGGTTTGACTACACGGTCACAAGAATGAGAACTGGTACGAGTTTCCAATTTCAAACTAGTCGCGTCGACAAAAAAATCTTGCTTCTCGTTTCTTGCTCACTTTTTCATAGGAAGGCTTCAGTGGCAAGAACTGGTCGACAAGTGGTCGACAAGTGATTGTCTACGGAACGCAGAGTTGACTTGAAAACCTGTTGTCGTATTTGTCGCCAAATCTGACGGTCGCTAACTGGTGTTTGACTAAATGTAGCATGCTAATCGCTATCGTACAGTCCGCTAGTCTAAAATAGAAACCATCCTTTTAAAATGACGCAAACGTTCCCATTCCCCTCTTTTTTTGCAGAGTTCCCCAAGTTTTTCCCAAGCCATAAACGAAGTTCTTGCCCGGGAGTGACGTAGTAAGGATTTGACGGATCTCCAAGGACGAATTCTGGTGCGTCAGGATTTGCATCCGGTCGTTCATACCAGAAGGAGTCCTTTCTATCGTTCAGGACAAGCTCACTTGGGTAAAGGATACCATTGTTTCGGCCTGCTGTAATGACAACGTTGAACGGTGTTTTCCCAAGCGAAGGGTGTTTTCGAGAGCAACCCCATTTGCTGTTATACTTTGGCGAATTGACGCCACAAGTCACGTGTCCACTAACGTGAATCAACTTGATTGACGTCAGAAAACCTTCAAAGGGTGACACCACAGCGGCAAACTTGTTGTTGGGCGCGCCAAAGCAAACAGCCTCATCGGTGAAGTTGAGCCATCTTTCTGTATTTGGTTTAAAGAAAAAAATATGCACAGTCGAATACAGTAAGAAACGGGTTGAATTCGCTTTATCTACCATATTGTAAATAATCGACGTGTCAGCCAACGCAGACTTAAGCTGGTGTTAACTTGAAAACTATCAGTCCACAACTAACAGTAAAACTAAGGCTCTTGTCACGCGGGTCTAAGTCGGTAGTTTTTCAAAGATCTTTTTAGAAAGAATGCCTTCACACGTTATGCTAAAATGCCTCAACGACTAAGACTAGCTTGGATGTATTGAATGGCACGTCAGCAGCCGCGGTAGAAGCAACTCACAACCTCAGTTTCGGATCGAGACTTTTTGACCGCTCACCCAAGAGAATAAGTAATCGAAATTTCCTGTTCCGGAATTCAAATGCGAAGTGGCGGTGAGTTTTAATTAACAATTGAGGCCCTGCACAAGAAAGTCGCTGGTATCAAAATCATTCAGTTTACCGTGAGGGTGCATTGTTTTGGGACTACTCTATGTTCTTTTGGGATTTATCCCGTTTTCGGAAGCAACGGAATAGCATTGTTTATTCTGCTCCCAATAGCAGAATGAACGGAATAAACAGAGAACACGGTTTACTCGGAATACACAGACCACGTGTTCTTTCAATTTGTCGGAGATTTTGCGCGCGAAAATCGTGCGCGGCCGCCGAAATGTCTGTCTTAGTTGTGTCCAGACTATTCCGACCGCTAGTTGTCGGGTCCCCTCCTCAATAACCATTCCGTTTCGGAATACGCATTTTTTAGGAAAACCATCTTCGAGTTTTTCCGTTAATCCTAAACCGGAATAGGACAGCAAACAGAAGAGTCACAAAACAGTGCACCCTGAGTTTGAGGGTGATTAGCTGAATTTCAAATATCCGATAGGATTTTAAAAATCAGAAAAAGTAGAGACTTACAGTGTATCTCGGATTCAGTGGACGCCTTTCTCCAATAACTGGGAGACAATTTACTTACTGAATATGGACAACCATTGACAGTTCACAGTCCACCGAGTTATCATGCAACGAAACCTACCGGCAAATCTGGTTAACTTCGTTTCTTGAATCAGATCAGATCAGAGGAAAGGAGAGCGGCGTTATTATCAGTTCCAGAGTTTCCCTGTACTAGACATGCATTTCTAATTCAGTCTCTTTTTTCTTCTTATAACGTACCAAACGTCGTTTAATTATTGTATATTTAAAATCATGTTGAGCGGAATGTTTTTAATTGTGGTCACGAAAATTATTTCCCTGAACTGACTGAACTGTGACTCAACTATGACTAATTATGCAATGTTTCGTGCAGATTGTCTCGTAACGTTTCCGGCACCGCCAAAAAGTTGCACGAGAACTGAATTGCTGTTTAGCGTAACATACCTTGCAACAGGTGAAATCGATGCGAGACAAGTTGCAGGGAAATTTGAACTCGATTCTACTTTGTGACACGGTTTCTGCAACTTGCCTCGCAACGATTTTGGCCGTTGCAAGGTGTGTTGCACTTTGAAATGTGTCGTGCAGATTGTTTTGGAATGGCCTTGCGACACAAGCTGAACGAAACAATGCAGGGTGTAATTATCAAATTAAAACTCAGTTTGAAGGATTAAACCCCTGCTTGCATTTTGTCATTCGGTGTACAAAAATCCTTTTAGCATCAAAGTTATAGACCCTACTAAGCTCGTTAAGTTGCCAATCCGTTAAAAATGATTTGAAAGTACTGAAGGTATTGTTAAAATGCGGAAAAATAACTGTACAGTCACTCGTACCTCTCTCAAAAGCTCGACAGAATTTCTTGAAATCAGTCACGAAGACAAAGCGTTGATCTACCATAACTTTGTTGAAGCCTCTGAGAAAACTTGGCGCGATTACAGGGCAAGAACCGCTGGCTGCTTTGCAAGGGAACACCAGGAAAACTTCCAAGGTGAAAAAAAACAACTTTCCAAAGTTCTTCATTTTGCAAAAACGAGCAACTTCAAACTGCAAACAGCGTGCGCGAATAGCCGGTCAAGACTAGAACATTTGTCGCACTTGGAATGCTATAAATCAGCTAAGAGGTCGAAACGGCTTCATAAACGCAAGGGCAACGGTCATCGACTGAATTAATCTGCCTGAGAATGCGAAAGGATATTTTTTTGGCTAAAATAGGGACGTTATAAATAGCTCATAAAAATACTCACGGAGCAAATGTGAGCCAGATAATCTGTGATCCTCTTATCTCTAGCTGTCGTGCCAGTTAATGTGCTTGGAACTTTGGCATCCTTCAGTCCTTGAAATAGTCGGGGAAACGAACGAGACATTACTTATGTAAACAAATACAGCCACAAATGTTATTCACTTTCTAAGCAGCTAAGACCCCTAGACTAGGTGTGTGTTCTATAGTACACAAAGCCATAATGTATTGCGTCTCCGAGGTTATTTCAACCTTGGACTAAAGTTGCATAGATATGCCAAAGTCGGCTTTAATCTGTGATCCTATTGCCTCCAGCTTCAGATAATTGCGTTTGGAAATTCGGCATCTTTGAAATTGATGGCGAAGGAAAAGCGGCAAACATTACTTAAGTAAACAAATTCAGCCACAATCTTTTTCTCTTTCCGCTAAGCGCTGGAAGATCCCTAGACTATCGTACACGATGCCAAAAAAAAAAAACACGTTCACGCACTCAGTACCGGCTAAATCGACAATTGAGTCTCCTTAAGATCTCCCTAGCAAATGTTGTTGGCACATAAGAAGCTTGAAGCTTAACTACGCATGTTGAGATAACCAGCGAATAGGAATTCCTACACATGGGCTCATTTCTCGAAAATCCCACAAACTTATCGGGCCTGCCCGACATAAAACTGCCATGCGCTTAATCTAAAAAGCTGGTCTTTTCATGCTTTCAAGATAAAAAAAAAAGGACAAAACGTTTGCAAGATTTCACGCCTGGAAATGACTTCGTCGGTTTCGTGAAATCACAGGAAGCTCAATCGTGGTTTGTGACATCCAAGTTCTAAAAGTATTTTATGAACGCTATAGATTTCCAGAGATTCCTAACGAACCGAATAGCGCTGGAAATATTAATATCGTCGCCAGCTAAATCCTTTCTACCTTCACTGTACTGTTTCTTGTCACTTTTTGGAGCGTCTACGTGCCATGCCATCAATTTTCACCAAGCTATTAGAGTTGACAGAACCCTGGGTTAAAAATAAATTGATATTACTACACGTACCCGCTCCAGAACGAAAGTAACGAGAAGTAGTACAGTGAAGGTAGGAAGGCTTTGGTTGGCGAGAATATTGATATTTCCACCGCTATTGCGCTATTACGGCTTCGCCAGAAATTTCTGGAAATCTATGTCACACATTACGACTGCGCCGCCTGTGGTGAAATAGGTCTTAAAAGTTTCGGGACTTTTGACAAAACGTTTCCTCGTTAAAACAACACTTTACACAGTCTACCTCTAGGCTACGGCAGGACTTGTTCGTTTCAAAGGCTAGAGCATTCCTGCTCGATGTACTGATTGAAAGATCTAGGCTCGTATACAACAACTCTTTCTTTGCACCCCAATTGACAAATGCAAACAAGAAAGCCACAAAAGAAGATCAAAATAATGCAAGCAAGCTAAACTAATTAAGTTATACTTCCTGGATTTTCTATTTCGTTTAATTTCTTTTGAGCGAAAGCCTCGTAAGTAAAGCAGCCTAATTAGTTTTACAAACGGAAGCATATAATTTCGATTAAATCCTTCGTGATACTCGCGGGGATTTCACTAAACCATTAGCTTACTTCCACACTCGCATTCTTGCGGTCGAATGCTGGCTCAGTAGAGTTTAGGCTAACGAGATACTTCGTCCTGTTTCGTGCGCCTCGGTCGAAAAACAATGATCGCCTTAAGGTGCAGAGGGGTTACAGAGGAAATTTCAGGAAATCTACCAGATATGTTTCAACAGCCGGAAAACAAAAGAGAAGTCATCTTTCCTTGCACGTCACGTTTGTGTTTATCCGATACTTTCGAGCCGTCCCTTTCAGTTGTGGCAACCTGTTGTAAATCTTCTTACAGATATTTGTAGGCAGTAACCCAATAACTGTTATATAAGCTTGAAAAATGATTAAATTTACCCAGTTTTATTGTTATCTGTGTAAGATTACAAAGTTTGTTTTCTTTCTGAATTTATAAGGTTGAAGCTGATTATCTTAGAAAAAATGAACGCGAGGAATAATGACGGTGGGCCTGAACCCTCATAAGGTATGAGCGCAAGCCGTGGAATCTCGGAAGAAGAACTAAAGGTGCCCTAGATATTTGTAAGAAGGTAGGGTAACTCTAGTTCTGGTTACCCTAGCAGAAAGAGTCGAAGATCGCCCGGTTTTCAAGCAAAATATCACAGGTCGGGTTACTCTACCACCCGGGCATCGCAAACAGAAAAGCATCGCAAACAGAAAAGAAATTCAGAGAAGAAACCGTTAAAACGTTGTCCCAATGAGGCGAGTTGTCCCCCGGGGT
This sequence comes from Astreopora myriophthalma, assembly GCA_014634185.1. Taxonomy (NCBI): domain Eukaryota; kingdom Metazoa; phylum Cnidaria; class Anthozoa; order Scleractinia; family Acroporidae; genus Astreopora; species Astreopora myriophthalma. Next base: position 3,009,930 of record BLFK01000704.1, on the reverse strand, counting down.
TGTCCCCAGCCGAGAGCGTTTAGGGGGCAGCTAAGGTTAACCTGACGCTGGGGTAAATGAGGCCCAAAAAGCTGTCGGCCGTGCATATATTTAACTCAAGTCAGAGTTCTAATTCTGAATTGTACCCTCGCGTCACATCGTTGGCCACGTTAACTCTTTGCCCTTAACCTCGTTCCCTGGGAACAAGGTTGCCCTTTCTCTCGGCATTTTTTGGTCTGAGGAGGAGGATAAGATACGTGACTCCCTTTCGACTTTGTCAATGCGCTATTGTTAATCCAACCTCCGAGGCTGTGAAAAGTTTTCTATACGTCATCGTATAGAAAACGCTTTGAAAGCCATTGACAAGTGTTTTCTTCACCTGGTGATGTCAATTATGCTGTCCAGGACAGTTAAAGTTTTCGACGGTTAGACGTTTTCGAATCTGGGTGATTAAAATCCTCAAATGGGGTAATCCTTAGCAGTGTTGCCATTTGTTGAGCTGTACAAGGTATAGATGTTCTAGCGAGTTCATTTGAGTCTGTGGATCTGTGAGATCACTCAGTCAAATCATTCAGGGCTAGATTCTAGAATACCCCCTCACTTATTAACATTTGAATAGAGTGTATTGTTATCTATGTCTCGTTCTTAAAGAGAAGAAGGCAGTATGTAAATAAGTGAACGGGTATTCTGAATCATTCAGTCATACAACTTAAAAAGCCTCTGAACCGACTTTACTTGCATGGGTCTCCCACGCTAATAGTTCTGGTCCGACCAACGAGGTGCGGGAAGAGTACAACTTTTTTAAGATTGGTTCTTAGAGTCATTGGTGTCAGTGGCTTTCATACAAAATGAGGTTAGTTACTTTCTTGTGGGGTGGTTTGTTTTGCCTAATGTTAGCAAGATTTCATGGCCTGATTTAAAATTGAGAGGCGTCTTTTCACTGGCTTTCCGTGCTAAGGCTGTCGGTGGATTGGGTGTAACATTTTTAACTTTCAGTTGTAAGTCTAGATAACAAAATTCTTAGATGACAATAAACAGAAACGACTCACATTCTGTCGAAAATGTCAAAGTTACAATTAGTAACGAAAAGAATACGCCATGATTCTTCTAGTTGGCGCTGAATAGCCCTACGAAATGGTAGACTTGGGAGAGACACTTGTGGCCTTTTGCCAGTTATCAGTTGAGCATGATAACTTTTAATCGAATCGTACATGAACATCCAGAACTGGCTGATTGCGCGAGACGTTTTCCGTCGAACTATTTCTTGGCCAGAAAGACACAATATTGGCTACGTATAGACGTGTGACTCCCGCGTTGTCAGTTCCCCAGCTGAGATTTTGCTGGCCAACGGCGGGTCAACGAGAAAAGCAAAAACATCCTCTTGCCATCAACACCATCTGTTTTCTCGCAAAGTTAACGGAAGGACTCCACGCGTTGTTGAAAACGTACGTAACTAGACTCTCGTAGTCGAGCGCGAAGGGGTAGGTTTAGGTAGGTTTTCAGTTACGTATATTCGAGAAACATTGAATCTCTACATTTATATCAAAAGTTAATACACGTAACACTTTTCTTTAAACAAAGGCCAAGACCAATAATTTTGTTAATAGAGATTTTGCACGCACAGAGGTGAAACAACATCGAATGAAAACTGAAGTCACTCTCACGTACTAAGATGCATCTAATATTTTTCCGTTATTATTACGAAGTTCTTTCTCCATCAATACCCTCGCCATAAACCAAACTCCGCCAGAGGAGTACAACACACTGAACGGAACATCCCACGCAGGAAGATTTTTGAACTGATATATGACTTGTATTAAAAGAAGAACTTTGACGGTGCGTTTTGCACCAGAATTCTCAAGACACTTCCAAAGGTCACGAAAAGAAAGAGAAAGCATTGCCTTACGCCACGCACACTTGCTTCTAGAATCGACAAGAAAGCGGTAAAATGTTTAAAACTTTAAAAGCGCCTAATCAAACGCTTGCTTTGTAAACAAGTAAAGTCCACTAAAATAACATGCTGTGAATTCTTTCTCTCACTTTTCGAGATGCCGCCACGTCAGGTTTTTCCATCTGAAACCGAAATAGGTTTGTGGAATGACTGCGATGGTACACATAGTTTTAAGCAGAAAACGAGGATATGTCAAGGTTTGTTGCGCTTAGAAACGTTTCGGTCGGGCGTGGTCGCGAATAGTGCACCCTTCTGTCATCAAGAAGCAAGAGTTTGATGACAGTACGTTCGTTACAATGAAACAGTTTTAGGAAAGACCTTTCATTCATCTTGAGGCGTGTCAAAATGGATTTCAGATCATTTCATCACTGACGCTGGACAATGGCACCGTTTTCTTAATCCTTCGGCGAGACAAATCCGTTTGATCCAATTTAAAACGCAGCGGTGAGCACGATTAACTGATGAAAACATCATAACAGCTCCTGGATTAACCTGATTTTAAAAGCGCACGATTAAGACCCACTTCTCATTTAACACTGACACCAGTCACCGAAGATCAACTCGATAACTTCCAGGCACACAAAACGGCCAAGACGTTTCTCCTTAATATGAAGAGTTTGGTAGTTCTGCTGTGTGCAATTTTTACGCTGTTCTATCAGACCTCGGCTGAGATATCTAAATGCTGCTGTGAAAAATTTTCCGATGAACAAGGGAAACAGTTGAGGGGTTTGCTTCAAGAAGAAGCAATATCGCTACGGAAAGGAATGCAGATGATGTGTCCCAAAAAAGCGAGTAAGTCATATTTTCCTATCCTATTTATGTTTCCACTCATCTATCTGCACATGGTGTGCTTGACCCAAACCCAAAATTTACCGTTTTAAAAGTGAATTTGGTTAATTCCGCAACAGTGTGCACATCAATAAATCACTCCGTCGAGTCCCTTGGCGGAAAACGTAACGACGAGAAAAGACAAAAAATGGCTGCGAATTATTTCTCTCTAATCAAACACCGTAAATGGTTAACTTCCAACCTGCAAATTCGCAGGAAACGTTTCCCAGTGACATCAAGGACGTGACGCTGATTCATTTTTATTCTTAATTTTGTTTATTTCTTTTCCTTTTTCTCTTTTGGTGGTTTTCTTTCATTACGTTTCGGGCACCACAAGATGTGCAAGATTTGGTCGCAGTTCGGTTAACCGAACGCGCAAGCTATGGGCGCGAATTTATTCTCTTTAGACTGCGTTGCACTATCCCTTCTGTCAAGCTGCGCTTATAATAAGTCTTTCCTTCTCGACCCTCTCCCAGGCAAGTTCGAAAGGCTACGACCTATAAGCGGAAGTCGAGTAGCTGCGTTTGCATGCGGACGATCCGGGTTCAAATCCCGTTCTTACCACTAACTGGAGTTGTCCCGAATTGAACTCCACCACGCTTTGTAAAAAGCCAAATGATTGCTTCCTTCCGGTGGGGTATCTTAGCGTTGTTCTGTCTGTTTGAATCGTTACTCTCTATACAGGGTCCCCGGTGACAAGCTTGTTAAAAGATCACGGCGTATAAATGAAAGTTCTTGACTTTACTTTATTACCAAGCCAATAATGAGGGCCATCGAAGATACTTTTCCAGCAACAGAGACTTGTGATTTGAAACCTTTTTTACTTCATTTCGTCCCTTACAGTAGAGGTGTTTCACATTCGCCAACGGGTGGCAGGCACCTAGAAGAGGGAAGGACCGAGAAGAGTGATCAGCCAAGCGTATGGAGCTAGCCTAGCGTTTGGCGGGCGCATGAAATTCGTTCTCCCACTGGCACACCTTTCAATTAAGCTCCTGCCACGCAGGCTGAGGCGCTCCCTGTGGACAAAATGAAAACCGGGCGGGTCCTCAGTAGACGCGCATCGTTTGCCATCTCGCAAAGTTGACAACAGGATTTAGTTGTTACTGGTTCTTTTCCTGTTGTTCGATTATTATCATAGATCGTCATAGACACAGTCAATCATTCAATCAATCAATCAATCGATCAATCAATGCCGAGGCTCGCGAGGAAAAGGGCGAAGACAAAAAATGGCATAGCCAGTGAACGTTTTAAAATTGATTTTGAAACAAACCTACTGCCACTTTCGTATTCAAAAGTAAGATTAGTTTGTGCCTTCTTTTTAATTCGTCACGCAATCCTACTCGATCACAAGGATTGCATGACAAGCCGAAGAAAGGTCCGCGCAAGGGGCTATTCCTGAGGCATTTTTTTTTCCCATTCCAGACAAATGGCAAAGGGTTACAAACGTGACGAATCCCCGAAAGTTAGTCTGCTTTAGCGCGAAGGGAGACAATCCAGGCATCTTCTTCATTGACAGGGAGGGTTTTATAGCTGCCTTCAAACTCGAGTATGTCAAGGGTCAAGTTTCATGCGACGAGGATGACTGCCATTCATCGATCAGTTCATATAAGAGCAAATGGGGCTGCTCAGCAAGGCACCCGTTTGTCGGCTCTACCCCTCTGGGCACCTTCATAACCACTCGGACCAAGCGCGTGCTGTTTCCGCGGGAAAAATTCCTCCGGGACAAGTCGATGCCCGCGTGGTACGCACTGCCTGGATTCGAGCCTGACTCGCAGTTGTTAGTGTTCCAGGATTTTTCCAATCCGGAGTTTTTCCAGCGAGGACAAGAACTCCAGCTGTGGTACGGAGAAGATCTGAAAAATGTCAACGAAATGAACAACAGCGGTCAAACGTGTGTTAACGTTTATGTTTGGTATCTGTAAATGGCACAGGAAGTCGTAAGTGTACTTTGAAACCCTAAAGCATGATCGTCTATTTTTTTGTAAACTCTTCTTTCTGACACCAAGGTGTTATGATTAACATCGATATGATTTAGGAGAAACGTCCCATTTTCCTCTCATTTAATTTTAACGCCGGAGTGTAAGAATAAAGTCATGCCTAGTGCGTGCAGTCTTTTCAAACTTGAGTGGGGAACCAAATGCCACAATTAGGTTTCCTATGATCCGCACCATCGTTCAACCTTTACTGCTTAAGGGTGGGGGGGGGGGGGGGGCGAGGGGGGCGATGCCAGAGCAGTTCTGTTGTTTTCTGGTCAGAACTGTAAAAAAATGACTCGTTATTACTGTTACTCATGCTTAAAATATTCCTCAGAATTTAAGCGGAATCATTTATCCCAAGAGCCATCCATCTTCAGGAACACATTACCCCAGCGGCCGGAGCTTCTATCTTCCAGATGAACCCCCTTAGCGCTGTCCCGTGTCTATTTATTGCTGGAAGCACCTCCCAAATGGGTTTTCGTGAATTTTCTTGTAATAGCGAATCGGAGAAGTATGGTCGTCCATTGTTTACGTCATATGCAGCCACACGAAGGTATTTCAATTCGTCAGAGAAAACAAGATAATCTTCCATTTCGAATTCCAGGCAAATTCAATACAGGACAGGACGGGGTCGAGACAAAGGTACAATATACGTATGGAGGTTCCAGCTGTTTGGGTAATGGCCTTCGGTCTGTCATAGTACAAGTTTGGTTCTTTCAATCTTCAAGATGAGATGCGACAATGAAAAAAATGGGGCTATTTTTTCAAGTTGAAACCCCTTTCTGTCAATTTCTGTCCCTGCCACGGCGGCAAGGACAGAAATGGACAGAAATCTTGATAGTAGATAGTACGAATGCGTAAGTCTTAAGTAAACAAGAGTGCATCATTATTTTTCGGAGTTCCACTCGTATAATTAAAGACATAATTTAGCGTTCAACAATGAGACCTCTAAAAGTGAAACTTGCATTGGTACTGATAATGTTGGATATACAAGCATTTATTTACTTTATACCATTCCTTAATTAATTGAATATGTGATGAAAAGGAATAAGATTTTTTCCAAGCCAAACCTTGTAGTGTGATTTGATTCAAGGGGACTTAACTGACCTTAAAAGACTGTTTACAAACTACCCTTACACACATCTAAATGTCCAAATACCAGTATTCCATTAGGTACGTGGGCTAGGTAGGGGTATTGTTTTCAGCAGGCTTCTTGCGGACGCTCAAATCAATTACCTATTTTGTGCTGCTTTTGTGGACAAAGGAAGGTCAGTCCAGAGAAGTGCGCGTAGCCGACAGAGGCTCTCAATACTGTACTATGTAACACACATTTGAAGGGTTGCCTGTGTTCAAACTGTCATTATTAAGTCCAGTTGTACTTGTTATCACAAAGCTAGACGGCTGGCAGTCTGTTTTTCTCTCGTAATGAGGCGAGACGTTTTGTCTCGCCTTCTTCTCTACACGGCCAACGCCATACCGCCCTTTCGAGTTCGCGATGACTAAGCGCTCGTCCTAGTGACCCTTAGAGGAAAAAACCGGCTGCCAGCAGACTATCACAAAGCTGGCTCAAATCACCGATATTGTCCACCAACAACAAGTTATGGTCTCAAAAAGGCGCTTAAACATATCGACACTGTACTCAATCGTTCGAGCCATAAGGAAGTAGGGAAAGAGAGAAGATCTCGTGAACAGCGAGATCCACATTTATATTCTACTTTCATTCTCAGTGAACAGTAAAACCCTGTACAGAAATTAAGAAAGAAGACTCAAACATTTCACAATCGGTGTTGCCCTACACGACCGCAAGTACCCGCTGTTGATAAAGTGACTCAACAGGCCAAATTGAATTAATGTCGATGCTACACAAAAGGTGAGAAACGGATTAAGAACTTCCTACCATTTAATTTGTCTGATGGATTGAAAACGACGTAAAATTAAATTAGCTGGAATTTTAGATATGGAGAAAAAATAGATATAAAGGTATTCAATAAAACTTGGGTTTTGGAAACGATTAAGGAGATGAGCCCTCTTTAATAAAATAAATTATATTTTGCCATTTATAAAAACTTTTGCTGACAACGAGAACCAATAGATTTTACAGAACCATGTACTACGCTTACAGCAAACGCGAATTTACAATAACTGTCTCAATTCTCGCGCGCTCATTGGCTAATTTTTATCATCAATAAGACTACAGACAGATAAAATCATAATTTGTGCGGAAATCTGTGTAACTTTTGAACTGTCAAACTGTCAACTTTTTAACCAATGAAATTTTAGCGTCAGTTTTTAATAAAATTCATGTTTGCGCCACAGCCACTTTGACAATGTTATGACGCAATTTATCATCAATAAGAGGACAGACGTACAAAAAACTGACGTCAATTTGTTAATGGGAAGTGGTACCACGTGACCACGATTTTCCCGCGTTTGTCGTTTGCCGTCTCTCCCAACGTGAAGGAGAGCAGTTACGCGTTTGGCATTTTTATGTCTGAATCAATTCCAGGATCGCCCATCCCCTCCCCCCCTCCCGGCAAATCCCGGGCATTTGATCGGAGTTTGGCTACGTATAGTGGGGAGTTTGATGCAAGACGAAGCCTGCCTGGTCGGACATTTGATTATCAAGAAGAGCAACAAGCTGACGTAATTCATTCCACGGACACATTTCGCGATTCGGCGTGGGTTTTGTTGCTGAAAAGAATGCCTTTTTTAGGAGTTCGGAGAGTGGCAAAGAGACTGGAAAAGCGTTGACAGCACAACTTTACACTTTGTAAAGGCCTTCCCCATACCTGCCAACCCCCAGAGTACGAAAATCTGGAGACGTCTACATAATTTTTCCGAGGACTTCCGACGATTGCCGAAGATTTCCCGACGACTTCCGAAGATCACCGAGGGTGTAGAAGGATTTTTGACGACTTCAAAACCGGACTCACCAACTGTTTTTCGCCGAAAAAAAATTGAATTTTTATTTAATCGGTTTTTAAGTAATTTCCCTCACTATTGCCAAATTGCTCAAATTTCAAAAGAACACCCATAAGAGTAGCTTACCTTGTGTGTTTGCAAATGGCTGGTCGCCAGTTAGAGGAGTAATCTTCTCCACTTTCTGCAAAGCAAGGTTTTTCACCCCCTCAAAACCCGAGGGAAGGGCGCCTAAGAATTCCTTTTGAAGTGAATCGAAATCCACGCTGGCCATCTTCGCTTCGAAAGATCAGATGTAAACAGTGTGCGAAAACCGCGCCAATTTTCTACTATGTATTGTGCAATATGATTGGTTTATTTCTGACCAGTTACGATACTCGTTAAATATATATAAATTTGATTGCTCCCGCTGATTTACGTTTTCCGATCAAATAAAAGCACTAAATAAGAGCACTAAATCCACTTATTGCTTTATTTTCTTTTTTGAAATCTCGAAAATAACGAAAGTAATGAAAAAAAAATGGAAAAAAGCCACGGCAGGCAGTTCCCGGAAGATTTGGTGCCTTCACCGGGATACCGGGAGATTTGATGAAAAACTTGGAGACTCCCGGGAAAACCGGGAGAATTGGCAGGTATGCTTCCCGATGGGGTATTTGACCATAATACCTGGCAACATCGTGGGGAATTGGACCAAAATTTTTGTAAAAAGTCAAATGCCCGGGGGTTTGCCGGGGGTCGGGGGGGTAGTGGATGGGTGCTCTTGGAATT
>BLFK01000704.1:2969666-2994464 GCA_014634185.1 Astreopora myriophthalma | reverse complement strand
AAAAAAAAAAAAACATGAATAAATGTCCCGAGCTAGGGTTTCATTTATGGCCGGAAATATCGAAGTCTTCTAAGGCTTTTGTAATGTTACTAATATTCCCAAAATAGAATCTTCCTTGTGGGGGAAGAGCATAAGTCGATAATAAGGGACCTATGACTATGAGATCTCTCCAGAGTCTAAGGTTTTTTTCGAAATCCATTTGAACAATCCTTAAAGTGTTTTCTCATTATGCACGCTAATTTGATGTTTTTTCCCGATAATTTCACTCAAGTTTGAACCGTAACAGCGAGAGGGTTTATTAAATATTCTCATGCCACCTACTGATGTAGTCGATGTAAGTATAACAGTCACGAGAATTCTTTTGAAAACTTAACTGCTGTGTATGTAGTCCAACTTACTATTTTTGCGAATGCGAGCTAAAGCGGACAAGGTTACGGCCAACTTAGACGTGTCCTTGGAGTCGATCGCATGTCAGAATCGTGTTCACATGTCACGTTCGGAGCGTACCGGAAACTTTTGAGAAAACCTTCTGATTGGGCGAAATCACAATATGGCCACCCGTACAACCAATCAGGATCAAGATACCTGCAAGATAGGTTTCGTGTTTGATCAAACTCCGGACGGTGTTTATATGCAACTACTGATTTGCTAAGCGGTCATATGAATGTCATAAACAAGGGAGTGAACTTCGATGTGGAAAAAAAACGGTTGAAATAGCCAACCTAGTGCCACTTTTTGCAAGCAGTCATGTTAGATACATGTAAAAAAGGAGATTTAGAAGAAATCAATTTCACTAGCGACCCGTTGCGGTGGAGCCGTCGCATTTGTTTGGAGTCAACGAACTTTTCGTGCAAAACGAACAAGTTTGAGCTGCGTGGAAACACGAACGAAACCTCGACTGCCTTGTGGATCGCTCCAGAGAAACCCACCGAGAAGATGATTCCCAACACGGTTTGCGAAATAGGCAGAACGTTAGGATCCGGTGGATTTGGAACTGTTTATGAAGCAAGTTTGGATGGAAAAAAGCTTGCTGTCAAAAAAATGCACCGAAACGTCAAAAACCCTCACGCTCTTTACGAAAGTGTCCAAGCAGAGAAATTGGTTCTGCCTCTACGACATCCGAACATTGTACGGACTCTTGCCGTTTTGGAGCGAGAAAACCTGCAGGATGTTTGGGTTCTAATGGAGTTTGCCGGTCACCGGACTCTACAATCTATTATTGACGATGATCGAGAGCTATTGGAAAGTGCGCGTCGCGGTAAATTTGTACATGACATTTCCCGTGCCCTGAAATTCGTCCACGAGAACAGTCTTGTGCACTTGGACTTAAAACCTGCGAACGTGATCGTAGATGGCCAAGATGTGTGTAAACTGGGTGATTTTGGATGCTGTCAAAGCTTAGAGCTGACAGCTGAAGACCAACTGCTCTCACCTCCCAGCCCATCGCCGAGCCCAAGAAGTTTACTCACGGGGACTTTTGCTTATAGAGCTCCGGAGCTGCTAAAGGGCGAGCTTCCTAGCACTAAAGCGGACATGTACTCGCTTGGTATCTGCCTTTGGCAGATGCTAACTCGCGAGCAACCATACGGACTTGAAAGTCACTTTGTTGTTATTTTTGGGGTTGTCGCGCACCATTTGCGTCCGTCTCTTGCAAATTTAGCGCCAATTGCGTCAGGAGACAAGAGTACTCAGGTTTATATTGGACTTATGAAAGCCTTGTGGCAGGCAAGCCCTGTCGACAGACCTTCAGCACAAGACGTTTTGCAAACTGTGGGCGATATCGAAACCACGTGAGCCTTGAGCGGAACTTTCAGAGGACGTTTTGTTATGTATGCATGCGAACAAATTTCGTGCGCGTATCCCAGAGAAACGCAACTAAGGAAGTAGAAATTGTATCAGAAGTTATGCTATGTTTTTATTTATATTTCCCTGGAAAATTCCCAGAATAATTAAAAAAAGAAATAGAATTGAAAATTGAAAATTCCAGAGATGGAAAGAAATTTCCAAGGTCAACCCCTTTGACCGAGTTCGTGTTGAAAATTCCTTCTTTGTTGTATTTTTGGTCGCTGTCACGGCGACACTAATTAGCATACATTTTGCAATTGCCATTTACGACTCAAGGCAAAGCCATTTGCGTAGCATGCACGTAGTTCCATAAACTTCCTTTTCAGTTCAATTCGAGAAAAAGCTCAGTTTCTGCGATTGAGGGGATAATTTCCGGGTACACGACCTTTAATAGTCTGGTCGTCGATTGTCTAGGGTTTTATTTTCAGTTTTTTTCGCCTACAGTACTTCCGTGACACAGGACTTAAGTTTTTGAACACTCTGCTCATTTACGGAAATCTGCTATCTCATGGCAGAATGGGACTTCTAAAATAAGACAGTTACCATGACAATTTTCAATGTATACCTTTGTAATGAGTCGTAAAAGTGATATTTATTTCTCCTGAACGTATTTGTGTCCTTTTACGTTGTGTTCTCGAAATATTTCAGTATAGGCTTAAAAGGGAGGAAATAGAAAACAAACAACACGTTTATTTAAAACTTTTCTTTTGAGACTGAGAGATGCGATTGTTGCAGATAGAAGATATATTGACAGCCCTTATCTCACCCGAGATTTTTTTAAAACTCTTTGAAAGATAATGTTGAAATATTCCGTACACTTTCATCGAGAGAGACAAAAATCATCTTTCAGGGTCTGTGCGATGTGACTTCAGGCAAAGATGAATTCTTAATTCGAAATATAGAATTATTTTTAAAGTTTCAAAAAGTCTCTGGGCCTGTTATGTTTTGTATAAAGGTGTAAATATTGAATTAGAGTTGTTAAATCAAAAAATATATTGTACTGTGAAATGTACCTTTAGATGTAGTTAGAAAATATATTTATTCTCTTAGAGAGTTTTTAGCCTGGAATTTGTACTTGAGAGAATTTGTTGGAAATATACACCATTTAATAATTTATGATCTGCCTCATCTGTGTTTTATTTTGACGTTTATTTTTTATCGCACAAATTTTCACTGTCGAGATAGCGTGACAGGCGCCTTTAGAAATGTATCCTTCCACGTGAATTTTGGACAATCACCTTATACTAATCCTGAACTGACTGAGAGAACAGGATGTACAAAACGCAGGTCACAGGCCCTTGTTTTACCAACAATGAAAGTACTCTAAAGTGTATAGGTCCAAGGTTAGCATTACCAAAAGGGTAGGGTTGTTTTGGTATTGATAAAAGGAGGACCTGTGGTCTGTGTTTTTGTACCTGTCTCTGAAAGAAGGCTCTTCTCCTCTGGTTATTCAAAGACCATCCCTGAGAGGCAAGCAATTAGTGAGCGAAAAGAAGAATGGAATTGGTGAAAAATGGTAGTTTTTGGTGGTGAAGGACAAAACAAATGAGGAAAAATGCAAACCACTACATTCAATGCATGTTCAGCAGTGCCTGTCCATATGGACCAATATCCGCGGGATTTTCCCGTGATGAGCTAGGACTGGAACCGACATCATAAAAAATGGCGGAGGTAGATGCATTGGCGGATGAGCTTCATCAACCAACAGGCTCTCCGTGCGATGAGATCGACCCAGCGGAGTTGTTTGAAAGCCATAGTGGTATAGAAGTTGAAGTAAATCACGTGAATGACAAGGGCTCCGGATCAGAATTCGACTCCGAGTGTGACGATCAGGTGGAGTTGTTTTCATCCGAGAACGATCTCTCGGATGGCTTCCCAAGCCTGGAGGGATTTCCATACGGAGTCACTCCGCCAAGAAATGTCAGAAGACAAAAGGAAAGGTTTAGAAGGGAGAAAGAGAAGGTAGCTACGGTCATAAGAGGACAATATAGTCGCGAATTGGGTTCTAATTCCTCCGAAAAAGCGGAGTTAGATAGACGAAAAAAGCGAGGATCGACTCTGTTGACAACGGAACGGGCGTTCCAGAGAAAGATGAAAAGGGGCAGCGTTGACGCGATATCTTTCAATGTCAGCTCGGATAGCGGCGTTCATTTTTCAGATTCTGGAAAATCGTTAGAAATTCCCAGTATTAAGATTGAATCAACCAGTCGATTCATGTCACTGGACTGCGTTTGTGAAGACCCTACCGATAGCGTCGGTATCCAAAATCATGGGACCAACACAGGATCGATTCCAATTAAACACACGATCGTTCGCGACCATCCCAAGGCCACTCGCTCGGAATCTGACCCGCGTAGCTCCTCAGCCCGGACTTACCTCAATCCATATTGCCCAGAGGCGAGAATGGATTTCTATAGAACATTTTCTCTGCTAATCAAGCTGGGTTCACTGGCTCACAAGCAGCAGGAAAACCAGAAACAGCACATCCTTGGCAGCAGCCTGGAGAGTCAGAGCTCAGAAGAGAACAAGAAATGGAAGGTTGAGTTGTCACAAGCACTGTGGCTGGAGCTGCAGGCCTGGCATGCCAACAGAACCATGAGTGAACAGGATCTTTACCTGATGGGGGCACGTGCTGACGTGGAGGAGGTGTTAGATGAAGTAATAAACTTCATGGCTAAGAGAGAATGTGAGAATTTCCAGGAAATTCAGACCAGAAATAAAGTCAACTGTCAATCAGAAACAGCGACACAAGTGTCGCTGGATGATTCTTCCGAAGAAGACCCAACTGAGTTTATCGACTTCACACATAACACAGAATGTGCTGCTACAAACCAAATGGATGAACAGTTGAATTCATCTGATGGAGATGATGTTACCGAAGGCCCAAAATCAAATGAACCAGATCCTAGAGTCTTGAAAACAAAAATGTATTTAGACCTGAGTAAAACAAGTGACAAGCTTTCCCCTCAAAAGGCAGATGTGAATGATTGCAGGAAGGGTTTTCAAAAAAGATCGTGCTATCAGCTCAAAGCTGCAATTGAGCAAGTGGCCGAACTATTTGATAAAGTTGAGAGGGTGGAAAATTTGTACCCAACTTGTAAGTCTCTTGGTGAACAGAATCCAAAGTACAGAAGTGAGGAATTCAGTAGGAAATTTGAAACAATGTGCCTTTGGCTGAATGTGACACGAGAGTTATACCACAAGCTACATTTGATTGCAAAGTTTGTTGGTGTGGATCCGGATGATACAGGGACCTGGAAGGATTGGCTTGAAGTTGGTCTTGGAAAATTAGGTGAGCGTTGCACCATATATAGCATGTCTTAGTCTTACCTGAAGGAATAAAAAGGTAAAAGGCAAACAAAATAATGAAGTGCATGCAGTCCTTTTTTCCTATGAACAAGAGCTTTCCACAGTATTGAACTAGCTGTACTATTGGACATGAAATATAATTAAAGCATACAGCTGTAACAAAGCCAGATCTCTTGTTTCATGTCTCAGGTATCATAGCATTACCTGGGCAAGAGGAGAAAGGGACTGTTTGCAAATTAATGAAATAAGAGCAAAAACTCTCCCTTGGACTTGGGCTGTAATTTTACGAAATCATCTGAACCCACCCCTGCTTCTCAGATCAATGCAGATCACAGGGTTTTCATTAATTTTTGAGGTAGAAGAGTACCTGATGTTGAGTATCCCTGAGATACCACGTGTGAATTGATGCTGATATTTTTCAATTTTGTACTTAAAAGAAGTGGGGTACTCCCTTTAAAGTAGACGGGTGCCAGTACCCAGGTCCCAGCTTCTAATACAAACCCTGCAGATCAGTTACACTTTTTCATTCAAGTAACTTCCAAGGGGTTTCACTGAGGTTTTGGGCAGCAGTTCTCTGGAGTTTTGTAGCGGACTCATTCCCAGTTGTCTTTGAAAGCACTATGGAGTAATGGGCACCAGAAGGATGCCAAAATTAAGGGTGCATTCGATTGACTCTTTTCTGGAATAAAAATAAAGAGAATAAAGTTTAGATTTTTTTAAGGTAAATTAAGGAAGACATAGATCTCCATAACTTTTTGTCAGGAAACGATGCTGAAAATATATCAAAATTGTCCAAAGGGTGATTTTTAGAAGTAAACCTTTGTATTCTCGTTCCACAATAAGGCTAATCGAATGCACCCTCAGGGCTCAAAGTTTACAACCAACTGGTTGCACAGGCAACTAGATTTTTGGTTGTGTGCCTAAAAAATCAGGCATGATCGTACTCGTGCGCCTTTCCCATGCAGCACAAGTGCTCCCAAAGCCAAAAATAAACTTTGAGCCCTGACCCTAAGTGTTAAAGAGAAGTGTGTGTGAGGGGAAGTGGGAAAGGCAGTGGAAGGGGTTGTTCTCCCCCTTTTTTTTTCATCCTTCCCTCAGTCCTCTTTGCTCATAGCCCTTCCCATTTTCTACCCCCACCCCACCCTCCTGGGCTTTTGTAGCCCACTGCTGTTCATTTTTGTAATTGAAACAAAGCAAGCTGAGAAGATGACAACAGCCTGGTAAAGCCATGGAAAAGCTGTGATAAGAGTCGGTCAATTTGGCTGGTGCCTTGCCTTTAACAAAACCCCTGCACTTCTGAATAATTGAACGTTCAGTAAACCAGTATCGTTCGCTTGTATTCCACAGATAGCGTGTTTCCTGTATGTGATGACAGAGACTGTGAGGCTGATTCATTATCAAGTGATGATGATAATGCTGATGATGACCTCACCAATGAAGGTGATGATGTTTACGATGGTGATAGCAATGATAGTCAAAATGAGAGTGACGACAACAAAGCAACTGCTCCAACTAGCACACCCACATCTCCACGTAGAACAGTTTCCCGCGATTCTCAAACAGGCTCACTTCCTCGACCTTCAAGAACTAGCAGCAGCCTGTCTAGCTTTGGCTTTAGCTCCACATCTCGGTACAGGCCATTTGTTGACCATAGCATTAAGAAAATGGGTTTAATTAAACTAGGCAAGAGATTAGGAGGCATCTTGGACTCCACTCTAACGAAAGCCAGGCAAGCATTGGCACCTCGGGCAAGTGGCTCAGTCTGTGTCTGTAATCAGTGTCAATGCAAAGGTGTTTCTGCTGATCAGAGGAAAGTTGCTGTGAACTATTTAGAGGCACTTTTGAATGGACAAAATGAAGAGGATTCCCAATTTACCTTCCATAGTCTTTGCCTTGGGGTTGGGAATGTTGAAGGTCGCATTTGGAGTAACGAGTTTGAGAAGAGTGGCCTCCCATCTTTTCATTCGTTGTATTTATTTTTATCTCGTGTTCCATTGGATATAATTCATGAATGCTTGCGTCTGAGATTACAGCATCGGCCTAAAGGAGAGCCTTCTTCTTTTTGCGTAAGACAGGTTAGTGCATTGCATAATGAACAACTCCATAGAGGATACATTAACATATAATATTATACTGTAGTCCTAACTCCACCTCTACACTGTACCTCCTCTAAAGTGAGCTCTGCAAAACTAATTTCCTAAGCCCATACCAGTAACCCCTCACCCCTGATCTCATTTTGTAGTTGCACCCTTTAACATTAGTAGATCAGCACTACATGCATCTTGTCCCTATGCACTTTGTTTTTTTTTTTCAGCTGTGTATGGCTGATACACTTCCACATAGATGTTGTGGAAAAGGCAACCTTGTTCCTGGAGTCTTTTATCTGCCCATCCCACAGCTCCCTTTGGGGCACTGGGGGAGGACGAAGTACCCCAGGAACAAGGGTGTAAATTTAACAGTCCTCCTGGAGATAAGCCCCATCATGTTTTATTGGGTCTAAAACAATGCGGTTTCGCCTCGTGGTTTAAAACCCTATAAAAAACTCCTGCTTGTTTATTAAACAGTACATTATGGGTGCTTAACATTTGTTGAGAAATTCCAGTTGGGGTGATTGTTGCATAATGGTAAGCGATTTTCCAAATATACCGATCAACGGGATGAGATTGCACCTACCATAAAATTATTTCTGTTTTCAAACTGTTAAACTGTGGTAAGTCCACAAAAAGGGCCTGGAAATGGAAAACGGTAACTAAAGCGAATTTCCCGAATTCCGTTCCGAACGGAAAAAGTTGTCCACAATTTCCAAAAACATTTACCAGAAAGTTGCCTTTCCATTTGACCTCAAACCAAAATGTCCAGATGTTTTGGCTAGATGGTAAGCACCCTATGTTTTTAGAAAAGGAAAACTTCTCACAAAGCTTCATGTTCCTCATTTGGGAGCACTCGTTTTTTTCACAGCTTTTGCGAGAATGTAAGGACGTACTGTTGGGTGGAGTTCTTGTGAAAGACTACTACCTTGGTCTAGTGGGTGGGATTGCAAACACAGATGACTTGATCAAGGAAAACAATGAAACTGACACTGAGGGATTTGAACAGGACCTTCAGAGTTTACTTCAGGTACATGCATTTTCAACTTTCAACCTTTGGTGATGGTGTTGGTTGAGTTCTACAGAATTCCTCTGATCATCTTTAAAATTTTGTGGAACTTACTACATCTGTACATGACTGTGTGAACTTGATTCATGGAAAAAAAAGAAATTTATCATTTTGGCTCAGTGTCAAAATGGCTTTAATGCAGAAGTCTTATCATAACTTGATTCTGAATATGAGTCAAAACGTTAGTCAGTCCATCAACAACAGGACTACACTCACTCAGGAAATCTTTTTTCATCAAGTAGTGGTTATTTTCACTTACATGTAATTCTTGCACAATTTTTCAGTCAAAACTTAATTTGTGCAATCTGTTAGAAAATTGTAAAATTTGTTTTTATTTGGTTCAATTTGTGGCGTCCTTAATTTTTTCTCCACTGCTAAATCCATTGATACTTAAATAAAGTTCATTATTGTTAATAGAGCAGTTTTCCATTGAGTGTCAGAAGTAATTACGAATTTGCTTTGGTGTAATAGTTGGTTGGTAGTTGGTAATGGTTGGTCTAGTAGTTTTGTGATTTTTATAGGTGTACTTTGAGTATCTTCATAATGTGATCCACCTGGTACAGAGATTACCCCAGGCATCAAAGGGTCAAAAGAACATTGGATTCCTTGAAGAAGAATGGAACTTTGTGAAGAACCACTGCCGACATATCCGAGGAGGAGAGGTAGAAGGAGGCACTAGATTTTGGTGAGGGACAAAAGCAATAATAAATAAATAATTTTTGAGAACAAGAAGTTTGCTAGGTGAATCTGCTGGCATTTGCCTCTAATGGAGGAGGACTAATCCATTTTGTTACCTTTAATTTTGTAGTGTCATGGCTTCAGGACTGCTGCAGTCAACTGGTGATTTTCTTGAGTCAGAGCTAGATCAGAGTTGTTCAGAACTCCATAACAACACTGATGAAAGTGATGATCTCAGGTATTTAGAAAATAATCAACAGTAATTATACTGACAGAGACAACAAAAAGTCATGTTAATTGTTCAACTGGTGATTAACTAGTGAGAATTATATCTTTCTTTAAAGTAGTGAGAATTATGTCTTTCTTTAAAGTAGTGAGAATTATGTCTTTCTTTAAAGTAGTGAGAATGATATCTTTCTTGAAAGTGATGCAGGCTTACGTGTACTTGCAAAAAAAAAATCCTAGTTCTTATGAGTCAAAGCCGTGACCTTCTGATCACTAGTAACTATATAACGGTAAATTCGTATTTATATTTTAAATTACTATGATGTTATCATTCAAGTTGTTTTATGGTCATTTCCTGGCACTGAAATACACCTCCACTGCCTTTTGTTCTGATTCCTTTGTTTATTTGCAATGCTGTTCACAGACGTAAAGTTCTGGAAGCCTGCCGAGGATTTAAACACCTCTTCAATGAAGCCAGAGAAAAAGCTTCCAAAGCACTTGGATTTACCAAGAAGCTTACAAACGATCTTGAAAATGCTGCAAAATTTAGCATTGATGTACCAGTCTATGAGCTCCTGACAAGACTGGAAGCAAGTGGCCATGTGAAGGTTGGCATGTTTACTTCTGATTTCCATGAAATTTGTGCTTTCACATGTCTTTTTTATAACCATTATTGAAATACAGAATAGTGTCATAATTGAAATACATGTGGATCATAATTGACATCCGTTCTTTTCTGTACTCAGTAGTTTCCTTAATCTAATGCAACTTCTGAGGTTCAATTCTAAGACATGTAAAGTAAAACGGAAGTTTTTGAAGATTTTTTTATTGTGTGGTTTCCTTAAGGACAACAAGCTTCCCTTGCGTTTCGTTTCATCCTGTTGTGCACATAGTGCTGTGGGTAATCATACCATGGACCATAGGGGCATCTTTTGGGACTATTCTGAATTTAAGTAATAGAGGACTTTTTCCGTGTTTAAATAGCCTCATGTAAACACGAGGAGGGGTTGGGAGAATTTGAGACTGTTATGCAAACCCGAGACGCAGTCGAGGGTTTGCATAACTGTCGAGAATTCTCCCAACCCCTCAAGTGTTTACATGAGGTTATGTAAACATGGAAAAAAGTCCTCTATTGCTTTTATAAAATATTTCTCAAAAATAATTCGACAAGTGAATGAAAATGCTGTTTGTTTTACTTTTTGATTGAAACAGGTTTTCTCGATACACGCTCATATTTCCTAACAGCCAATCAAAACGCGCGTTTGACAACACAACCAATCAAAATTCGTGTGATGTCACAACCGTGTTTACATACTCTCATCTAAACACACCTATTGGGACTATTCTGAATAATAATACATGAAATGTTTAGTTTACCTGTTTCTTTGGGATTTAATTCCATTTTCAGAATGAACAGAACAGCATTCTGTTTATTCTGTTCCCGGTAGCAGCATGAAAGTGCTGCCTTTGTCAGTAATGACATCTGCAAATGGTTAGACTTTCCAATCTTCTGGGACAAGGATGATGAACAAACAGTACATGTAGGTCCCATCTCACATCACTGGTCCAACTTGATTTTGTGGAACGTCAGAGAACCACTAGGGATGTAAATGAGCCTTGGCTGTGACCACCCTCAGTGTCTGTTATGAATCATTTATTCCTTCATTCATATTACACATCATGGGTTGGCTGTGTAGGTCATGTATACTCATAACAGCTGCCAATGGCTCCTTC
Organism: Astreopora myriophthalma; assembly: GCA_014634185.1. NCBI lineage: Eukaryota > Metazoa > Cnidaria > Anthozoa > Scleractinia > Acroporidae > Astreopora > Astreopora myriophthalma. Next base: position 2,983,517 of record BLFK01000704.1, on the reverse strand, counting down.
TTAATTGCTTCCGTCCACTCGTGCTGTGAAAATATAAAGCAGACAAGTCTGTTGTCTGCTCAGATATCAGACTATCATATTCTCCCAGTGTGTTTACTTTAATAGTTAGTACATGTCATATCGCTGTATTCCATGCCAATCTAAAAAATTGATCCTCTTTCAAAAAACTATTGCCTGGACCCAGTACCCTAATCTGTAGCAATATTTGATTTTCCAGGTTGTTGCAAGACACACTGCTGGTCTTTTGATGTTTGTTCCAAGATCAATGGTGCAAAAAACATGGTAAGTAAAGTACACAGCAGTTTGGTAAGTGTATGCCTTGTAGTTACAAATTTTTCTTAGGTAACAACAAAATTTTACATAGGTACCAGTAACAACAAAAACCAAATTCAACTTTTTAATTTTGTTTTCTGATTTTGTCAGAAAATGAAAAAGGGAAATCAAAACTCAAATTTTGAATTTGTTTTTTCTATATTGTCAGAAAATGGAAATCAAACCTTGGGGTCCGAGTTTCATTTTTGGATATAGCTGGAAAACAAAAACAAAAATCGACTTTTTGAATTTTGTTTTCTGATTTTGTCAAAAAACAGAAAGTGAAATTGCATTTCATTTTCTTGGTTTTAATGGTTTTTTTACTTCGTCAGAAAACGGTTGTTGCTTGAGTACACACATTTCCCAGTTACATGTAAGTCACACATGCGGTTTCCGAATACAAATCATGAAAACAAATCAATTGCGTGCTGATTGTCACATGTTACAAATTAAGAAAGATGTCATGTGCTAGGCAAGTGACTTGTGTTCAATAGAGCAGAACAAGATTTTAGGAGAAATCCTACTGAATGAATATCGACGACATATCTTCTCATTATCAGCAGAGAGGACCTTATCATTTCAGTATAATTCAGACAATCACTTATCATTTTTGTTTCTTCAAGTATCCATTTTCTGTGGTTGCCAACTTGGCAACTATTTTCCGAATCAAGTTGCCAGTATGAAAATTTTAGTTACCATGGCACCTAAAGTGGACGTAGCTTGGAGGGTTGTTAATAAAGAATTAACTAGTCAAAATTAAAATGAACGAAAATTTAAAGTTACTGGCAACATATATTTGCAGGCTTCCATGTGCTTTCAGAGTTGGTCGAATTCCTGAATGCAGTTGCAATCTGTTGCTTCCTTGTTAGGGAAGCAGACAAGATTGGAAATCAAGTGAAGAAGTGATCATTGCAGTTTTGTCTAAAAAGTTTGACAAAGCCTGTTAAAAGATTGCAAGACTGCAACAGGATTTGAATCTATGACCTTGTAGCTATTAATCCTTGTATGTTAGGAACAGGGAAAATTTACGGATCCATAAAATTAATGCTGTAAATTTAAGAATGACAATGAGCATGTGAAAGAAATCAAATTGCAGTGAATGAATCAAGTGAAGAAGTTATCATCACAGTTATGTACACATACAGAATTTAGATAATTGCGAGAAAACATTGAAAAAGATTTCACATCTTCATCATGCAATTCCAAGGCTGTAGGTTCAAATCCTGTTAAAAGTTTCAAATATTTTTTCCAGGCCTTCTTGCAATTACATAAATCGTGTCCACATTTGTAATGATCACTTCTTTACGTGATTTATTCTCAGCAGTTCACTTATGATTTCTTTCACATTCTCACAGTCAAGGTAAGAAAATTAATGTAATTTTCTCTTTGATGTTCCAGCCAAATCATTCACCTGCTGAATTCCTGCTGTGTTCAGGAAGAACTTGGTGATCAGTTAGTTTCTGATGGTCTGAGATATCTTCTGATCATGTCGTCCTCCGACGTTGAGAGTGGCAGTCAAACCCCAGTATCATGGACTGGCAAAACAGTGACGGTGAATCCCACAATGGATACTGCTATTGGCTTAGCTGACATACAGGTAAAGGTGAATAAGATGACACTGTTTCACTCGATGTAAGAGGACTAAGTTAGATGAAGTGAGCTTTCTTGTGATGATATGATATACCATTCTTTACTTGAACACCACCATTGTGGTGGAAATTTGCCACGGGAGAAAAGACGAGGCTTGCCGCGGGAAAGAACAATGATCTGTTGCCCTTCTTGACTTTCCCACGGCAACTTTGGAGCCTAGCCGTAAATTTCCCTTGGCAGAAAATCGGCCTACCGTGGGAAAGTCGCAACAGGGTGACGCGGCAATGACACGGTAAAGGGGTCAATACTTTCAGGCGGTACTGTAGCAAACAAGTTCTGAATTTCTATCCTTGTGCTAGTGATTGTCTCCCATTCTCAAAGACTTGTAGTCCTTTCTCAGCATGTATCAGTTATGTTTCAACCTGCTCTGCATTTAGGTGGGTGGTATGATTCTGGTGGTTCAAAACTCCAAGGAGTTGGACATGCAGCGTAAATTGTTTCTAGAGAGCATGAGTTTTTCTGTGAGTATTTTCAAACCAAGGACATCAAGCCATCAGGCCATTGCAGAAGCACTGGATGAGCTGCAGGTTAGTGTACAGGTGCACCCCAGCCCCCAAAAGGTTACAACTCAAAGAACTCAAGACTGAACCAGAGTGATAAATCAGTACCAAGTGAGTTATTCACTGGCTCACATAAACATTGAGGTTTTGTGAAGGTAGCTCTCTAACATGATCATATTTCTGTGATCCCAAGGACACATATTATTATTTTTTTTTTGTAAAGCAAGTTTGTTGTCAACGAGTTACTAAGTTTTTGGTGCCCAGGGTTCGTACAGGTCCTGGAAAACCTGGAAAGTCATGGAAATTTAAAATTTCAAAACCCAGGCCTGGAAAACCTTGAAATTATGTGTTGGTCCTTGAAAGTCATAGAGAATTAGATGTTTCCTAGGAAAGTGAATGATTTGTTTCAATTTTGTTCACTCACATTTTTCAAGTTTTTTTTTTCTTTTTGCGGGCAACAAATGAACGTGAAAAATACTGCAAAATCGTTCCTGCCATTAATCCTAAAACGTTTTCCTGGCTATTCCTTGTCCTGGATTTTTGTAAATATGGTCCTGGAATTTTGATGGTCCAGTACTGTATGAACCCTGGGTGCCTCTTTTATTTAGAAAGAGGGACAAGCTTTAAAACAGAGTGGCAATAGTGGGAAAATGAAATTTGAGATTATTCAAAGTGGAAAGTACCTTATAAACAGCAACTTCCAGTAGCCAGAATGAAGGGGTTCAAGTCAAATTGCAGTATTTTAACCTAGTTTGATATGACATTTTATTTCAGTCTCTGGTCTACATTGTCACAAATAAGTTAACATGCAATCCATAATCAACCAAAATTTCTGGATAGAATTTCTCAAATATTGATTTGCTGAATGGAACAGTATGCCTGCTTAGGATGAGTTTGGTTAAGCATTTGCATCACCAAAGTGAAATATCCAATGTAACAGAAGATTACCATCTCACTGAAATGAAAACATGGTAAATGAAACAGAAAACTTCCAGTAATTCCAATATTTCAAGAAAGAAGACAACCTTGGGAGGTTGATAAAATTTTCAAACGAACAATTACTCTTCCATTTGAATGAAAAAGCCAGAATTTTTTATCCAAATGGATCATGCCCACTACTACATTTACTACTAACACTAGCTAGGTTGAAATAAGTACTGTTTTACTCGAAATTTATTGTTTCCCACAATATAGCCATTAACTGAGTATGTTTACATCCTCGTCTGTTCACTTGTTTTCCAAAAGGATGCCTGTGTGTCACTGCGTGAAGGGATTGTTAGAGCTGTCGAAAGAGTTGATAAGAACTTGGATCTTGACAGCATGTTTGACATGGAGGAAGGAGAGAAAGCAATGGTTTATCAAACTTACACAGAGACAATGCACTTGTGTTACAATTTTGGTTTTGAGGTAAATAGTAACAGTTATGTTTCAAAATCATGCCACAGGTTGGAAACTTGGTCGTGTTTGTGTTATTAAGCCCGAGCCAAATGAGAGCAAGAGTCGATGAGAGTTGACGAGAGCTGAAACTCTTTGAAACTGTTGATCAGACTCTCACACTGAACCAAACGAGACAAAACTCTCTCCATCTCTCATGGAAAATTTCAGCAAGTTTGAATTCGATGAGAGTTCTTGAGAGTAGATGAGTAGCTGAGAGCACATGAGAGTTCTTGGCCAAATGAGAGTGACAGTTTCAGCTCTCATTGACTCTTGCTCTTGTTCGGTCAGGGCTTTATACACTGCATCTGCTAAAAAAAAATTCTGGTTTCTGAACAATGACTGTGGCGTCCATGTGACATTGCTGTTACCATTTGGTGGGTAGTTAATTATGAATGATGATTGAAAGAAATAAAAGCTTCACAGGTAAACTGAAAATCTTGATTTTTGATTCTCATGCTAACATTTCAGTTCTTTTGGTTTAGTACCAGAAAGAGGTGGCAAGACTTGTAACTGGGGCGAGAAAGGATGCTCTTGGGCACAGCATGCTTGCATTTGCTCAGCAATGGATGAAGTTTGTGATGACAAAATGTGAGAGGGGTCGAGGCACAAGACCAAGGTACGTACATTTTATCAATTCAGTCTGCTTTAACTGCCTTCCTTCTCCAAAGCCTCTTTGTTGCAAACTAAAGATGCAATTACGTACACGTACCTCTTACTGTTGTGCTTTTTTCCAAGCAGAATAAAATTAATTTGCTATCTTTATAGTGGTACTTTCTTAGATTGGATGCCCTGCTCCTGGTTCCCATTTGTTACACACTGCTACTGTTGTTCATTTACGACAGCGCGCCACCAGCAGAACTTTTTACAAATTTTTTGTGATGTTCCGACATCACGTCCTTGTGGAGGGTGGGGAAATTAAAGTCATTGAGAAGCTGTTAACAGCATAACGCTAACAATCATTTTACACTGTAAATGATAATCAAATAGTAAATGGTAGACAGTGTTTGATGCATTTTTACAGATGGGCTAACCAAGGATTGGACTTCTTGACAGTTGCCTGTGATCCAAAGACATTGACGATTTTATCTGAGGCTGAATTTCAGGTAGAAAAAGATATTTTCATAAATACGGTAACAGTACTTCCATATAACCATGTAAAAGGTTAAAAGTCTACCTAAAAAGGCTTTAGTAATGCAAGAAACAGGTTTTTTCCTTACCATGAATGTTTTAAGTGCATTGAGTGGAGTCAGCTTGTCTCAAACATTCAAATATGAGACAAAGAACAGAAAAAAAAAGTTTTCTTTTACATTTAAATAGTTTTGTTTTGTACAGTATAAATGTGTTAAGCCCTGGCCAGATATTCAACCAACTAAAAGCATAATTATTATTAAAAAGTGGCTTTTCTAAAAATGTCCTCCACTTTCTTTTAGGGATTAAAGAAACAAATAAATGCCTGCATCTGTCATGTGATTGGCAGTGCTGAGAGCTGTAGTGGGCTTAATAGTGCTGGTGAGAAACACATTATCACATGTCTTGTTCTTTTGGAAATACTGTAAAATAATCTTATTAGACGTATCCCTGGTGAAAATCCTGACAGCATCTCTGAGGATCCTTAAAGATCTTTAAGGACCTGTTGAAGATCATTAAGGATAAGAAACATTATTTTGCTTTCAGCATACCGATCTCAAAGCCCAGTTTGTCCATCCCCCGTATTTGGAAGAAGTGGGTCTGCATCATCACTGTCAAGGGCAGTTTCTTGGCCAGCAGGAAAGCCGCCTAAATCCCAAGGGGACCATCCTGAGGGAGATGAGTCTCAAGCTACCCGCCGACAGCTGTCAGATCCTGTTTTTAAGCAGCAATTTCAAAGTCTGACCATGGATGTAAAAACCAGTGGTTAGTAGCTGTTGAGATTGTACATCATCATTTTGAGGTCTTCTTTCCAGTAAGGGCACCAGAGAAAACATTCATTTGCATAGTACCAGTTCCAAGAGATTGGGTCGCTTTGTCTGAAATGTTCTGTTTCAACACTTTTGACAAAGAGGAAATGCATCTTATCAGATACTAAATGTTAGGGGTAATTTCCCACCATTGCACGGGTAAATTTTTGGCATTGTACCCATCCCTACTCCCCCATGGGAGACAACATCAAGAGAATGTCACATGTTATGTAGCATAATTATGTTTTGAAGTTTCACTGGATGTTTATTGTTGGACCATTTTGCTAGTAATTGATGCCCCCAAAATATGTACCCTAAGTCTTATTTACAAGTCTTTTGTCTTTTCCTTTGAATTTTTGTGCTATGATTTGTTTTAGCTATATTGGCAAGGATGGTTGCTGCATGTTTGTTTTCCTTACAGAAGCAGAGTTACAGATTAAAAATGTCTTTTGTTTTATGAAATTGTTTGCTTTATCCAACACTTAATAAATGCAAAGTCTGACATGAAAAAAGAAATGTCTCTTCTATTTTGAAATCAGAAATATTGGTTCCATGGGTTGGTGGAGTTTTATTACAACAACCTCTCTGGGTTAAGGGGATGATGGGTACTAGGATACCCAGGAGCTTTAAAAGCTCCCGGTGTGGCCAGCACACCTTTAGATTTATTTTAGTTTGCCCCACTTTATATTCCTTAGCTCTGGAATGACATTTTGTTTGCACACATAGGCTGTCAGTATTGACCTGAACATTTTCTTTCGTAGCAAACAATGCTGAGGGTGAAAGTGGGGATGAAGTTGAAAAAGAAGCTAGTAAGCATAAAGACAGTTTTGTAGAAGAACCTGGAGCCTCACGGCTGGAGAAAGTGCGTCATTCCTTGAGGAAGATGGAGACCAAACGAAATGAGTTTTTGTTCGAAAAGCATGTCATTGGCCGCGTGAGTGACAAACAGCGTGACATTGTGAAGGAATTGGCAAGTATAGGAAACAGGAAAGTTCCATTCAAGTGGCAACGAGGAAATAAGATTGGTAAGCCCCAAAAAAGAAAAAGTCATGCTTACTGCCCCCAGTTCCCAAAGCTAGGCCAGCAAAACTGAATCCAAAAGTCACTTACTATATATTTGAAGGGCTGTCTTAAGTGACATTTTTCTGCACTTGGGTTATCTTATGAAATTGCAGCCAAATTTTAAGCAATAAACAGTGTATAACTTACCCAAATAATTGTAAAAGGTTTTTTGCTCGGAATTCAGCTGCAATTTGATGAAATAGGCTACAGGGCTGTAAATGTTAAAAAAAAAATCACTTACCAACCCTCCCTCCAAGTTAAATTTTTCTTCAGTGGCCATTTTGCCATTTTCCCAACAAAATCAGAAAATGAAGTTAAAAAGTTGAATTTGATTTTTGTTGTTATTTTATGCCATACGATTGCCCATGATACTGGAAAACCTGAAGTATAGTGGGCAGCCATATGGCACTGGAGACAAAAACTTAGAGGTTTTCGATTTAGACGGAACGCAGAAGTAAGTAACAAAAATCAAATTCAATGCTTTAATTTTGTTTTCCAATTTTGTTGGAAAACGAAAAACGGAAATCAAAACTTGTGTTTGGAATTTTGTTTTTTATATTGTTGGAAAATGGAAATCAAACCTGAGGGTCCGAGTTTTGTCTTTGGATATGGCCATAAAACAAAAACAAGAATTGACTTTTCAAATTACAAACTAAAGAAAAGTGTGTTACCAATTAAGAAAAATGTCACATGCTAGGCAACTAACTTGTCAGAACAATATTTAACAGAAATCCTACTGACGAAAGCGTTCGTTTGAATGAATATTGACGACATCTTCTCATTATCATCGAAGAGGACCTTATCATTTCAGTATAATTCAGACAACTGATTATCATTTTTGTTTCTTCAAGCATCCATTTTAAGTGGTCGCCCACTTGGCAACTATTTTCCAACTCAAGTTGCCAGTACGAAAATTTTAGTCGCTATGGTACCCAAAGTGGTCGCAGCTTGGAGGATTGCTTACCACATTAGGCATACAGTCTTTCTTTTATAATATTCACAACACACTTCTTCAATGTGTAGTGTGATTATGGGAAATAAGGCTTCTTACTTCAATACTGACAAAATTAATAATGCAGCTGTGAAAATATCTGTCAAAACATCAAATGAAAGCTGTGTGGTTCACAAGACTGTTAAAGGCCATTGATGTTTGTATTCTTTGTTTTGTATGTTCCTCAAATAAGAACCAGTGTTTAAGCAATTAGTTCTAATGAGGAGAAAACATTGTGCTTGTGTTTTTTATTACTTTGTGGTGAGCCTGTTTCTATTTTACAACACAGGTGAAGGTCAGTTTGGTAAAGTTTATGCTTGTGTTAATTTAGACACTGGAGAGCTGATGGCTGTAAAACAGGTACCAATAGCCTGATGTTACTAACAAATGATGAGGTATCATCTTGAACTAAGTTTAGAACAATCAACAGTAATAACTACATATTTCAACAACCCCTGACCTTAGAACAGTCTGCTAATCTTAGTCTTATCAATTAATATTTGTTACATGACAACAGTGACAGTACCTTATTCATTTTCAAGGATGAATGTGTTCAATCCCGAAGACTATGTGTTTCTTCATTGTTACAATATGTCACTATCCTTTACGTCACTTTAGCTTCAGCTTTTAATGCCTGGACTTTTTTTAGATCAAGTTTCAACCAAATGATCATGGTGAAATCAGAGAGCTTGCTGATGAAATAAAAAATTTTGAAGGTATCAGGCATGAAAGCTTGGTGAAATACTATGGTGTTGAACTCCACAGGGTGAGCACTAAATACTATGATTTTCAGTTGAACAGGGCACTATAGACATTTGGTGATACAGTTTTGACATTCAAATTACCGTATTGTTGAGGCCAATTTGCTGTGTTTCCAAGGGTAACGTTTTGGACTTTGATGTCATTGATCAATAGAGCATGCCAAAATTGTCACAGGTTTGATTCACTTCTCCCTCGATGTAGTTTTTCCTTCAGTTATTGAGTATCTAAAGTGAATGTAAAATACACCTAAAAGCAAGGAGATGGTCAAAAATAGAATACAAGTTAAATTACGGGCAGAAGTTTTGTTTTGCCAATTTGAGCAGCGGCTGTTTCTTGCTGAATGATGTCAAAGCCTGAAAAGTTACCATTAGACATGGAGCAAGATACCGTTGACAACATAGTAATTTGAATGTCGAAACTTTATCACCAAACTTCCTTTGTTCCTTACTCAACTGAAAATCGGAATAATTCTCAGGTTTAAGTTTAACAAAATTAAATTAATAAATGTGGCTAAGTGTGACATTTAGGCAAGGTTAAAATTGAGGAAATGCTGATCAGCGGTCACCCCTCAGACTGGCTTGGGGGCTGCCAATATTCAAACCTTTTCCCTGTCTCCACCCCCCATTTTTGGTAAGTATTCCAGTAATTGTTTCATTGTGCAGATGCCTTTGGTGTTGGCCGCTTGTAGGGTTGCCATGGACACCTCCTCTCTGACAGATCGCTTCCCAGCTCCACCAACCTTAAGACACCACCTCCCAAGCTCATCTATTGTTGATGAGTTAAAGCAATAAATGATAAAGAAACAACGATGTTGTTGGTAAAATCAGGTGTCTGGTTGAACCCGTTTTTACTTGCAGGTTAAAACAAGCGCAAGTTAAGTTAAAACAGGATGAACCTAGGTGAACAGGTTGAACTTGGGATCCGATTTTACCTGCAACAAGGACAGCCCTGTTTACATCTACCTCTTAATGAGAATTTATGATTTATTTCTAGCCAGAAGGCTTTATAGCATCTGTGTCCGATTATAGTGAACCCTTTTGACATTGAACTGTGCAGCAGTTAGGGTGTGGAAGTCATGATAAGCGCATACATGTGACTTTGTCAAGCTGCATTAATCGAGTTATTCTTTACAGGATGAGATGTTCATTTTCATGGAATACTGTGCGGATGGTACTATATCAGATGTAGCAAAGCTTGGCCTGCCAGAAACCATGATCAGAAAGTATACTTTTCAAATACTTGTTGCTGTAAATGTGCTGCACGAGAAAGGGATTGTTCACAGAGATGTTAAAGGCAAGTATTTTTCAGCATCAAGTTAAGTTGTTTTTGATTAAATATCCAGAGTTTCAAAAAGAAAAGGACTGGGCACTATTTTAGACATTGTTCAAATTACACGATTAAAAAGTTTTCTTGTTTTATGAAAACAGCTTTTATTACATCAGGCCCTGGTTGTTCAAAAGGTGGATAATGCTCTCCACTGGATACATCACTATCTAGTGGATAGGCACTGGCAAAACCAATTGAGTTATCCATTGGATAACACTATCCACCCTTTGAACAACTGGGGCCAGTTCAATAAATAGTGAACAAAAGTAATCAAACACAACAGTTAAGACATCAGTTTACAGGATAAATCATTTTAAAAAAGTCAACTCCACCAGCAGGAAAATCACCTAAAAATTAGTAAGTGAACCAAGTTTGGGCAGGTTTCACCAGGCTCAGAACTGTCAAAGGTCACCAAAGTTCCATACAAATGTCTCTAATTTGGAAATGGAGTCCTCCAAAGTCGTGCAAAGTCATTTGACTAAAATGTTTCTGATTTTTAAAATCTTACTAGATGGCTACAATCTAGCTACACAACCTCAAACTTGGCAAACTGACTAATAATTTTGAGAGGGTGTTTGTTGTGGCAGGCCTCAATTTGACTGGCTGACTGGCTACGTGGGAAGTTCATCAAGTTATGTACCAAGTGGTAATAATATTATATTGTGTGTAATATTTCCTTTAGGTGCCAACATTTTCCTCTCCTCTGATGGTTTCATCAAGTTGGGTGATTTTGGATCATCAATCAAACTCAAGAATCCCTTTCACACCAATTATGGAGAGATAAGCAACATACGAGGAACGGTTGGTAAGAGACAGCTGTGATTTGTACGTCACAAACCTGACAATTCCTCTCAACGAGCTACATGTAGGAACCATTGATAACTGTCTTCATAACTTATTCATGCAACATGCTAATTGCTATATTTCAGCTTACATGGCCCCAGAGGTGATTACTTTGGACAAAGGAGCTGGATATGGCCGATCTGCAGATATCTGGAGTATTGGATGCGTGGTGGTGGAAATGGCAACTGGAAAGGTACATGAAATTCTCAGAAATAAAACAATGTCAAAGTGGTTTTCAGGAGTTTCATTGTGTTTCTGTGCAGGAGGATGTCATAACTAAGTTAAGTATTACAAAACAAAATTGGTTGAGAAGATGAAAACTGCTGGGCCGCAGTCATGGTATAAAGTAGTGTTTACTGGCTATGAAATGAAATCCCTTGTTCTTCAGTTGATTCTCGAGAGTGACTGTGCATTTGCTTTGTTTTTGCATTTCTATGCTTGATGGTCAGCCAAAATGCCTTGGTCCAATTGCCTGAGGGTGGATGAATTGATTTGATTACCTTGAAAGGCTTCTGAGTGAATAAGAACAGAAATTTTAGAGATCAGGCGACTTGGCCAATGCTTGATCTTCAACTTGTCACTAGATACTTGACCCTGTCATCAACTGCAGTCTTGTCAAGTGTAGACTTCATCAAGTTATGATACTAGATGCTTCTTTTAATGTACACATCCTGTCCTATTTTTTCACAGCCTCCTTGGCCAGATTGTGACAACAACTATATGATAATGTTCAAAGTTGGTGATGGAGGCACACCTACTATCCCAGAAACCCTGAGCACGGAGGGTCAGGATTTTCTACTGTGTTGCTTCCTGCATGATCCATATGCACGACACACAGCAAGTCAGCTAATGGACCATGCATTTGTCAAGGTATATTACAGCTAAAATGGAATGACCTAGCTCCTTAGATCACAAATAAATCATTAGGGAGCTTAAGGGAGATAGTTTTCTAACCCATTAACCGCCAAGGGGTCTCCATCTGAGGAGTAAAATTGTCTGGCGTTAGCCAGAGTAAAATCTCTAAAGTCACTCTCGGGAGGGTTAAGGTTAAGGTTAAGGGTTAAGCAAAGGCATTTTTTGAGTGAGGGATGTCAAGCAGAAGTGAAAGCTTTTGTATCCTTGGGTAGTAGGTTTGCCCAAATTTTCAAGCAATTTCTCTATTCAAGTAAAGATGCTGAGCAGTACAGTGGTTGCATAACTGACCCTAACCCTAACCCTAACCGGTTGCCATCTGCTGCTCAAAAATGCTTTTGCTTAAGCTCCTATTACCTCTTTTGCACAACATGTCCCATCTAAAGTAAAGGTCAATGTTTAGCTGACTTGGAGCAACTCAAGCAAAGCCAATTAAGCACCAGCCAATGCAAGATGACTCTTGATTTCACAGGAAAAAGTGTTGCAATGGATACTGCTATTATCAAAAGCTGCACAAATTATTAATCTCTCAATAATTTCTCTGAAAAAGTCACTGCTTTAGTAAGAGTTTTTGAGACCACTGGTAAAGAAAATCTGGATCTTGTTAACAAATTTCTTACTGCAAAATTAATATTGTTTGTTGTTACTCTCATAGTGCTGTTGAAAAGACAGATGCTAGAACGGTAGACCAAAAAAAATTGAATTCCACTACCTTGATCACATTCAAGAGGTCTTGGACACAGGTATCCAGATAAAATGGTGGTGGATGTAGCACAAGGGTGACAGTGAATATTGGCATCTAAAAAGATACCATACTACTAGTTATGTTGTTTGTGGCCCTTGTTTATTGCTTTATAGTTACCGGTATTAAGTTTTGTAAACAGTGTTACATACCATGTACTAAAAGTTTTTAAATTTTAGCAAATTGTTTCAATATTTTAGAGTGTAGAGTGAATTTTTTAAAGAGTTTCATTCAATTTCTTAAATTACTCTAATTTAAAGTGTAGCGTATTTACAATCAGGGTAGATTTCACTTATACAAGTATGACTGGCTCTTTTTAGTCCATTGTTATAACTTATTTCTGTACACCTGAAATCGTCATACCCCCCCCCCCGACATTGCCCCTTTAAGGTTTACAATGAACTGCTGCCTCATAAAATGGAAGCAAAAGGACCAAAGGTTTTTGTTTCTCTTTGCTTTTATCCTGTTGTCTTATTTTTTATGTATGGTGTGCAACAATATACAGTGGAACCTTAGACTGTCATGTTTATTTCTTGGAATTGGTCATGATTTGACCAAATAACCAAATTGCAAAAAACAGTCACTATGTAAGCATACAGGCCTTTAATTTTCATCTTTCATAATGCAAGAATGATGTTCGGTGAAGGTGTCAATTTTTCAAAACTATTTTTAAGGGTTATAATATTAATATTACAGGAGTGAATTTCTAACTTCAAAGGCAGTCCATTTCGTAACAAAAGGCCACATTTTGTCACAGCTGCTGATCATATAACAGTGTTATGCTGTGCTGTAGAGGATGTTCTGACAAACAAATAATTTTCATGGAATGTCATTAAATTTTTCTATTACACATATATGGAGGAGAGTGTTTTACAGAGAACTAAACCACTTGTAGATTTCATACACTGCCTCAAGTGGGATCTGAGTCACATCATTTTCAGCATGTCACTGTCTGTGAAAAACATTTGATGTTTTCATGGCAAAACAATCTTGTTCTTGCCACTCGCATATGAAATTCATTTCTCCTTGCCACTGTGTAATAAATTATCCTCTATTTACATGTGGTAAAGGTCCACAGAGAATGCATCCATATAAAAGTAAATTAAAAACAAACAAAAAAAACTAAACTAAAGGAAACAAGAATCCTTAATCCTGGATTTAAGCTTAACTTATCCTAAAGTATTGTAACTGGTGTCATTTTTTGTGAATAAAGGGCTTGATGCCAAAAGAGCTTATATAAACACTTTGGAACTGTTGATACATTCTTAATTCCGAAATGTGAGGGTTCGAGATTTTGCTGTCCTGTGAATTCAAGGTTTTGAGGAACTCTGAGGGAGAGGAGGGAGTGTGAAGTGGAATTCCCAAGGGCATTATTGG
>BLFK01000704.1:2967021-2969656 GCA_014634185.1 Astreopora myriophthalma | reverse complement strand
TGGGGGGGGGGGGGGGGGGCAACCAAAACTTTCTCCATTGTCATGGACATATCATGGACAAAAATAAACTGTAATTCGTTCTTTCTCTATTCTTTTTTCAACCACTACTGTTAGGTCCTGCAAATTGTGCAGATCGACTCTCTGTTGATTACCTTGTCAACACCACAACAGTCATCTGCAAATTTAAAGTTAAACCACAGCATGATAGCATGATTAGTCATAGGGAAATCATTTGATGTGCTACTTTTTACATCCACACAGCATTAGAAAAGTACACGTTATAATTATTATGCACATGACAAAGAGGTTACCTTTGTACCATAACTACTGCAGGTATATCTGGCCTGCAGATACAATGACATTAACCACTGTGGGGTGTTTGTAACAGCATTACAATTTGTCAACCACATCTCAGTTGAATGAGCCTCCCTAATCACTGATGACTGCAAATTAAAATTAGTATAGGTAATAGCATGAGCTGTAGTGGTATTTGGCAATAATACTGTGAGTGATATTTCAAAATTATCCAAAATACCACGAGCTGCGAAGCGGCGAGTGGTATTTGGAGAACTTTGAAATATCACAAGGCGGTATTATTGCCAAATACCACGTACAAGTCATGCTATTATTTGTTTATAATGGAAGCGAGAAATTTTTGCTGTTATACCACTGCTGTTATACCATTTTTGCTGTTATACCACTATTACGCGGAAATGGCGATACTATAAACCAATCAAATCTCCGAAATTTCTCGGCTTATATTATAAATCATGGTTACACTCCTACCTGAGAAATTTCTGCAATTCAATTGGCTGAGAGCAGAGGTATTTCAGCTTAATTTGAAATACATCCATGTGAAAATTACAGTTACTACGGTAACCAAGATCATGAAATCCTCTCGTCACGCCAGTTATGAAAATATGGCGGAAAGATTTCCAGATTTTGAAATTCAGGAGATTCAAGAACTAAAAGAAAATTCAGAAAACCGAAATACTAAGAAAAGCACATAACCTGGCTCAATGTCTGGACCAGCTTGGCCGAAAACAAGAACTTTGAAACCAGTTTGCTCACCTACGAAGTGAAACAACTCTACGAAATAAACAGATGGTGTTACATGAATCTCTCAGGTTGTAGTATAAACAACTAATAGTATGATTTGTATGTGATATTTGGCATAAATACCACTCGTGATACTTCAAAATTGTCCCAAATTATGTTCAACAATCTTGAAATATCACTTGTCGTATTTATGCCAAATATCACTACAGACCATGCTATTACCTATTCTAATGCCAATATTAAGAATGTCTTTCAACTTATACATATTAAGTAATTGTGATTGTACAGTGCTTCAAAATGTTAATTTTAATACCCTACATATACATATTTGTCTCTATTAACTTTCCAGCACCAAGTGAGTCGATTACCCTTGAAACTTGATCTTTGGTACCCTGTCAACAGTTTTAAAAAAAGTTTGTAATACTTGTAAATCCTGATATGAAATAAGGAACATGACATTTTCCATTTAACAAAGTGGTGAATGCGTCAAAACAGGAGAGGTTGCTGCTAATAGACATTTATCAGTAATTTCTTGCCCAAGACTGTCAATTTAACTCATGTCAAATGTCAAATAGTTTGAGGACCTTTTGATGGCAGACTGATAAAGAGAGAAACAGATAACCTACTGTTTAGACTATGGTTTTCAGAGTAGCTCTATAGATACTGGTTTGAATAGTAACCTTGATGTGACAAAGTCTCAAGGAAAATTTAGAGGCCAGGTCTCTAACACAAGAAACTACCATTGTATTTTCTCTGCAAGACAACTGTTTGACTTGGGGCAGGGATGTTCTTAAGATATGTAGTTAAACAGTCCTATAGGTTACCTGAGGAAGAGAGTTTAGAGGAGATGCCTTGAGAAGAAATTCGAAAGCTTCCACAGACCGTGAATCAACCTGTGATGACTCAGTGTAGCATACGAACAGAGCAGCAGCAACATGGTGAATTTGACAGTACTGCAAAACTGAGAAAACGGTGCAGAATTAAATAAAAAAGATGACTCAAGACTAAGCGAGGATGACATAGTCTGAAGAAAAGTTTGGGAAAATCTGATTTTTTTTTCCCAGGTAAGGAAAAAGTCAAGGAATTTCTGCATCAAGGCAGGAAAATTTGACATTCTACACCAAAAACAGTGTCCTGGGGCCTGTTCTCGAAAGTCCCGAAAAGTTTGAGTGCCCAAAAAGTCATTTGTAATACTGCGATCTGCGTGTTCTGAAAACCTGGTCTTTTAACATGCTTTTGACATAGGAAAGAGCAAACTCGCTGCAAATTTTCATGGCTTAAAGCGTGTTCGTTTTCAATGTACGGAGGACATCATGGCACCCGAAATAAGCCTGAAAAGTTTCAAGGCTTTCGAGAAATGGGCCCCTGGTTGATTTTGGGTCAGCCCCTGGGTATGCAGATGGAAATCATTATTTGCAGATGTAACATTTCAAAACTGTCTCTAAAATAATAAATAATATTGATTTTCTGCGGCTTTATCGCCAGCCCTAATTAACTGTGCAAGAGATTTGTCTTGCATGGTATATGAAAACGTGTCTGTGGTTAGTGATCAGACACACTTTTTCCATTTCTCTAC
>BLFK01000704.1:2952021-2954521 GCA_014634185.1 Astreopora myriophthalma | reverse complement strand
CAGATTTTTCTACGTATGCCAAAGGAAGGAACTCCAGAGGTTTCATGGCAACCTTCTCGTTCTTGTAGAGCCTCAGTCTTGTATGTGGTGGCAGAATCAGATCACCCAGAACCAGAGGATAATTCTCCAACCCTCGTATGATGTACCAGAACACCCCAAAGGTTGGCCTGGTTGCAGTTACTCGGAATGATTTGCTAAACGGTATGCGAATAGTGTTGTAGATTCCGCCATTGGCCGTATGAGCGATACGTCGTGTCCCCCATGGAATGTGCTTGGCATCATCGCTCTCGGTGAATCCTACACCATGAGCAAGCAAGAGTTGAAAGTCCAAACTTGCTTCCCATTCACCGTCAATGTAGATTCTTATTCTTGTGTCTTGATTCATGGTCGTCAACCCTGTGAACCATTGCTCCGTAATCACACCTGGTTGCCCGGTATCGTGTTCGTACAACGTTTTCTCTACGTTTGCGTATATCAAGCCATTTTTTATGGCATAGGAGAATGACTTCATCTTTGAATTAACAGAAACCAGTCCCAATGCTTCTTGCAACAGACACAAGAGAAGGAAAATTCGTATCGCAGCCATTTCTCTTAGTTCGCGTGCAATCATGAAAATTCAACCGAACTTTATACCAGGATGTCATGTGATTAGTCCATTTGTGTCACATGGGCGGGGCCCAGTTTAACCTGCGATCAGTCGTCATGGTTTCAACTTACGACAGGGCTATCACCATATATGGTATGCCTCAAATTTGCAATTGAGGTCTAATGCCATCCGTAACTCTGAAAATAGGGAGCTTAAGCAAGGACGAGGACGACGGCTACGAAAACGTCATGTGAAAACATAAATTGGCGTTATTGTAATCACTTCGCGCTTATTCCAACTCTTTCCGTGTGTAATACAATTACTAACTGTTCAGGAACAAAATTGGTATGAACGCCGTTAAAGTTAAGACAAATAATGGAAAATTTATCGTCTTGCACTCACGTCCTACACAAAACTTCAACTTTGATCTTTTCACGTCGTTGTTACGCCGAGAACTGCAAAGAACTGTACCAAAATGTAAAACGCCATTGTTTGCTCACTAAGCCTATTGTTTTGTGGCGTTCTCGTTGTCGTCGACGTCGTCGTTGCTTGAGCTCCCTAATTACACGGGGCAAGACGGGCCGAGCACACAAAAGCAGAGTAAACCTGGAGGTGAACATGACGGAAGTGCAACGAAACGCTTGCAGAGGCAATGAAATTGGCTATTTTTAGGCCATTTTGCTAAGGGGTTAACCTAACCATTTAGGCATAATTTCGATCAATTTCTAATACATACACCGGCGGGTATTTTGTACAGGTCACAGGTCATTGTTTTACCAATAGTGGAACAACCTTAACCCCTTCCCAATACTATCCTTAGGCCTAGCTAAATACTACACTAAGACAATATTTAGGCCTAAGGTTAGCATTGGGAAGGGGTTAGGATTGTTCCACTATCAATAAAACAATGACTTGTGACCTGTAAAAACTACCGGCCGTACATACACAAGTAACCCAGGCTATCTATGCGTGTCAAATGCAGGTTTTGGGAAAATAAGGGGTACATATGGGGCGAAGTTCAAGTCGAGAAATTTGTAAGAAATTGTGAATAAAAATCGATAAAACTTACCATATGGCCACTGATAGTTGTCCTTAATGCTCACACGGAGTTTCGGAAAATAAGGTCCACTTCACCCTCCATACAAGTAAAGGTAGGAGGCAGGAGGCTGGCACCACCATCTTAGCTTCAACGGATCTCATTCCAGCACGATTTTTTTCACGAAAATCGAATCCAATCGGTAAATAAACACCTGAGGCTCGTAGAATGGGAGTTGCTCGAAACTCTGATACCAGTCAAGCCTCTCCAGCCGGCTAAGCAAAGCCACCAGGCGCTATGAAACTTGCACATCAACCTTCCAAATCGATCAGAAGCCACGTGGCTTCGAAAATGGCGGTTGAAGTCGGGGCGCCTGCGGCAGGTTTCTTTTGCAGGTCACAGATCACAGGTCACAGGTCACAGGTCATTGTTTTACCAATACAGAGAGTATCATAAACATTCATTAAAGCTAACCTTAGGCCTAATTAGGCCTAAACAAAAGTTTTTAGGCCTAATGTTAGCATTTGTAAACGGTCAGGGTTGTTTCTGTATTGATAAAACAATGACCTGCGACCTGTGACCTGCAAAAGAAACCTGCCGCAGTGAAATAGCCAGGGACTTATTTTACCAAACTATTCTACTTCGGGCGAGATGAATTTCGAGCGAGTTGACTGTGGCACTTTATTAAAATGTCACAGAGTATACCGAGTGTACAGGCGCTAAATCAGTACAATGCAGTATCGTAATTAGCTTTGTGTATCTGTATTGTGTAATCGTTGTAACACCATTTAGTTCATTCCCTTATCTGTCACCTCACATGTTCATTAGTGCTCTTGTCTTAGGTTTCTCGTTCATTAGCGTTCTTTATCATGGTAGAT
>BLFK01000704.1:2932027-2944658 GCA_014634185.1 Astreopora myriophthalma | reverse complement strand
TTCCCCCCCCCCCCCCCCCCAAAAAAAAAAAACGCACCCAAAGTGCACTTTCTAGGGAATAGTTCTACTTACCACAAAGTGTTGAGCCTATGCTCACAACACAATGGTGAAAATTCATTATCGAATGCCTTCAAAACAATACTGGTATTAAAATACAATTTGTAAGTATTGTCGCGAGTCACAATTTAGCAGTCTTGTGACGTTGTAACGAGACCCACGAGACCGTCAACTAATTTAAATTGAAGCTACACAAGAATCCTTTAAACATCAAGAGAAACCAAAGGGTTTCATGGCCTCCGTAACAGAAAAAACAATTATCACTAAAATGGTATATGATGTGAAGTATTCTGGCGTGACTCAATGACAAGATGGTAATTGTCCCAGATACAACAATTAAACATGAGAAACATTCCAAAATAAGTGCACTTCAAGGCTGGAATTTCACAATTCAGAACGAGCCATAATATTTCAAAGAGATTTGGGCATTTCTTGCCTGAAACTTCGTTTTGAAATAAGCTGAAAATCGACTGACTACCTACCGCCCTTTCCGGGTTTTGGGACCGGGCGTTCTTCCTGCAAACAGAAATGCTTATCGTTGGCTCAAAACCACAAATTGCTAAGATCAAATGAAACTCAGAAAGGAGCGAAATTGCACTTCACCAAGACAAGATTGTCCACATCTCGCAGAACAGCGGAGAGATTACCCGTCGACGCCATTGCAAGACGGTGTTTGTCACGGCATGCAAAGTTGTAGGAGGTCTGGGTTCTATAGCGTAAACTCGCTTGTCGCGTGACCAAGGTGGGTGACTACATCGCGTGACCTAACCTAAAGGCAGGTCAGAACCGGAAATGATGCTATTATTCGAGACTTTGTTCTGTGAAGGGTAATATGTCCAACAAATGGACCACTTCTGCGAAAAAACAAAGATGGATTCTGTTTGAATAATATCATGTCATGTTGAAGTTTTCTAAGGAAAAGAAAATTAAATTAAACTCCATTTCAAAGGGGCTGTATCACACTATTTTTAGTAACACATTGAAATATTAAAGGACATTTTATCAACCTGGAACCCAGGCTCTCTCTCTTTTCAGGAAAAGAGAGAGCCTGGGTTCCAGGTTGACATTTTATTTGGTTGATAACAGCACAGGCGGCCTGAGCTCAGACGGGTAAAAATTATAAGGATTTGTATGGGAACCCGATAATACACTTTTAAAAAAAGATAACAAGAGGCCAAAGTCATTAGCCTTACTCATGCAACATTTAATTGATAGTACTGCAAAAAGAATGCTTTAGCTGGAAATTCTTTGATTCTTCTGCGCGCAAACACCGTTGACTAGAAGAAGAATAAATGACAGTTTTAATTCCACTAAAACTGCTCTACAACTGGAGGAACACAGAACTTTACAGAAGATGAAAGCTCAAATATTTTGGTCAATAACCGAATTAAACAATAACAGAATTGCGTGCATGATCAGTGGCGTTTTCTTTAGTTAGGGATTTTCTGTTTATTCCTATTCCGGTTTAGGATTTCGAGAATGAGTAGCGTAAGATTTTGTAAAGGATTAAGTATTTGGAATACGTCTCAAAAGAACACGGTTCGCAAATGTGTCAAGCATTCCTTCCCTAGAACATTCCCGAAAGAGAAAAAAACGACTATTCTTGTGGCATCTTAGACGATTAGTCGACTTCCCGCAAACATCCGTATAGCGCATATTCCTTGTTCAAGACTGATAAACTCCCAGTATACTATTTAACTCAGAAATCGACTTAACTATATTTTTAACACCAGAATAAACTCAGCTAAAGGAGAACGAAACGAACGAAATTTGGACGTTCTACGCCTCCCAAGCGATTTTACACGATGCCGTTCTCTCCAACGATGAAACCGGACCCAGAGGCAACCTTTTTAATGGCATGCTGCAGATCTTTTGTCCATTCCGTATCATGAACCAGACACGTCATGATGTAATTGTATATGCTAAATTGCTGTTCTCGTCTGTTATCGCGGAATCCAAACCAACAAATCAACTTCAGTGTGCCTGAAAAATAATCTGAAAGCTGAAGCGACAACGTTCAAAAGTTTGACGGAAGTTGTGTTGTTCCTTTTATTATTTTATCATTTTTGAAAATGCGCATGCGTAACTTTGGGCTCCTGGTTCCGTGTAATCCAAACCCATACCATATGAAAAACAAAGCTACTACAATGTCAAATATATAATCGATCGAAATGACAGCATTGGCGGAACGGAAGTGAGCTGCGATTACGAAAGGGATCTGTCACATATGATCCTAGGGCCGACATTTCTCTCCCTCACTGCCTATCGGGGGTAGGTATCCCAAAGTGGAAACGGGCCAAAGCCGGGACTGGTGTAAGCGATCTGCGGGCCGAAATCTCCGGGGTTATGCTCCAGTCAATTGAAACCCCGGCCCCGGGACTTAGCGGGGAATTTAACATTTACCAAGTGTCAAAAAACGGCTTATTACCCCGCCCCCGGGGCCAAGACTTCTGTTAAAAGACCCGCATAGCGGCACATCCGAACCAAGTGAAGAAACTCAACTCAAATCGAGATCGTTGGTCTACTCGTTATAAATGTCAAACTTTAACTGTTTTTCGTTCTTTTATCAAAAACTGCAGCCTCTTTAATAAGCTGCAATCTCCATTTGCGCCGAAAGCTGGCCTTCAATATGCCGAATTTGCGGCACTGGAAATCCACTTTCATTTTGATAAGCCAGAGTTCATGTAAAATCGGCATTGTGTCGGATATAGCGAATGGGTCATCCCCAAAACTTCCTCAGAATTATGTGGATCTTGGTATTATATGAATGGAAATGGACGTGTGTTTTTAACGTCAAACACAACAGGTCCAGCACATAAAAAGACCTGTCTTCCGCCGGAAAACGACACCAAAACGTCGCTAACGACCCACCTCTTATAGGATACTGAATAGATACCTGAGCCGATATCTCAAACGCTTCGTACAATAAGGTGGATTTAACATAAGCTATTTATTTAAAATAAATTTCAAATTGGTAGTGGTGAAAACGCTTCTAAATGCTTTTATTCCAAATATCCTCAACAATAATTCACTCCATATAAACTTTGATCAACTTAAACTTAATTATAAAAATATGTAATTATCTTGTCCTTCAAAGGTATTCTCATCATGATTCAATCACTTAAAACTTAAACAAAAGTAGATAGGCAACTTGCCCTAAAACTATATACAGTTGAACCTCTCTAACGCGAACACCAAAGGGACAGACCAAAGTGTCCGCATTAGAGAGGTGTCCGTATTATAGAGGTCACCAAGATGGCATCATTTTTAAGACTCCACTGCCAGTTTTAAGTGTTCAGTAACGAAAAATAGGCTCAGTGTATCTAAACTGACTAATATACGGTATTCAGACACGTTGATTTGTACATCTCAGTTACAGTACATACTTTATACGAATCGGTTATTTGAAACTGAAGGAACTACGTACAACGCAATGCTTCACCTAAAAAGGTAATAATAAAAGTACAGTTCTGAAAAACGTCTTTCCGTAGTTAACAAGTGCAGCGAACAAACGAACCAGCTGACGTGGGAGATCTGCGTACCTTTTCTTTGGGATTGGAGTTTTTAACTCCGCCACTAGATTTCAGCTCTTGTCGAAAGCGTTCGACGCCGTACATCACAATCTTTTGTTGTCTAAACTTGCAGCGGTCATGGCTGTTAATTGGTTCAAATCGTACCTCTTCAGCAGGAAACAAAGAACTGCGATAGCCAATTCTTTGTCATCAACCAACTAACGGGGTTACACAATGATACGACGAACGAACGAACAGAAACAAAATGCGAACTTGTTATGTTGTCAAAAACTATCACTGCTAAACTGGAATATTAACTACTTGTGGTCCTCCCAACGGAGAGACCCTAATTACGACTTATTCTTCTGCTCTTTCTTCTTTTCAACAATAGATCTATCACGGACTGGAAGTAATCTTGATTTGAAGGCACATATTAATTTACTCGCACGTGGCATATTGGTACACAAGGCCAGTTGCGCATGCGCATACTAAATACCTAAAGAAAAATATGCAGAAGCGGTAGCGGTACCTCTGGACATTTAAGCCTGAGCGGTGTACCATGACGAGTCTCCCCGAGATTTCGGCCCGCGGATCGCTTATACTTGCCACTTTCGGATACCTATCCCCGATAGGCAGTGAGGGAGAGAAATGTCGGCCCCTAGACCATACGTGACAGATCCCTTTCGTACTCGCAGCTCAACTCCTTCTGCTTTATACTATGATTTGGAGCGATATATATTTGCGACTATAGTTGTCATGTCTTCCATATGGTAAGGATATTTTTTGGTACTAATTTGTAATACACGGAGTTGGCGCATGCGCATTTGCTATGCATGAAAAAACAGTAAAAGGAACCACGCATTTTCCGGTAAAACTTAAAAACGCTGTCGCTTTTTCAGACATATTTTGTTTTGTTTTATTGTTTGAATTCCGCGCGAACAAACGAGGACAATAATTTCGCGTATACAATGACATTAATGTGTCTGGTTGGACAGGGGATGGACAAAAGAACTAACAAGTTATTCAAAAAGAGCAATAGCTCCTAATGAACTAGTGTTAAAAGTTAGAAAATGTTTGGTGCCTTCAGGGACTCTCCCGGACATTGGTTGGTTACAACTGTTTCTTTTTTAGCTGTTATATTGCCATAAGCATCTGTTCAGAAAGGTTGCTGTGAAAGAACAGCAACATGTAAATTCACTGTGGAGATGTAGAACGTCCACATTTCGTTCCGTTTTGTTTTCCTTTAGTTGAGTTTATTCCGGTGGTAAAAATGCAGTTTAGTCGATTGAGAATGAAGAATGTTTAGACCTAACAGAGAATCCAGTTGTCCGTAAAGTACATACTTTATACGAATCAGTTATTTGAAACGAAAAGAACCGTACGTATAACGCAATGCTTCACCTAAAAAGATACTAATAAAAGTACAATTTTCAAAACTCCAGTTGAAGATCAGTGAATAAAACGTTCATGCTTGCGTAATCACAAACTCGTGCACACTATATGTCAACACCGGATCAACAGAGTGTCCGTAATAAAGAAGTTAAGTTTATATGACTTCGCTCTCTGGGGCCGAGATTTAGTGTCCGTTGTCATTATTAGAGAGGGTCCGTATTATAGAGGTTTTTTTTTTAGAAAACGGGTGAGAATTTTTTCGGGACAAAGGGGAATGTCCGTTATAGAGAGGTGTCCGTATTAGAGGGGTGTCCGTAAGGAGAGGTTCGACTGTACCTTCTCCATCAAAAATATTCTTATTATGATTCTGTTACAACTTTAACAAAGTGGGTAGGCAACTTTCCCTCTAAATGTGAATACACTCCTTCAAAAATATTTCCATTACGATTCAATCTGTTAAAACCTATCAAAACAAAGTGGGTAGGCAACTTTCCCTAA
The DNA here is from genome assembly GCA_014634185.1 of Astreopora myriophthalma. NCBI lineage: Eukaryota > Metazoa > Cnidaria > Anthozoa > Scleractinia > Acroporidae > Astreopora > Astreopora myriophthalma. Next base: position 2,939,199 of record BLFK01000704.1, on the reverse strand, counting down.
CAAAATGTGTATCAATTGGTGTTGTCCTTAACGAAAGCTGACTTGACACCAAAGCTACCTCCAGAGAATAGGTGGTTACTATCTTGGTTACTATGATCTTTATCTACACACATATGAAAACAGAGGTGAATTTCACTCATTTCAGTCCTGAGATGACAGATTTACCGTATTAGATTGTTTCAACAGATTGAAGGCTTTGCTGTTTAGTCCTCCATGTTAAGTCCCCGCTGTCGCACCCGCTTTAGGTCATCGCGTGCTGTTAAATCACCGCCCCACGGTCCCGGTTTCTATGGCATTTTGTTAAATCCACCACCCACCGGGGCCAACCCGCCGTTAAAAGTGCGTTAAATCCCGGCTATGGAAGCGTTAAATCCCCGCTATGTCCCGGGGGTCGGGGTTTCAATTGACTGATGCATTATCGTCATGGCACAACGCTCGGGCTTAAATGTCGAGAGGTACCGCTACTTGTTATATTTTCTTTTAGGTATTCAGTGCGCACATGCTCAAGTTCCCTTTGTACATCAATACATGCTACGTGGAAGTAATTTCATTGGTACCTTCAAATCAAGATTACTCACCTGATAACTAGTTCATGATAGACCTATTGTTGAGAAGAACAAAGAACTGAACAATAACTCGTAGTTGGGGTCTCTTCGTTGGGAGGACAGCAGGTAGTTGATACTCCAATTCGTTTGTTGCAATTTAATAGCGTTTGTAAACGGAAAGCTCTGAAATTTCGTTTCATTAAAAACTAAAGAGCATTTAAAAAGTACAAACTATTTGGGAGAATTCCAATGAGGATTACGAATGTTTAGTTCAAAACTGGTTGCCTAAAGGCTGGTTTCCATATGATCGCAGATCGCAGAAAGTTCTGCGATCATATGGAAACACAGTTCTCCGATCGTCTGCGATCCAGATCGCAGAAGAGAGAACATGGTTCTACTAAGATCTAGATTTTATCTCACCTAACTGTGAAACAAACAATCGGCGTTGACCTTTCTCAGTTTGCGCTGATCGATGAAGAAATAATTTTTCACTTGTCTGGAACTTTAAAAATATGTACGTCAGAGGACAACCAGGGTGGGATCCGTGCAGGTTACACCTGAGATCTTTGGCCTGAGGTTTCAAATTTTCGGCGTTCTGGTGTACGATCGTGGCGTTTGGTCTAAAACGCCGTATGAATACGACCAGCCTGGCTAACTGGAGTTGGCGTAAAACTAGAGAGTGCTTTGAGTATCTTCGGCGTGGAACTTGCACGTATTCCACCCTGGGAGGACATGACCATCAAATGAAATTCTGGAAGTTATTTTTTAAGAATCCTTTTTCACAGAAACACCCTTATTACTGTTTTTCAGTGACACACTTTTCAGCTTGTTCACAGGTCTCCTGCTAGGCGAAAAACACCACCTTGAACTGAAATCTGCGCACAAAAGAGATGGCTCATCTACGCAGACTCAAAACTTTCAAGCAAGAGACGGTTACAAAAATGGACCTTAGCTCCAACTGCACACCAACTGGCTGTGGCCAGAGTCCGTTTTCGTGGTGCTGACCAAAGGAAAAGCGGGCTCTGGGAACGAGATCGGACCGACTCGTGTGCGGCCTTGGGCCTGGCACTGGCAATTATACGCAAAAGAAAAAAAAACCAGGACTTACAATTTTTACCTGACTGAGCTTGGGCCACCTGTGATGGCAGCGGCAAGATAATGGCCAAAATTTCTTTGAATGAATATTCTAATGCAAAGAAACTGTGCGCAGCAGTTAGAGGTTGTTTTTCTGGACATTATCAAGTTTTTCTCTTGTAACTTGCAAAAAAGATCCCGTGTAACATATTTTAGCTCATTTGTTTTCAACGCAGTAAATTTGAGATTAGCATCTCTGAAATATTGCAGAATGTTGGTTGGCTCTCATATTATCATCACATGATTTGAGTCTCCACGCAGTTTTATTGCAAACTGGTGTTTTTGAATGCAATACATCTTTTATGTAACCTGTCTACATTTTAAACTACTGTTCTTCAAAGAAATCATTTAAATTTTCATTATCAGTGTCATCTTCTGTTTCCTCATCTTCAGCATCCATTTCAAAAAGCCGGGTGTGTCTCCTGGATAATGACAAAACACAAGCAACTTTACGAGTTCCACTGACACTCAATGACCTTGCTCTCATTCCAGTCAGTTTCCGGTAATGAGTGATTCTTGGGCCTAAATTGATGCGCTGAGCTTCCGAAAGTGAGTTGAGACACAAATCCTTGATTTGGGTGATGTCACAAAAGTCCTTGTCCTCAAGCCATTGGAAGCGAATTTGAGCCAGTATTGATGGCTTCTCCTCGCAAGCATTGTCATCTACGTTTTGTTGCTGGAGCAATACTGATAAATAATCTTCATCATAGAACTTCACATCTGAGAAAGAGTACCTCACTGGTTCATTGTCACATGAAAGACTGTTGACAAATACTCTTGTAAAAAACACCTGATGCTGGTTTGTCTTGAAAGAGACAATACACAAATGGTTGTCAACAGGAAATACAACAACTGGATTCGCTGGGGATCCAATTGAGGCTTGACTGACACAGATGGGGGCAGCGTTACTTCGGTTTACCTCAAAGAGAGGGAAATAATTCCAACAAGTGATTGATTTGCTAATTGCATTGACTGGTTCTGCAAATGCTTTCTCAACATGTTTATGCAAATGGGTTGACAAACTGATCAGAGAGTCAGTTGAGTTGTTGGGAAATAGCAGTGGACTTGATTTCAGTTTTGGGTGATGCTCGAGAAGCTGTGCCCAGTCATTGTTTCCAAATGGGGGTTTCACTGAAAGTGGCTTGGAATCAAAATACTGTCCAACTCTCTCCAAAGTAAACTTTCCTTGGCTGTTGACAGCAAGCTGGTCTTGAATGAAATTTGACACAAGCATTACATCTTGCTGGCTTCTTTGTTTCAAAAAATCTGGAATTTCATTATCAGAGAGGCTCAGAATGATGTAATAAAGCCACTGAAAGAATGCTTTGAAGCTCTTGAGGCTTGTTTCAATGACATGGACAAGCTCCTGTGTTTTTAACATAATAGAGCCCAGGATTGTGACAGTTGTTTTTATATCATGCTCTGAAAGCCCCACTACACCAAACTGTTCAGTCCACCTTGACATGCCATGAATTTCAGTCAAATGGTATAGAAGAGATTGCGTGACACAGTGTAGGTGCTTCAGAGCAAGGTTTTGTATGCTTGTGTATGAATTCTCAATGCTATTTCCCAGCTTCTTGAGACCTTTTTCTGTAAGATCGTGAATCAAGAAGGACTGCAATTCAGGACTCGTAACACCTCGAGTGAGTAAGGTTAGAAATTCACTGCTCACACTTGATCCTGCTGTCAGCCGTTCTGCAGCAAACTCTGCTAACTTGTTGCTCATCTCGAGAAGAATGTCTTCCCAAGCGTCTGACATGGACTGCAAGGTGTTATCAAAATATTCCATCAAACAGGTAACTTCAGCCACTTTCTTTGCCACAACTTCAAGTTCACGACTTCTTGAAGAAACAAGACCTGCATCACACAACATTAGAAACACTGGTTGTGTGTCTGCATTGTGGGAATTTGACTTGACAACCACTGAGAGCACCTTCAAATCACTTGACACGGTGGCACTTGTTACTTGACATTCAGAATGTTCCTCCTTCTGAAAGGAATCTGAAGCATTTACAACTGCACACAAGAAAATGCCGTAAAGAAACAAATGTACTTTTCCGCCATCATCACCAACAACCAACACACTCAACTGTTTCGACAGAGACTTGAGCTTCTTGGGGTCTTCTGACTCTTCCTGTGAAGCCTCCTTTGAAAATAAGGCTCCAGTAGATTTCGGAAGGTGGGAAAGAGAGGGTAGGTAGAGACTTGATTTTTCAACGAAAATGGTGGTATCCTTGTGATCCGCAGTGTCGCTCTTTTGTTCCTCAATCCAATCCATGGAGGTGGGAGTCCCCTGAACTTGAGCTTGATGAACACATTCGGCATTTTCGATGTCAAATAGTTTGATTTTACCATCGCTAAACGCAACTGCTAAAATCTTGCCGTCAGGTCTCCAGGAGGCAGAGAGGGCACGCCCGGCTTCAGAAGCTGAAATCGACCACACTCGCTTCCACGATAGCCTTTGCAGCCACACTTCTCCATCGACAGTTACAAGAGCGAGCAAATCCATCTTTGGCGACCATTTTTGATGCAGAATTTCAGCAGAACAGGGCTTATCTTCGCGTTGGCGAAACGATCCGCACGATCCCGCCATTTTGGAAGTTCGAATTTATCGCCGCTGACCGGGGTCGTCGTCGTTGGTGTCTCACGATCTGATGTGATCGGATAATGTCGCGATCAAGTCATCTTCGTCCATCGGTAACTCTTCGTGCCGCCATCTTAAAATGAGAGAGAGGTTTTGCGCGAAAACGAGTCTGATTCTTCTTCGTCAACGCGTTCCTAGGAACGAATGCTACTGTAACCTTGGAAAAATCTGAATGGTGTATAATTTGTGTAGCGATGTGGTGATTGTTGTGTCTACCTCACAAGGACGTAACAATGTAGTTGAAGGTTTCTTTTGGAGCAATGGACCCGACTAGGCCGCCAAAATCGCGCAAAGGGGAGAAAGCTTCAAGTCGTCCGTTTTACGAGACACACGGTCCGACAAGCGCAAACATTGTTTCGGAAGCCAGATCTTCTCTCCGTCCTTTGGACACGAAAAGGCCTTTTACTCCGGTTGAATCTAACAGAACTCTGTTTGGAGGCTCTTCTTCAAGACCATACGAAGGAAGACCACCATCTGCGTTCAGGTAAGATTTCCTCTTTATTCTCAGAACATGCCTTTCCTCGGAACTCCCTGTAGCTGCAAATGTGTAAACAGTCTCTACAGTTTTCTGTAAGACAGGGATCAAGAAATGGAAGGAGGATTTCCAGTGAGGTGTATTCTGCCAAAAAATTGACATCCCTTTGGATAATGATTAACCTTATGGTTTATTATTTACGGGGTAGCTTGCAAAGTTTGATATATTCGAAGATACAGTAGCGTACCGAACAAACAAAATATGTTCATGTCGAACTGTGTTGTGAGTCAGTTTATTTTTAGTGCATGTTATTAATTCAACTTTACCATACGATTTAAATACATTACTTATCACCTTGCTGTAATCTTAATTAAATGAGTTTCATGTAAACACACATATTAAAATATTAGCTTAATTTAAAAACAATATTATGAATGGTGACAAGGAAAACACTGCACGTGGTGCCAGTTTCAGTGATCCCTTGCGATTTACAAAGAAAATTAAAAAAGATCTTAAGTTGTGCAATGAAGAAAATTAATTCTGAAATTACTGTGAAATGCATCAGATTTAAAAACAGGGCTAAATTTCAGAATGCCCGGCCACTTGAATATGCATCTTCAAATACTGCTCCAGCAGTCCCGAAGTTGTCAACCCATCATTTGAATACGGGAGTACGGGACTGCAGCAGCAGTAGTTTTCAGTAGTGCTCTTAAGTGGCTGGGTATCTTATCTGACCAGGCGTAAAACTGTAAGACAAAATCTGGTAGTACTTTGACTTTGATTTACTGGAATCTCCAGGAATCACTACTGGAATCTCTCCACTACACCACCACTCCACTACTGGAATCTCCAGTATTTTTTGCTGCTGCAATTGTTGCAAAAAGTAGAAGTCAGTTCTACTTTCTGCAACGCGTCTCGCAACCTTGCAACGAATTTGTCCCACGTTGCGCAGTGTAACATCTTTCCTGCAACTTGTGCCGCAACGTTTTGCGGCATCAACAAATAAAATGACCCTTTGACTTCATGTGGTCATCAGATGCGAGACAAGTTGAAGGAAATGTTGCCTAGTGTAACACCGGTCGAGCAACTTGTCTTGCAGTGTGGGAGCTTTTATGGCAACAAAACTGTGAGACAAGTTGCAAGAGAAATTGCCTAGTGTAACAGCACCTTTAATTGGCATGGTTTGGTTCATTTTTTGCAGCAGAAGAAAACAAGGACTTACGAAAATGTTTCCAAACTTTAATCTGTAATTTCTTGGAAAGATATAATGGCCAAAGTGGGGAGTAAACCAAAATTTTTAGTCACCAAGAAAAAAAGTTTTAGTCACACTGGCAACCACATCAGTTGCAGTTTCGAGCCTTGTGCCTTCTTGTGGACTTCACTTTGAAGTGATCAATGCTCTTGCATGATGGTAGGTGATCTATTAATATTTCATTTTTTCCAGCCTAGGAAGCTATCAGTCTGAGGGAGAATCATCACGTCCCCCATCAGGAAGGAGGCTGACTCCTATAGAAAATGTTCCACATATTCCAGGTGTTGAGTCGGCTTTACCTTCACCACCGCCTGGTGTGGTAAGTGGTAGCACTTTCTTGTTGTAACGATGCTGGTACCAAGACTGTCTTTAAGTGGTGAATGACTTGCTTGGTACTATCTCTTACTGACTGAGTTTGAGGGCCGTACTCCGGGCCATAAGTTATGGCCGTAAGTTACGGCCCGAGTGCTTTGCACTCGGGCCGTGAATTAAACTTACAGTACAGCCAGAGAAAACCAGGTTAGTAAGATATCTATTATATCGCTTGGTAATGAATCGAACAGTAAAGGCACATTCTGAAATTTAGTGGGCCAAGCTGTAGATTGTGGCCTTCTAAATTGGCCAATCGTAACGCGCGTACTATCTGAGAGATGTAATAATCAAGAGTACGGAAAGTTGGTAAGTACATGTCATGTATTGTTTTAGACTTCTTTCATGTCATTAAATTGTTGGATGCTTTTGCCTGAATGTTTAAAGTGGAGATAATTTAATGAAAAATGAACATGGTTCTCTTAAAGGGAGGGGGTGAATAGGGGTATGCAAATCCGCCAACCCATGCTAATTTTTGGCCTGGCATTGCTGCAGTGTTATGTTTTTCAAATCAGGAAATACGTTACTTGTTAGTCGCCCTAACGATAGCATACTGATTAACATCCACTAAAATTAATGTTCAAATCCACAATCTGAATTTTTAGACAGACACAGTCAGGAATCTAGGCCCAAAATTTTTAGTTGATCAGCAATCCATGAGTGTTTTTCAAGGCTGTGGACCTGCTTAATTTATCACAAAATTTGGCGATCTGTGTGCCTTTTAGGGCTTAATTGGCCAATCCATATAGCGTG
>BLFK01000704.1:2920508-2932017 GCA_014634185.1 Astreopora myriophthalma | reverse complement strand
CCCCCCCCCCCCCCCCCGCCAGCCCCTTAAAGCTTACAATGTAGTTTTTATTGAAAACAGTGTCATTACTAGGAAACTCAGAAAGCCATGAACAGTTAAAATAGTTATGGAATGCTATTGTGTTGCAAGGAAAAAGCTAATCAGGTGTGACACAGTGACAATAAAATTTAAGTTTTTAAAGTTTACTTGTATAACCTGAACCTGGTCACTACTCCATCGACATTCCTGAAGTATTTTCAGATGTTCACAGTTTTCTGATTTTCACAGTAATGGCACCTGTATACGTAATAGGACATGTACTCTCTTGTCATTATTCAGACTGAGTACATTTATCCTAGACATAAATTTTCATGTGAGACAAAAATGTATTCTTTTGCATGCTTATTTTCTGGGTGTTAAGTTTGTTTTACTGAGGTTGTAGTGATAAAGTAATCATGTTTTCTTTGCAAAGCAGTATTGTTTGGTGCTGTTTATTCCTCAGGCCCCTGGAAAAAGCAGAAGGCCTGTACGGACCTCCCTATCTGGTCCTCATGAGGAGTTAAATGCTGATAAACTCAATCAAAAGCTCCGTGAGGCTGTCATTGGTCAGCAAGGTAAAGACGTTCAACCTGAACTTCGTCCCTCTCCACCGAAATGGGGATCACCTTCAAGGACTTCACCAGCACTGGAAGATCCTCTGCAGCGGAACTCAGCAGACACCGTTCCAACACCCCCTGCTGTGCCAAGGGATGTTACTGGAGCAAGAAGAGTTAGAAGTGGGCCCAAGGAGCGAAGTCCGCCTGTTGCCGGTGCCCTTCATCGTGTCAAGAGTAGCCCCCTTGAGCGTGGAGATCAAGAGGGCAGCCAGGCACCTGCACCTGTGGAAAGGCCTAAAAGAGGAAGTGAGAGAGCTGGGAGTGGCGATAAACGGAAGAAGAAGGGCCATCAAGAGGATGAAAAACCAAAGGATGAACTAGTTATTTACTACGAGGACAATGTGAAGCCTTTGTTGTCTCAAATGGAGCAGAGATTTGCAGAGAAGAATGTGAAGGAGCTCTGTCAAGATTGTTTGAGACTGTGGTATGTGTTGGAAAAGAAAGGGCTCATTGGAAAGGCCAGTGGAAGCTTTTCTGCACGAAGGAGAGGAGAGATTTTAAGGACAGTTTTTAAATTTTTGGATCTTAATGACCCAAGGTTGCTGCTAAGACTTGGCAGGTTGATTCTTTCAGTAAGTACATGATGTAAAAGTAGTGATTTATTTTGCATAGTCCAAATGACATCCTTTTTCTAAATGTGTGTTGTGTGAACAGAATGTAGTTTGTGACACATGTCCAATTGAAACTAAATATTTTAGAGACAAGAAAAGTTTTGAAAGAGAACACAAATACTCTTACGTACTTTCTATTTTCTGCTAGCCTCTCAGTTGCCTTTCTACACATTGAAAATGTTTAGACTGTTAAAATGCAGAGTTACATGTATGATAGGGTTAAATACAATTTAACTTAGTTAACAACTTTTTCACTAAATGGAGCTTGGGTGCCTGAGATATCCAGGAACTTCCACGATATGCAGCTAGCTCCTAGATGGAGACTGCTCCCATGGCTGGCAAGTCCTGGCACCCCAGCTGTATGGAAGACAGGTACCTGTCACACTGCTAGAAAACAGTGGAAAGGGAGAGAGAGGGAAGGGAGAAAAATTCTAAATGCTCCTCGAAACACTAAACAAAACTCTCCACCAAACTCTCCACAAAATGCTAACTCTTCCCACCACGCCGCTACACATGTGCCCTTCAACTCACGAGGACGAGGAATCATGGAGCATGTGCAAACATGACAAACTGCTGACCACTCCTGGCACCCAGGTGCTCCTCATTGTTAACTCTGTTAAATTGGATTTTACTGCATGTAATGGCTAGGAGCAAGTTTTCTCAGGTACTGATGTGGCATGGCTTTGGCATTAGCGGTAGTGTTTTAGAGCACGTTGTGTGTCTTGCTAGCAACCTTCTAGTGTTCTGGCACATGTGGGTGTTGTCTATTGTTCTGGGCTTGATTTGCAGGGTCCTTGGGCAATTGAGTGATCAGTCGTTGTTCCAGTCTAGTTATGCATGCTCCTTTGTATGTGCTTGAGGTTTTGCTTTGCTCAGCGCACAGGGCATTCCTTGTACCTTGCATATTTTTAGTGATTGTTTTTCCTCCCTTCCCTATAGACTTAGGTTACTTACATAGTGGTTCTTTGTCAGTTCAGTGTGACAGATACCTGGTCTGGGACCGGGCATGGTGGGCAGGTCTCAGGGATGGGTTGTGGATAGGGCAGGCTTATCGGATGCTCTACCACCCTGGGTTTGGTTCAGCCGTACCCATCCTGAGTACCCAACCTCTTCTTGCGACATAGTTGTTAAGGGGAATTTTTAGCAAAGACTCTTCAGAACTTTTCAGGCTAAGAAATGAGTTTTGTTGAATTCTTTAACACTGTAAGGAAATTTGGTTGTATCAGCAGAGTTGATAACAAAAAAAAGTGCAAATAGTGTCTGAGTGAATCTGAAGGCTAACACTCCAAATTGTTTGCTTTTTTTAGTCTCGTAGAATTTAGACCAAAAAACAAACCAAACAAACAAACAAGAGAAATTGAACTCGAACTTTGGATTTAGAAGCTTAGGATAAAATGAAGTGAGATTTAAGTCTCAGTTTTGTTTTTCTTCTCTATTGCAGATGAAAGTGACTGGTAATAATTTAACGAACATTTGTATGGTTGTGTACAGAGTAGCCAAAACAGAGAAGAATGATCAGTTGTTCCACGAAGAGAACATGTTAAGTAAGTCCTGGGGATGGGACCCTTGTGGAGGCTTTTTTTCTCACAAATAAAAAAATTGAGCCAACATACACTCAATAAGCTCAGTCTTTTCAAATCATTATGTGAAGTCTCCCCTCCTTCCTACCTCCATCTCCTGACATTGCTTTTTTGTTTTCTCTTATTTGTTTCAGGTTGCCTAGTAGACACTATGAAGAACTGTGAAATAGGCAGCCATCATGATGCACTGGTGTATACAGCAGGAGCAATGAAACATCTCTCAAGTAACAATCCTACAAGTCAAAGAGAGCTGGTGTCTCTGGAGGGGATAGAGAGCCTAGCACAAATTCTTGATGCAATTAGTAAAGATGTAAGTCTGTTATCTTTACAGAGATGTTGGCAAAATCTTAACAAGGAGTGGACATAAGAGACTCTTGAAAAAGATGCAGCCTGACACAGAAACAATCTGAGACTTCATGTTTTTCACTAATCTTTTAAAGTACACTGTAGACAGAGAAGTGAGAGAAGTACAAAATTCAGAGAAACATTGTACTTGTATCGTCACTCTCTCAAAGTACAGTACAGTGTAGAGTATGGACATAGGAACTCTTGTAAAAGGGGGAAGGGGAGAATTCCCAAGTCCCCAGAACTTAATGACAGCCCTGAAATCTCATGAAATAAAGTTACGTTTTTGTAATTAAAATGTATTAGGTGCTGATGTCCATGAAAGGGAATTCGCAGTTCACCAGTTTGCTTGTTCAGGTAAGTGAAAAACTAAAATAAATTTGAAATGTTCTGTATATTATAAATAATCGGTTAATCCATTAGAGTATATGTAAGTTAGTTATTGTAGATACATTTTGTTAAGATGTTGTTGTATATAAATTGAATATCATTGTAAATACCTGTTCGAAAAATAATGGCAATAAATATGTGAAAAAAAAATTGAAATGAGTAGCTTGTAAACTATTGTCACATCATTTTGTGAGACCCTTAAATATGCAGTGAAATAAAACGGTGGTTTATGCTGAATTCTCCACACATTTTCATTGGTAAGTGGTACCCTTGAAGCCAAACACAAATAATTTTGTATTTTACTTTTGACAGTCACTTTTTCTTGTCATGGTATTAAACAAAATGATAGAAAAGCCTTTTTTATAAAGCTTGCAAATAGTTGCAATGTCATATATTATAGAATGTATGTGACACATAATTGTCTGTTTTTTGGTGCATGTGTGTACGTGGATTGAGCTGAAACTATTCTCCCTCTGCAGGTGACTGGAGCTCTTAGGAATTTGGCTGATGTTACTGGTGCCAAGGAAATCTTTCTGAATAGTGGAGTAATCAGAAACTTGGCAATAGTCCTTGGACCATATTCATCTGACAACGATGTTGTGTGGAATGTGTGCAGAGCTCTAAGGTGAGGTCTTCTCTGAGGAAATATCATTGGCTGTGTTGCAGGTTACAATGACTTCAAGTCCAAATTATTTTATTGTTTGATTTTGAATTAGTATTCATTGTCCTAGTAAATGGAACATAAAGTAGTTACAAATCAAACTAGGTTGACATAGTTTTGACCTGGAATTTATTTTAACCTGCAACAGCTACAAGTGACTCTATTAATTCCCATGGTTAGTGTGTGTAAGTTCTATCAGTACATCATGATCAAATACATGTACAAGCCTGAACAAAGTCACTTAAATCTCTTTTTAACCACAGCAAGCTGACATTGTATACAGAATCTTGCAATGAGCTGTCACAGTCCTGTGATTGGCTTCAAGCTTTACGGAAGATCTTGTCACAGTATGAAAAGAAACAGGTGAGGCAGATTTCTTTGTTAATCTCTTAAATACCTGTATCCTTTGGAGGAAATAGTAGATTGGGTCTCAAAATGTTGTTTACAATAGACCGAATTCATAAATGGCGGCTACTAAATTATTCTTTTCTCTTGATATTAATTTTCCTCACCAGCCTCGTTAGCATGTAAAAATTGAAAAGAATTCTTGCTTTAAAATGAGGCTAGTGAGGAAATTAGCATAAAGAGAAAATAATAATTTATTAGCTGCCATTTATGAATTCGGTCTATAAGTTAGACTAAATCCCTTGGTAAATTAATAAACTGCTTTCTATGCAGGTGAAAGCTTTCATTTTTCTTTCATTTACACATTGTATTTAGATATTCTTGATTTCAATATATATATATTTTTTTTCTTTAAACCAATGAATTGTATTGTTAGATGTTGTCAGTTTTATCTCAGATACCTGTGCTTTCCAGATGAGGTTTGAACATGCAGATGAAAAGCATGTGAATTGCTTTTTTGAGAATTTGCTGTTATTGTCTCACAGGAGTTGGTGGTTCGTGTCTGCTTTATTCTTGGCAACTTAACCTCCAAGAGCGAGAAAGTCAGAAGGGCTGTTTTCTTGGATGAGTCATTCATGGATGTGCTAGTATCTGTGATGCAGACATACTTTAACCTGGAGTTGGAGGTTTGCCAACCCTTATCCTTGTTTGGTCCAGGCGTAATATTTACTTGTAACTCAAAGCAAATCCTTGGAGGCAATGGATGCCTGCTGCTGTTTTGAAATAATGTTCTAAGCCTTTGCGGTCATCTGGGGTACACATTTTCCATCATTATAATATTTATGAAGCTAAGTCAGCAACGAAAATGATGAATGTAAAATTAATACATTTACCTCGATAAGACATATAACGACAGTGACTTGTTTATTGTGTGTAGGTATTGAAGAATGGACCTTCGGCTGAAGAAAAACAACTTAATGGAGAAAACAAAGGACCTAACAGGAATGAAGAGGTTCTTATTAAGGTAGCTGTCAATTCATTGTATATTGTATGTTTTTTCCCCCCACTGGACAGAGGAGTGGATAAAAGGACATCTTAAAACCAAAATCAGGGTTACTACTCTAGTCTTGCTTTCCACCAATGTGGCCTTGGTTCAAATGCTGGGTGTGATGCCATTTAAGTGGGCTGAGTTTGTGTTGGGTATTAACTGAAACACTGTATGCATAAATGTCATGACTTTTTTCTTATTTTGGTTCATTCATTAAATCGCTGCCAAATTGTGACAATAAAGGGTGTATAACTTACACAAATAATAATAATTATTGTTGCTGGTCGCACGCAAAAATTTAGAGCTACAGGATAAAAACGGAGGGAGGAAAAACTGTTCTGGTCTGTTCATGGAATTACCTTCATTTTTTGCATGCAACCGCAAAAATATTTTTTGAAGAGGCTGGCTGGGCACCATTTATCGCTCCGAATTCGGCTGCGATTTGTCTAAATAATCAGAATACAAAAAAAAGGAAAAATTCACCTGCAATATTTATGCATAGACCCCTCCAGTTATAACAATTTGAATTTTGAACTGTAGGGTATAAGAGTTATTGCCAACCTCTCCATCAGTGAAGAAGCTGGAGCTGGTATTGCTGCCAACGAATCACTAGTTGATCTCTTGATCCAGATCCTTGGTACGTTAACATGAAAGCAATGATCTCATTCTTAGTGCATTGTACTAGCTTTATCCCCAACTGAACATGGGTGTTGTACATTATAAATGTTTGTCAAAACAGTATTGGCACTGTAATGGCTTACGTATAGAAATAACATGAAGAAATTATCTGGTTTTTTGTTTGTTTTTTGTTTTGTTTTTTGTTTTGTTTTTTCTTATGCACACATTGACTGCTTTCAGTCCAAATCGGGACCTTTTTATCTGGTATGTTTTCTGACAAAAATTTGTGAAAAACCCTCAAAGCTTTCATCAGTCATGTAACAAATCTCATGTTAACCAAGCTTGCTCAGGATCGTACTGGGACAATATCGGCCCTCTTGTCTTTTTGTACAGACCTCACCATGCTCGGTTTGTACTGTCAAGATCTCGCGCTGGTATTCCCCAAGTATGGCCCTTGCACTAATTTGTATATAGAAATATAATCATTATAATAATTGTATTCTTAGATTGTTAGCTAGTTTTTAATTATTTTTTAAAGTGGAACATTCGGAATGTTTTTTTTTCTTTGCGGCATTGTTTCAGATGTCAAAGATGCTACCAACAGTGAAGAGCTTGTGTTGAACACAGTATCAACTCTCAACAATTTGTCATTCTACAATCACGCTGATAGTGTTGTGCAACATAGACAAGTGGAAATCACGGAGAGTAAGTCAGTTACTGTGGGAGGCAGTGGGTGTGGGAAAAAATCTCTCATTGCTTTCTTGGTATCCTCAGTGCATTTTGAATACTGAATAAACTTCAAAATAAAACTGAAACTTGAAACTGATGTTAGTATCAGTGTTGCAGACATACTGTGAAAGAAAAAAAAACCCTGAGTTCTCCTTCTTATTATTATTTTGGATACTCTGGTCACTGAGATATAGTTCTGTAGACTTGTGGGAGGTAGGCCACTGGTAGGTAAAATAGAATTATTTTGTTCAGACTATTCAGGGAAAGCAACCAGATAAAAATGGAATCAGATAAAAATGGAATACCAGAAATATCATTTGATGTTTTCCAGTGTGCTTGTATTATTGAGCAATTGCAGAGTGTAGTTTTCTGTGACTACTTTTAATAATATTGTGGTGTGACATTTGTGTGATGTGTATGATGGCTAAGTGAAGGCTGACACAATGCCACCCCTTGTCCAATCTGCAGTCCACGCAACCTTGCCTTGGTGGTGAGACCGGTCGTTCTTCACAGATTTTTGCCAAGTGAATTGACATTTGTTTGTGCTTCCTCCGTCCCTCCCCTATTCCTGACCACACAGTGTATGGCCCTTGCTCTTCTCGTCGTTCACCTTTACTAGGCCAAAATAACTATATTAATGATGTATGATTCAGACTTCTATTGTTCAATTAAGAGTGGCTTTGGGCCATTGCAATCTTTGGCCCTCGTATATTGGTTCAGTGGAGCCCAGTAAACTAGCTTCAGTGATGGAGCTCTAAAAATTAATAATGACAAGTAGTTAAATTGACTCATACCCTGGGTGCCAGAGGTTTATTTTTTCCTTTCACTGCCGAGTTTTCATGTATTAGGATTATATTCTCCCATTTATTTGGATAACGGGCTTCTGGAACCAGGGTAATTGAATCAAGGGAAACAAAAAATGACTTATGAAAAGAAAGGTGTGGCAGTACGTGGACGATATTATTCATTTGTTAAAGGGGCTTTGTCATGGAACTTTTGCTGCCGAAAACACTGCAATCCTTCGTGACATTTACTTGTGCCCAAACCATTCTTGAAAATTTAGGAGGAGGATGTAAAGGTTTTTTTTGCAGGAAGAGTCAGCCATTATACAATTTTGGCCATGTCTTGAAGTTCAGGTGCAAAAATTTGAAACATTTAGGCTAAATTGTTCAAAATGCAATCCGTTTCCATCCTGGCCATCTGTGACCACAAAGACAGTAAATAGCCTCAGCGTAGTAGCATGGTCTTCACTAAACAAACTTCATCATTATTTTTGTTTTTCACTGATTTAAGGACATCTTTTGTCATTCTGCAGTGAGGCCAAAATAGTGTGACAGGGCCCCTTTAAATTTGCGTTAATTACTGAGACCAAGAATTTGGCTTTCTTGTTGTAGTGCTCATTTCACTATTAATGCCTGACAATATGGATGCGATGGTGGAAGCCAGTCGTGTATTTGGAAACTTCTCAAGATCTAGGGAGGTCAGAACAGTACTTGCTGAACATAAAGGTAAAATTTAAAGGTCGTTCAACATGATTTTTTTGTTAATGAAGCTGTTTTGCTGAACAAAGAATTGCAGCTGCAGTTTCTTCAGGTAGATCCAGTCTTGTGAATGTTGGTTGTTGATTGGCCGTTTTTTGAAAGTAATAAACATTGTTGGTTTTTGCTTTGGTTTAGTTGATGAGATCATGATTGCTTTATTGGATGCTGGTGAAAGAGAAACTGTTTTCACAGCTTGTGGTGTACTTATCAACCTCATGGCAGATGAGCAACTCAAGCCAAAGTTAAAAGAGGAATGTGGAATTAAAAAGTATGTGCTTCAGCTTAAGAAAATCACTTACTACCAGATGCTGCTATTTTGAAGTTGAGGTAGAATTAGAAGTGTTTAGTTGATAGTTCGCTGGCCAACCAGTGTTCCTTTTATTACTATACATGTACTCTTGATTTCAGACTTGATGACCTCATTTAATGTACTACATTCCTCTGGGCAAGGTTATAGCCAGAAAGTCGTGTCAGTTTGTTCACAGGATAGTCACTCGCTGGTTTATATGTAGTTTCTTGGGAAAGCCTGCCTAGGAATCCCATTTTCATAAATTCTGACTGGCAAAGACCCTGCTCCTGGGGTTAACCATTGTGCCAATCACCCAGTTTCTTTCTTTCAGTTATTTTCCTTAGTTTGTTTCTTTCCTTTTAAGACTGGTGGATGTGTTGCATGATTTTGGCAAACATGACTGGCAGTTGTCAAGTATGGTCTGTCAGATTCTTTGGAATTATAGGTGGGTTATTTATCAAGTATTCCTTGGAAGGACATTACTAAACAATGAAACACCGAAACAGCTATTGTTTTTTACTTTTTTTCTTGAAAACAATAGCTGTTTCGGTGTTTTGGTGTTTCGTTTCGCTGTTTTGCTGTTTTGTTGTTTAGTAATGCCCTCCTTGGAAGATGTACTAACTTTATCATATCAGCACATTCTTGCCAAAGTATGCAGTTGCTCTTTTCAGTAATTGCTAAGGTGTTAAATACGTCTACTCTTTTGTTTTCTCTGTTCTGCAGTGACAAAATAATCAGCACTGCAGAAATGTTTGGTGTACAAGAAGCATTAGGGCTGATGGACATTCTCACACAGTACCTAGGTGAGGCAGAATAAAAGCTTGTTCATATTCCCCACAGGGACTTTCCCTCTTAGGAGGCGTCATTGTAGTCCGTACATTATGTAAGGTATAGTATTACATCTATAGTTTGTATACCAGACAAAATCTTGATTTGCCAGAACTAGGCATGCACAGAATAAATGTCTAATGATGATGTTTCATCACCAAAAAGCCTCAAGTAAGTAGTGGGTAATGATGATATCAAGCAGGAAATGGTAATCTGGAATTGTAAATCTGGAAAGGGAAATAGTATGCAGGAAATGGTATCTGGGTAATGTGAAGTTGCAATGCGGGGGTCAGCAGCCAGTCATACTGACTGTGCAGTCCAGTAAATAGAGATTACATATAGAAAACTTTGAGCAATTTTTTAGTTATGTGACCTTACACATGTATTTGGTATTTTCCTGTGGGGCTTACATGTAGTATTCCCTTATTGAGATAGCATACGTTGAAGTGGTTAAAGCTCTCATTTTCTGAGAATTTGACAAAAATATCTGACTGCCAGTCATTTAATAGCCTGCGAATACAGACATTTTTTGTCACTCACAGGTACTACCCCGAGGATGATGAGTGATGAACTACAGCTTAATGATTTGAAAACCTCAACCAGCTTCTGGTCATTTACATTAGATGTTGAACAACTAGTGTCTTTGAAGACTGAAAACAGACATCAGGGTTTTACATCCACCCTTTGTGTCATTTCCAGTGTTACAAATTTAAATTATTCAACAACACATTTCATGAGAGTACTTTTGCCAAAATTTTCCGGCTTTAAAAGTTTAGTGTCTGTTAGAAAAGGTTTTGATTACAATATGACAAGTTGAGAAATATTTCAAAATTATGCTAAAGCTTATGTGAAAATTGGTAATCACCAACAAGGAAAGTGTGTGCATTGTTGCAACATGTACGGCCCTTCAATTCAAGTAGCTACATGAGTTATTGAGCATAATACCTGAATATTTCAGCCCCAAATTCTTTTCAGTGCCCAGTTTGTTTAAAACACTTTAAAATGGCCATAAAGGTATGAATTAATTGGCACTTCTTCACTTTTCTATGAAAAAATCACTATCTACGGTGTATGCCTTTGAAACTAAATGTAAGTATTTGTAATGATTGCTTGTGTTTTCAGATGAGGACACAGCACTTGACCCCACTGAGTTAGAGGCAGCAGAGTCCAACATTCCTGAAGTCCTGCGAGACATGTGGGAAGGGCAGTTTGTGCCCGTTGCTCAACATTTGCTCCAGCGACTCAAGTCTCACCATACAGACCTGGTACCCTTGGAATCACCCAGCTAGCAAACATCACAGTTCACTGCTAGATACTCTACACAGTACAAGACAAGCTGGCTGCAGTATGGTCGACTCCTAATAACTCAAACCTTCAAGGGAAAAATAAAAAAGGTTCAAGTTATTGGGAGTTGAGAAGAAATGAGCAGAAATAAGGGATGAAAAAGTTTTTTCTCTATAATGTAGTCTACATTTTAATCAAATTCAATTTGGTGCAAACAAATCAGAACACAATGCAAGGTGAAACAAAGTAAAACAACGCAGCAGAAGACCAGGTAGTTAGAACTTTGCAGGTTTCAATGAGAACAATGTTGGGTTACAGCTGTTATAGACTTGAAGGGACACAGCAAAACTAGAACTCAACTGGACTGACACTTTTTGTGTGCAAGAACAACAACAGCAACAGAGAATACACAGCTGGGTTTTGAGCTATGTTTGATCTTGTCACATCTTGCAAACAAGCTTTGAGTTATCAACGGTAAAGTTATATACAACGTAGAAAATGAGCTGAAATGAAACAAAACTTGCTTCAAGTTAGCAGGTAGTTTGAGTCACTGAGTGTGCGAGTGTAAACTTAAAGCAAATATATGACAGAAATCGGAGGGGCAG
>BLFK01000704.1:2864398-2916898 GCA_014634185.1 Astreopora myriophthalma | reverse complement strand
ATGGTAGTGCATTGTGGGGCGCCCGTGGAGAGAGTCTATGGTCTTCTGTACATGAAGTATACCCTCGTTCCTATGGTGATACCGCTGTTTACGTACACGAAGGCTCAGTGGAATCGAAAATTCAAATTGCTCACGATCGTCGGATCGTACGCAGGATAAGTCAGTGTTCTGATCAATCTGAAGCCGATTTGCACGCTTTCTTTGCTGCGCGTGATTGCTTCGCCATGTCTCTTTTTGCTTGCACTAACTGCAACAGCCGCCATCCTTTCGAACAGCTTTCCAAGGGCGACCAACTTTGCAAGGTAATCTCCGATGTTCCGAAATCAAGATCAGGCCGGGAGAAATTCGATGTCACGAGGTTAAGCTATTAAGTCATGAAAGTCTGGGGCTATTCGTGATTAACGTATTTTTACATTTTCGTGTTGGCTGAGACATGTCTGTTTCTAAGCCTGACTTTGATTTCATTGGTGGGTACTTTCATCACGTTTATCTTAAAGATCTACGCGCTTGTGGCTTAATTTAAAGTTGTTACCCCAAAACTTCGTGTTACGCGTTAATGGTATTGGTCATCGTTCTATACATTAAAATAAACAACCGATATTTTAAGTTCATTTCCACGTCAAAGAGGGGAGAGTTTTATCTAAGCTTAGTTATGACGTTCCGAGCTGCTCTTTAAGGTGCATTGCTTGTTTCATGTTATTCACTTATTTTCAATTACTTTGAAAATAAATAAGGCCCAGTTGAAATGTTGTGCTATTGCCATGTCAAACTCAATTCAAGGAATTGAGTTTGACGTATACACGATGTTTGAATCACCTGTCACGCTAAGTATTTAAGTTTGATCTGCCAATGTCACTCTAGAGAATTCAGCACGACATTAATTCAAACGACACACTAAACTTGCATTGATCCAAATGCATGCATTTTAGATAATGCTAGTAAATTATGATGTCGACTTCATACATGACAGTGGACGGCCATGGCATTACATTTGAATTAAGCATGTTATGTCAAACTCTATTTAATTAGAGTTTGACACGACAATAGCACGACATTTGAACCAGGCCTAAGCTCCCTTCTTAATTAAGAGTTCCATGTTATTCAGATCACTTATTTTCAGTTACTTTGAAAATAGAAAGGAAATAAACTTAGTGAATGTTGTCCGAATTGAAAATTGAAAATTCATTCATTTTACCCGAAAATGCACCCTTTGATTGCCTTACAACCTTTAAAATTAATTTTTGGGAAAAAGCAACAGAATTTGAAGAAGCCATGATTGTTACGATGCATGCAGCCCCTTACTAGTTGTAACAATTGCTTAATTTTATCCCTGTTTTGATAGGACTGCCGAAAGACTTATCCCTTGGTGACATGCACATATTGTCGTTTAGAATTTCATCTCTTAAGGTATGAGATAAGATTTCTTTTCAGGCAGTTTTCAATTGAGTGTCGTAAAACCAAAACCAAAGTAATTTTGGTGCTAGTCATGTGTACTGAAGGAAATTCACCTTTCAGACAATCACAAAATGACATAGATTGTTTTTACTGTCACACCACAAAAAAATTAATTCTTAACCATTCAAGGAAAAAAGCCTGGGAAATTTAATGTTATAAAAGAGAAGTACGTAAACAACTTCTCAAAGTCTCAAGTCTGTGTGGTACACCATTTTTTAGTGATTTGCCGAAATGTTGCACGCAGCTTGTAAGAGCTTTGTGTGGTGGTGCCATCTAAATTGTGTACACATGTTTTACACAAAGATGCTATATTATCTAATGCTTAAATTGGTGAAAATTAGCCCTTTTTTTTTTCCAACCAAACAGCCACTATATTGTTGTCACGCAAGGTGAGAATTCGGAAATTGAAAATGCTGTATTTTGAAAACAAAAGATGCTACAGCACTGGAAACTTGTAAAGAGATCTAGTTCAAGGTTATCTTCAAGCTGTTGGAGATAAAAATTCAGACAACCTTGCAATTTTGATTTTAGAGATTGATGACGTCACGGTGAAAACAATCTATAATTTGATCACTGCTTGGTTTTATCAGCCAATCAGAACACAAACTAAGTCAAGGCAGCTAGTGCCAAGCATTAGAAAATGACAGTGACAAAGTGGCAACTGGTTTGAGTTTTGTGTCTTAATTGCTTGAAACGTTTGCGCAGGTTTTTTTTTAATCTAATCACAAAGCAAACCAAAATCAAAGCGATTGCGTAATTACTCTTGACAGTCAATTGAAAACTGCTCAAAATGAGACAGTTTAAATTTGGCTTCATTGCAAAAGTTCGGTTATGATAAATATGATAATGAATTGTGACAAATTGTTTTCTAGAAATACTGAAAAGGACCCTGTTTGCAAGAAATGTTCTTATAACTTCAAAATGTATGGCCAGGTAAGTACTCTAGAACTATACGGACCATGTATGTGCAGACTCTCTTTATCATGTACACCAAGTGATGATCCCACAGGTGTCCACTGTCTGCTATTTTATAGCAGGAGTTGATTGTATTGTTAATTAATCTTCAAAGATGTATTCCTTAGGAACTGTTCTGTGAGGCTCTCCTATTTAACCCCGTCCTGCCCAAGGGTTACCCCAGTGAAAAGAAAACAATCATCTGGTGTTGGCCAGAATAAAATCTGTATGTGGCTCTTGGGCATGAAACGGTCAAAAGAAATTTATATTTACTAGACGGAATATTCAGAGTGCTTCCACAAATGTCATTTAAGTGAATTTACCTTTCTCAACAGCCATCATGCTGTGAATATTGCAACATAAGAGCAGCCTTTGAGGGCAGAAAATGTTCCAGGTAACTGCAAAGCAGTAACTGTAAGATCAATAATTATATTTCCTTTTCCCTGTCATCATAAACAATTTTGTAGATACGAGTACCAGTAGTTTGTTCCTTCCTCTTGCACATTGGTATTCAACAAAGTCGTCACTCGACAGGAAGTATAATTATTGCTCCTTTAGATGCTTGAGTTCAGAGAAAAAGTATGGTCCACCAGTTTCTTGTGAGCAGTGCAAATTGAACTGTGCTTTTGAGAAGCCCATGGAAGCAAGAGATAAGGTAAAGTGTAGAATTTTTAAAATTCACAACTTGTTTTGAGTTGTTACATCGTGGAATTTATAGTACCTAAGAAATACCATATATTCTGCTTGCTGTTTTGTTTTCCCTTTATATCTTACATATATTTGTGCTAAGTAGGAGAAGTTGACCATAAGGCATTGTGGCTCTTTATCTGCTATTTAAACTCAGCGCCAGTAGATGATCATGGGTGCAGTGGGACTAACCATGAGAACCCTGTGAGTGGAATTCACCCAGGCACTGTGATACTGCTAACCAGTGGAAAACTTAACAAATAGTTCCAAAGGGGGTAGACTGGGCTAGGGGAAAACAACTTGCAGTATGACTGTGTGCAACAAGCGTGCAACGCGAGTGAAGTGACCTTGAACACCCCTGGGGTGTTGCCATATCCCAAGACTCCATGTTGGGCTTAACTTATTAACCGCGCTAAAACAGCAAATTTCCACTGGCCAGCATTGCCTCAAATCTGACTACAGCTACAGCAAATAATTGCGTTTAGCTTCATGATTAGCACCTTCATTCTTGTTGCCTCTAACTGCAGTTTTTGGTGGTAACTGATGTTTTCTGAGGGAGTTTTAAAATTTTTGGACACTGTTAAGGATCACCATGTTAAAGTACTGCTTGCAGCATCTATCATGAAATTACACAGTACCAAACACAAAATGCACTTTCATGATTTTTTCTTGGTTCAGGTTTTTATAATAATTCCAACTTAAGGAGATTAAAAAAAAACCAAAATTGAAACAAATTAATGGAGTTGATAAACCTCTCAGTAATATTTTTACTCTAGCCGGTCAACACTTACTGAAGCAATTCCACCCATCGACTATTAACCATATTTACAATGGTTCAAATGGCACATAAAAAGAAACAGTTTGTGAATATTTGCTACAACATTCTGATCATATTTGGGGTGTTCCATAGCTTATTTAAGGCTGAAAAATGCAAAATGTGACATCACAACAACAGAAATATACTATCAATAAAAATGCAAGCCAAGGCACACATCAAAACTTTATTGAAAACCCTTGTATTGAAATAGCCGACAATATCCCTGACGATGTTTTCTGATCGCGCAACAATTAGATGAAAAAAAGGGTAAAGGTTACATATGAGTAAAGCGAAACATGATCTAAATGTGAGAACGGTTCCTATTAAAATGTCAATCATGAGTCAATAAGTCATTGTTCAATTCAATGAAGTTATTAGTTAAAATCAATTAAGTCTAAAGTCTGCATAACAGTTTAATAGTTGAATTGTTTTTTCAAAGGTGGATGGAAAAACACTTTGTCTATTATGCACATTGTCTTATAAGCGAATAATTCACAAAGCAAAGAAAGGAGAAAAGAGAGCAAGTGCACAGGGCCAGCACAAGAGAGATAGGTGCGTGTCAATTTGCAGCCAAATTTGGCTGAATAAAGAAGACTGGGGTGGTATTGGTTAACTGTCATGAGAATTTTGGGCACAAGAATGAGGCAATAGATCGTTTTCACTCATGTGACCAGTGGCCATATTGATTTACTGAAACAAAAGGACATATTTGCATAAAAATGGAACAGTGTCGTACCCAGGAGTCTACTTACATCAACAAAAAGATTAATATTGCTTATCAGAGGACTCTTTCAGATTCTGAAGCATTTAAAACTGTTGTCTTTCTCTTGTAAAAACAGGAAATCAAAACATGCAAAAATTTCTAAGGTGGAGAACAATGGGAGTCCTAAAGTTGCTGCTGTGACATTGGACAGAATTGGACTTTACAGTAGCATAGCAAAGTAAGAGGATGGTCATGGTTGCCAAATGCCTTGATTCTTGTATAAGTGATTGGGGTGCATTGTTTTGGAACTGTTCTGTTTATAGGGATAAACAAATAAGTGGAGGAAGGTTTTCCTAGTAAATAAATGTCAGAGATTCCAACCCTTTTGGAGAGAAAATAGGGAGCACTACATAGCACTGTAGGCTCCATATTGAGTGCCAAAGGCACGAACTGCTAGGGGGGGTCTGGGGAGTATGCCGCCCTGGGAAAATATGCAAATTTACATTCTCTCAAGTGCCATTTCCTGCATTTTTACATGATATTTGAGTTATGTAGTGTAAAGTTCTCAGTGCAAACACACCAAGGATAGCAATTTTCTCCCTAGTTTTTAGAATTGTGCACTAAATCAGGAGAATTTGATCAAAATGGGGAGAGCAGTTGGCAAGGCACCAAATTGGGAGACTCCCGATCAAATCAGCAGGAGGGTGGGAATCTCTGTGTTGTTCAGAAAGTTTACGGAATACTTTAAGCCCAGGTGACCTGAGAACCAGTGTAAGGAATAGTCTAGACCTTACTTGAGTTTGACATTTCTGTATGACAAAAAGGATATTGTTCGGGCAATATAACAATTTCCGACACTGTCCTCAAAGACCTGAAGAAAACCCAAAGAAACCCAAGAAAATCCAGAGTCCCTTAGAAAACAAAAAATTTCCAGTTGAAAGCTTTATTCTCCCATGACAAGTACATTGCATCAACTGAAATAATATCAACCAAGGCATGTGTGTTTGGAATTAAACCAATTAAACAAGAGCAGTCTGCCAATTTGTGCACCCACAAAAGTCCTGATAACTCACAACACATATTCTGTATATTTTGAGTAAACTGTATTCTCTTTGTTCTGTTCACTGTGCCATTGTGGGCAGAATAAACAGGATGCTATTCTGTTCATACCGAAAACAGAGAAATAGCATAACATATTAGATCTGTAAAACAATTTGACTATGGCATGTCCTTGTTTCTCATTTTTAATATTAAGTTATTGACAAAGGTACTATGTTTTTATGTGACGACAACAGTGATGCCAATAATGAACCAATCATGCTGGAAGCTCATATCACTGAACTTACAGAACTCAAAGAACAGGTAAAGTTGACATGCATGTTTCCAAGGAACATTTAGACATCATGGGATGAATTGAAGCCAGGTCAAGACTAAACGGTGTCAAATACCATAACAACCTATGGGTTTTGGTCACACTGATCCCAGGATTGGCGCAAACCCTTCCTCGAACAACTCAGTCCTGAAGAAGGCTAGTTAAAGTAGAGGGTACATTGATTTCAAAGTTTTGTTTTTTGCCTTGAATTGCTAAAAGGAAGTAAAACAAACAAACAAATCTGTGAATAGCAATTAATTTGTGTTTCTACTTCATCAGGTGATGAATCTTAAAAAGCAGGTTCAACAGAAAGAACAAGGGCTGATTGAAAAAGAGAAAAAGGTGACTGAGAGAATTTGCTAAGATTTGTTCAGAAGTAAGCAACTTCTTAGGCTAAGATCTCTGATCTTTAATTAACAAAGCCTCAACTGTGCTCTGTTCTGTTATAACGCACACAGGAAGCGGTGAGAAGAAGTCAGGAAACATGAGCCACAGGCGAATGTTTTCATGACTTCTTTTGTGCTGTTGTTGCTTCCTCTGTCCTTTATAACAGAACAGAACATGGTTGAGGCTTTTTATTTATTTTGCGATAAACAAAGGGTAGTTTTCTTGGCAAACTACCATTGAGTTTCCCCCAAGACATTTGTGTTTATTCATGAGTGAGTGTTAGTGTAGTCAACATCATGCTTTGGACTACACTGTATAATAACACACGCTAATCAGGGCTAATCAGCATGCTTGTAACAATGTACTAAAAGGTTTGATTGGTTAACAAGACAGAGGCTGTTAAAAATGATGATGTAAGCTCAGAGTGCTTTGGACTATTATAAGGCACGCCAATAGGCCAATCACAGCGCTTGTTATAACTGCACTTTATTATAATGACATTTATTGTTGTTATGACTGTTTAATAAATAAAAATATAATAAGCATGTGCAAAGTATTTAATTTTGATAAGATCAGTGTTGAGTAATGTCAAAGAAAACTGAAAGAAATGCTTTTAATTAGTAACTTCATTGAAATTTGGGAGACAGACCATTTAATTAGCTTTCAGGGTTCAAAAATATACACACATCAAGTGAAGGAGCTGTCAACTCCTTTGTGAAATCTTTATCACATAGACTTAACCTTAAGACCGTCCGAGTCAGATGACAAAATGCCCTGGAAGACTTCTGACTGTATTGACATGTGAATGGAGGGTTGTTAATTCCCTTACTCTGTATCTCGATGGCATCTCTGATCTTCCTCTGTGGGATGGTGGTTTCCTAAATTAATTTAATTCATTTTCATTTAATGATGTTGCATAAGTTGGTTCCTCTTGGAAGCTACAGTGTATGGTGAAAATTTCAGGTGTCCAATTACACTATTTTTACTTCTTTTGACAATGTGCACTCTGTTGTTCTGATGACTTCAGATAACTGAACTTAAGGCTGACCATTGGGAGAAGGAGAAAGAATTTCGACAGAAGATCATCCAGATTCAAAAAGATCACACAGACCGGTTAGATACCTTACAGGTTTGTAAAAGCCATGTCAAAAAAAAATTGAGTACATTTTTGCATTCCTGACCTTTACTAAAAATCTTATGTAAAAATATCTCAAAGGCATTCAGTAGCTATATTAGATACATGTATTACTCAGTGAAGCACTTTTGACTGGAGTTTCAACTCATCACTTTGTATTTTTTATCTTGCATTTCAGGTAGAAAATAGAAACCTCAAACGACAGGTGGCATTGCTTTCAAAAGCTGAAAAAAATAAAGCAGAAAAGCCTGTTATAACCTCTGGCTGATGGAATGTCAAGTTCATTGCAAAGCTTGTTAATTGGTTTTTAAAATTAGTACTTTTTTATTTTACTCCAGTGTCAGATTTTTAGCACACCAGTAAGGGGTTTTATGGAACTATTCCTTGTAACTGTTTAGCCTTGAAACTGCTTGGCAGCCACAAGGACAAGTCAATGTTGGGAAAATTTAACTTCTAGAGCTAAAGGATTAAACACAACCCTGTTGAAAGTCTTTTAAGGATCTTCTAAGATCTTTGAGGATCCTCATAAAGATCTTAGCGAGGGCCCTCAGAAATCTCTGCCAAGACCTTCAGCGATCCTCAAAAAATCTTGCCAAGATCTGTAAGGATCCTTGGGTGGTGGCAAGATCCTTAAAGATCTTTCAAAAATTGCTCTAAAGATCGTCATAGGATCCTTGAAGATCTTGGCAAAGATCTTTAGGGATCCTCAAATATCTTGACGAGTCAAAGTCAGTCAAATTTTTATAGCAGCAATGCAACCTGAGCCATACACTGGAAAATTGAACCAGTCATTTCTTACTTCACTTCCCTTGTAAAGCACTATTGGACAAGCAGCAAAACCTCAAAATCCAGCTACCAGAACCACAGCCTAAATTTCAGCAGTGTCTTCCAGCCACCAACTCCCAAGTAGGTAACAGGAAGAAACAGCTGAAATTCAGGCTACACCAGGTGCATCTGTGTGTCATACTCACGAACCACGTAACCAAAAAGGAGAAGTCCATACTTATTTTGTTTAATATTCAGTTCAAGCTGCTAACATTGGAATTACATCAATAATGGCTTTGAGTTTACCTAGGTCATTTTTGGCAACGTGTACAAGAAACCAATGATTGTTTTCCATCAATCTTCATAAATCCTCAGAACATTATTAACTCTGGTAATCAGCTCTATATCACAACAAAGTAAACATGAAGAGTGACATTATGATATAGCAATTCCCTTCTCCAAAGTCAAGCTTGCTTAGTGTTTTATTGGTTTCAAGGAAAACAGTTACAAAAGCTGTTGTTACACAAAACCCTGTAAATATAAATTTTGAAAAAGTCAGCGGTCAAATAATGGAATGGTGACATAGTTCACAGTCAAAAATCCGATATGACAATGCTGTAAATAGGTTTTAATCATTACTAACAAGTTTCTTTTTCAATCTGCTTTCAAATATGTACAGTTGCAAGTAATTCTCTTCCATTCACTGATCCCTAGAATATCCAGTCTATAGGTGGTTGCAAATCTATTACTGGTCATCTGGGGTTCACTATAGTTCATAGCAATAATTAATAGTTATGTTCATTCGTTGATACCATTGTAAGAAGTTGTTCATTTTATGCTGTAGGGTGTATTTGTGATGGAAATATTAAATTTTTATTTTTCAACTTGCCGTCACATCTTTTACATTTTGCATTGTTAGATGGCCATGTCTTAAGTAAATGCTCGGGGTCTTAAATTGCTCACCAGAGAGTAAAATAATTTTTATTGAATGGTAATGTTAATTTGGTGACCTGTATATTAGCTTTGCCTAAAATATTGGCTGTGGCAGGGCAGTAATCTGGCTGCCGTAAAGAGATTCAAGACCTGACATTTTCAAACATCAGACCTTTGTTAGGACGAATCCAAATTAGACTTTAATGCTTTTAGTTGACTTTTTTTTTTTCATTGTTTTCTAACATCGAACTTCACATTGTACATCTTTAGTATCATATTTGAATATCAGTTGACACAAGTCTTTCACTTTCATTCATTTACCCAGCTTAAAATTCACGATCTTTGTTACCACCACGTTTTTGTTGCAAGAATGTCACCATTTCAACATTCAGTTGGGTGTGCAGGACATTTGTCACCAGAATCTGGTTGGGGGGATGTAGGTTAGATTCACGTTAGGAGACTGCACTTGGATGCCTGGACCATTACCAATAAATTAATCATTTCATGTCTTTCAATTGTTGAATTATTAAATATAATATTTTGATTTATTATTTCTCAAACTAATTAACAATTCATAAGCCCCAAACAAAAGTTTTGATGTGTGATTTTAATTAGCACAAAATTTTGGCAACTTTAAACTCTTATTTCTCTGGAAACACTGATTCCTTTGAGAAACAATCTGTTGAACGTGAAAAAGAGTTTCATCAGATATCCAAACACCTCGCATTCAGTTAACGAATTTGGTTAAAAATCAGCCTTCGGCCTCGTTTTTCAACTTGCTTCTCGATGTTTGGATCTCCGATGAAACATTCTTTTTCCTGTTTGACGTATTACATAAACAAGGGTGCTTCAGAGGAAAATAGGCCATTTGTAAAGAAACAAAATCTGGGGTTTCAGCCGCTTGTTCAATGATCATTGTGATGTTCACATTATATCTGTGGGCACAATATAGTGAGACTTTTGAGCACCTGTTCTGGAAATGTTCCTTTACCTCCAAATAAAGGAGGGCAAATGGAAAAGAGAGAAGTGCAACTCTCTGCCACTTGAGTACTTCACAGATGTCAAATGTTAAATTATCATGATCTGGTCATACAACTTTTTTATCAGGACAGATTCCAGTTATAGTTCTTCCCTCCTGCTTAAATCGGTTTCATTCTCCTTGACTCTCTGGTGCAGGTCATGTTACACTTGATAAGTGTTATGTCTCAACATTTTCACAGTCACCTGTTCCTTGATGTTTCATTTTTTAATTGATGCCAGGATTCGTCTGCTTCTGACTTCTTTATCTTGAAGAGTTTTAATTTGCGCATCCTTTCGTGTAATCTCCTCCCTTGCTGTGAGGTACAAGCTGGAGATGTTCTTCCTAAGCACAAGGTTTTCATTCCTTAGCTTTTTATTCTGAAATTACATACCAAACAGAACAGATACACTGTTTCACTGCTTCAAATAAACTTCAGTTCCAAAAAAAAAAAAAGAAAAAGAAAAAAATATGTGTATGTATACATATATATATATATATATATATATATATAATTATATATATATATATATTTTTTTTTTTCCCCCAGTTCAATTTCCGGCCCTAGTGTGAAGCACAAAAAAAACACGGAGCCATAACTTACAGTATGGTCCGAGAAAACAAGGTTAGTAAGATATTTATTATACCTCTTGGTAAACGAATCAAAAGGAAAGTTAGCGGGCCATACTGTAAAATACGACCCACTAAATCATAGTGCGTGTACTACCTGAGAGATATAATAAAATTAATACATATATTGTATTTCTTGATCTATGTAATTATGTGATCAGAAAGTTGGTCAGCTGATGATATCAACATGTTGATGCCAGTAAGGGTTTAACGTACTTCGACTTCAAGATTTTTTATCGTTTGTAGGCTCTCTTCGTGGAGTTTTTTCAACTGAGGATGAAACAGTGAAACAGGAGAAATTAAATTGGATATAAAACAAATCAAAGAAAGAAAGGATACAACATCTCTTGTACAATAGCCAAATTTATGCCTGGACTCCAACTGGTCAATCAGCTATGGTTTGTTGTGCCACTAAGCTTGTAGGAATTTTGCATGTCATCTGAATTTTTATACAAAAGCAACAGATCACACATTTCTATGGTTTACAGGTAGATAAAGCAGTTGCAATGTTGAAAGAACACTCAAATTCATCAATCACTTGGCTGTGGCTCATGATGTATGAATAAGTCT
The DNA here is from genome assembly GCA_014634185.1 of Astreopora myriophthalma. Taxonomy (NCBI): domain Eukaryota; kingdom Metazoa; phylum Cnidaria; class Anthozoa; order Scleractinia; family Acroporidae; genus Astreopora; species Astreopora myriophthalma. The sequence continues at coordinate 2,905,472 of BLFK01000704.1, read as the reverse complement.
TGTGTTCTTTCAACATTCTGTGTGGTTTATCAACCCCTTAAAAGATCATAGAAACCTGTGGTCAATTGCTTAAGTATCTTACAATTAATTCTGTGATACATCGTAACTAGTGCCTTCCAGGTGTTAAGATTGTAAGGAGAGGGATTTTTAATTTGCTGTTCCAGACAATCTGAAAAACAATCTGGAACTGGCTTCTCCATAGCTGCAATATATTACATAAATTCTATAATTTAGGAAACATTAAATTATGTTATTTGCTTTGCTGATGGGACAATATATCATGCAGGCAGGAAGACTGTAACAGTGTGGAGCCAATTACTGACGCCCCGTAGTGATAAAATGAAATTAACTGGAAAGCCAGAAATTAGTCACTAAAATGTAAGCAAGGCAGGCAGATACTAATACAACATGATAAGGGGCAGGCATGGCTGAAATTCGTTGTCACACATTGCTGATGAACATCAAATCCGTTGTTACGTTACCTCAGGGTAAGTCATTTCCTGGTTGAGGTCTACCGACAGGTCTCCATATAAATCAAAATCCAGTGAGTCTGTCACAAAAATAAAGACCTTGATATCAACATATGATGAATGTAAAGCGCTGTTTACGAGATGGTAGGATAACACTAGCACTGGGGATACCCTAGCAAGAGGGTTGTCCCAGCAATTGCAACGTGCAAAGTATGGAAAGCTGTCCAAAGAAAACAACCATGTAAATTTACGTACGGCTTTGCACTCTCCACAATCTCACCTTCGTCTTTGTCAATGACAGAAGAATTTGTTTTGCTGCCCGATGACTCTTTTTTCTCAATACAGTCTTCGTTTGCTTCCATTTTACTTGCTTCTCAAGACAGCTATTTCACAATCTTATTTATATGCGTTTATTCGCTAGGCAGGAGAAGTCACCCATTTCAAAAGAGCGAATGAAAAAATTACCTCGTTCCGATGCACAGTGATAACACGTGTGGCATAGCCTGTGGGGTAGTGTATGCTGGTGTGATGCGTCCTGTCCAATATGGCTGCCAATGTGGTTGCCAATATCGGGTAGTACTTGGTGTAAGCAAGAGAGGATGAGGTAAGAGAACGCATCCCCCATACATGGCCCCCTATCAATGATAATTGTTTTCAATCTATTTTTAGTACGAGGTCATGAGACTAGTTATTTAAAGAACGGATTCCGATTGGTCCATCTTGTGAAATATGAACCGCGAGGTCATGGGGATGAGATCATACTACTACTACTACTACTACTACTACTACTACTACTACTACTACTACTACTACTACTACTACTACTACTACTACTACTACTACTACTACTACTACTACTACTACTATTAGTACATGTAGTAGTACTACTAGTACTTTTTTTCCCCATAATTTATTATGTACAAAGAAAAAAAAGTGCCCAGTAGGGGAAGCCGTACCGGCGCTTAAGTTACAATGCTAAGATATTACAGATCTTGCACGAATGTCTTCTAGCAACACAACACGTTGAAAAAGACTGCTCGCACTTACGTTACAGTGGTAAGGTGACAACCAAGAAACGTAGAAGGGGGTGGCCCCCCCCAACCCCAGACAAGCCGGGGGCCCGCCCTTGCAAAGCCTTGCGTCTAGGGGCAGGAGAAAGCCCACCGTCCCCCCCCCCCCTTGTTGTAGAGGAAAAAACCCGCCGGGCCGGGAGGCTATGCCCGGCCGTGGCTCTCCCGCGCCCCTGGCGAGCAGGCGCGAAAAGGTATTACAGTGTACTGGGAGGCAACTGAGGGATGAGGAAGACACCGGGAGCCTGCGCCTAGCCATGGCTTCCCTGCGCCTCAGCACCGTGTAGGTCTAAATTAGCAGGCGTATAGTATTGTTCTCTATTGCACACAAGAGGCTCCGGTGGCCCCATGACCGGAGAAAGTTCTGGCGATCGTTAAAATTATATGCCGCGCGAATGCGCTGCCGGACCCGCGCCTCGATCTTGTTAATTACACTGGCGGCAGTGGTACCTTGCCCTTCGAAGGTGCGTAGGTTACGCGCTGCCCACAGTTCATTGAGAGTATGGTCAAAAATGACTCTAGAAAGGGCGTTGGCAATCGCGGACTGCGGTCCGTCCGGCAGACCGTGCTTCAGCAAAATCATAGCCAGAGAGAAAACTAATGGAATGCTGTAAAACGGATTAAGGATTTGAAACACCCCCGCCCACACCCTGGGTAATCGCCCAGGAAGGGGCTGTACGAGTTTCCCGTAGAAGGTTTTCACTTGGTAGTTAGGCATCAGCTTTAGATCCATGTTCAAGCGGTCAAGCGCCACGAGAAGGTGCCGGAAATGCATGGCTGGGTCGTTACTCATGTATTTGGGCACGGAGTTTGACCGGGGGAAGGCCCAGCCCGGAGATTTGCGGCTGAAGGCTAGACCTGTCCAATACCGTGCAAAGAAAACTCACTTTGTTTCTCAAGATGGGTCTCCGATGCAAGGGACCCACCGAGGTTTTAGGGTCCGCCCCTTCGCGGTCGGGTCAACCACGGCCAGTTCGCCTTCCCCGAAGGGGAGCCGACAGGTCGTCCTCTTCACCTGTTCTGTCTTGCTGTTCTTCAGGCAGTACAGAAGAGGTGGAAGCGGACACACTATTATTAGTAGTACTGAAATGATTGTGAAGTGCGGGTTAGAAATGAATTGAATTAACTTTTTCAGTTCATTTCTAACCCGCACTTCACAATCATTTCATGCATCATTCCTTTCACGGGAAAACACGCATGAGCCCAACAAATTGACCTGCTCTCGACTGTGTGGCTTCGTAGCTCAGTTTGTAAGAGCACTGCACCGGCATCGCAGAGGTCGTGGGTTCGAATCCCGTTGAAGTCACTTGAATTTTTCAAGTGCATATATAAGACAATTGCTTAAATTGTCCAGAAAGTGTGAGGATCACTTCTTCAATTCAATAGTAGTACTATTGGTAGTGGTGGTAGGTCATTCTGTGATTTAAATGCAGTCACTGCGTCTCGCGAATGGTACTTACCAAAGCAACAGTAATTCACGCATGCGCATATTGAATGCCGAGAAGAAGACAAACAAAAAACTCTGGAACAGTAGCGGTACCTCTGGACGTGTTGCCTGAGCGGTGTACCATGACGACTCTCCCCGAGATTTCGGCCCGCGGATCGCTTATACCAGCTGCTTTCAGATACCCGTCCACGACAGCCTGTCTGCCCCCGACGCGGCAGTGAGGGAGGGAAATGTCGGCCCCTAGACCATATATGACAGATCCCTTTCGTACTCACAGCTCAGTTCCACTTACCTTGACACAGCATTTCGAGCAATATATACTGAAACTGTAACCCGTAGTGTCCTCCATATGGTACGCAATAGAGTAAACCGGAAGTAGACGGTCCCAAACAATGGCGCATGCGTATTTGCTAAAATTGATAAAATTGCATTACACAAACCTCCGTTGGCGTCTCTGAGTACTCCTTGACACGCTCCACAGCCACACGTTTGTTTCCGAGTCATTGCTCATGGGTACCATCCAGTTCAATGTGGCAGTTATCTTCGGAGAACACAGAAGATAAAATTTGCATGGAGTCAACAAATGAAAGAAATGATTAAGGGAGTCAATAAACTCCCTTATTCATTTCGATTTGCTCAGTCAAAGCCATCATATGGGAAATTTCAGCCCGGTTACCAGATGAAAAATGGTGACGCGACCATAGAAACAAGCCCGTCGAGAATTTTTCGAATAAAAAAGCCAACCACAAAAATTTGGGATACACTTATCACTGAAAATATCGAGCCGCCATAATATACATCAAACCATTTTCCTACCACGAGGCCTTCTAGATCTCTCAGTGTGTCGGCTGTATAATTTATTGCTTATTATATCGCTGAGCCTACCAGTAATTCAGTTCTTTTTGCATTGCAAAAGTTAGAAATAAAGGAATTTATTTAGTTAGATACGTAGCTAGCCTCCCCCGCAGGCGTTTTTAGGAGAATCAGGTGTCTCTCCTTCCCACTATATAAGAAGCCTTCCAGTGCCATTACCCAGGGTAGTTGACTGTGTCGCCTTCCGTCAACGACAGTCCTGTTGGTCCTGTGGTGGTCCGTGACAAGACTGTGACCGTGAAGATCTGGGGCTAACGTTCTCCAGTTTATCACAAAAGTACATGCCAGCAAACGAAAACGAAGGATATGTAGTCTTTCGTCTGTTGGTTCATGTTGCATTTGGCGGAAATTAACTCTTTCTTGGAATAACAGGAAGACGGACGGAGTAGCTGGAAAAAAAAACTCAGCTGTTTTCTGTGGAGTGTGGTCAGCTTCCGGCGAGCATCAGCTGAATTTATTGAATTGGAACATTGACCATGCTCGGACTTCAGGAATTTTTGCATTCTAAGGGTAACGATACCCGGGAACTGAAGACGGGTGAAGTTCACTCGAAGAAGCTCGGAGCCAACCTTCGCTTCATGAGAGACAAGTTTCTTGGCCAAAACCCCTGGGCACGAACAGCACCTTTCAATGGAGATTTCATTTTGATTGCTGAATTTTCAGAGAATGAAGGACCCAAACCTGTGGTGAGCACCTTTGTAATATTCTCAAGAATACTTGTTATAATAATTCTAAAGTTTTGGTGAAACTAATGGTGTTAATGTATTGTTGATTTTGTCGTGAAGGTGAAGATCACGTCATCTCGCGTGACCAAATTGGAAAAATATGGACTGTAACTATGGTGTAGGTTTCTGCTTTAAATAGATTGTAAGCACAGAAGTACAGCTGTGATTGTGCTTTAAATCAAGGTCCAGAACTACTGCATATCCAAGCGGAAGTTAAGAAAATGTCTGAGAAAATTAAACTACAATGGAAATCAAATTAAAATAGAATCATTCCTCGTTAATTAGTCAGTCAATTTAGTTTATAATTAGTCAAAATTTACCATGAATAGAGTAAAAATACGAAGGACATCAAAAGACAAGTTAACTCATTTTATGGCTTTTGCAACAAGACAGCCAGGCTAGGAATCAGTGAGAGGTGAAGGAGAATGAGGGACTGAATGTTGTTTGCCATGTTTTTATTGTCTGTATCGTGTGAAATGGTTTATTTAAGGCTTTGAGCACATCAGTAAATAAGTACCGATATTTTTGCCTTATCACCTCACTCTATCAGATGACAATTCCCAAGAATGGAGGAGTCAATTTTGACGTCAATGCTTTTGCTGTTCATGTGTTGTCCGTGGATTATACACAAGCAAGGTCAGTATTGGCTGTTAATAGCTACAAATAACTCATTGTGCTGGTCTTAAATTACTCAATGGCTTCAAAATTTTACAGAATGATTTTCAACCAGCGGTTATTTAAAACAATTTTAAAAACCCAACATTCATAAAACATATATTTAGATTGTTTTTTCTTGTCATACTCTAAGAATGGAGATTACGAAGGGCCTCTTCATATAGTTTTACTGGGCTGGCTCGGTTTCCAAGATCTCACCTCACCACTAAATCCTTTGTGGGGTGGGCTGGCACAGTTGCCGAGATCTCGGTTTCTGAGGCCGCGACGTCAGTACCAGGGATGGAAAATTTTCCATATGATCACTTTAGCCTGGTTACCGTAATAAAGTTTTCCACTGACGCATGCTTTGTGTGTAGGCCTTCCATCTCCCTTTGGAAAACGAAATTTCTAATATGAACAGAAGCCAATTTCATCCCATTAACTGAGCCAGTCTGGTCAAGGGGGCTCACATGAAGACGTCCCAAATAAGGAAAGGGGAGAACATTCATAAAGTAGTACAAGACCAGAAAGACAGGTTTCATTTACTCAGTACCATCTGTAAATTAATGAAATTGATAGCATATTCCTGCCCTGTATAGTCTATGGTTGTTTAAATTATGCCAATTAGTGGAAGCCAATACATTATGGGCATGATATTGACTTCAGCTCATTTGTTTTGATGAATCTCTAGGAAGTATTCATTTCGGAGAAACAGTGGTGTCATTTGTTTTAACGCATTGTTACCATTGCAAGGCTGCTTTCAGCAACCTGACCTATTTTATATGACTTATATTATGAAATCTAATTTACCTAGTCAATAAACAACCTAAGACATGCAGTTAGGATAACAACGGGTTTTATCAATCCAGAAGTTTCAACTATTACATTTTTGGTTAGCCCATGGTCTGAGAATCAGCTCGCGAGGATCACTGGGTAAACTTTCTTAATTGGGTAACAGCTAGATTATATAACAATGTTATGCAAGAAGCTTTTTGGAATGATCACTTTTGCATGCATTTATGATATGATATTAAACTTTGCCTTAATCTAGATTGTTTACCTTACAGAGGCGTCAAGTTCTCTTTCGTCGAAGATACACAGCTGTTTTTATCGGAGAAGAAAGATGGTATTTATGCATATGTAAGTGGAATAATAAATAAATTAAAGCATTTGTTTTAGTAAAATTAACAATCATTGGTATTTAATATTAAGTTAATTTATGAATAGATGCTAAAAGAATTTGGTCAGCCATTAAACTGTGACTATTTGGAGAAACAAACAGTTGTCTTCAGGACTTAAAGCCCGAGTTAAAATTTGACATGTTTAAAGTTTGTAACAAAAGCAATATGTTGTAGGTAAAAGTTAATCCCAATTAAAAGATAATTCAACCTAGTTTGATACCTAACTTCTTGTGTCTTATTTATGGTGATGAATACCGGACAAAGGAAATTTCAAATCAAACTAGGTTGAAATAATGTTTACCTCATGTAATTTTTAATTGTGCACAACAAACACAAAAATTGTAAGTATAATCGGAGAACAATCCCAGAAGAATGTGTGCTGATGAGAATGTTTTTTCTAAAAAGTGACTTGGGCATACTTGGAAAAAATCTGAGTTCTTACAGAAGTTGAAGCTTTGACCTTCTAGGCTACATGGGAGCTTAGGCCATTGAACTAAGTTCATAGGTAACATTATTATTATTCTAGTATTGTGTCATTTCATCATAAAAGGTCAAGAGAACGTGTAAAATGTGAGAGCGCGATGTGGTGTCCCTGGTTGACTGGTTTACAACAGAGCGAATACAGAGAGAAAGCAAAATTGTAAAGTGGAATTGTTTTGGAAGAGTTATTTTTGACGCAAATATGCAAGCCCTAAAATGATTTTTTGCATGACAAGTGATTGGCATCTTTCCATTTTATCCAATGAAATAAGGACTTTTCACTGGCTTTCCATGTTGTTAAAGTCATTTGTATGCAACTCATGCAGTTGATGCCGGGTGTATTTTAACACTCTTACCAAAAAATAAAAGCCACAAAAAAATATTTTTGTAGTGAAATAATATACCTCTTATTCAATGGTTTGACATATAATACTCGTAGATATTTTGCTCATTGCCCATATTTTCTCTTGCCCCTTTGGGGCTCAGAAAATACTACACAACTTGCACATTGCTGGGATTTGAATGTTAATGCATGATACAGCTGAGAAATCAGATGTTACGTGTTCAGCCTGGTGAATGATGGTATGCTGGTTATGTCCCATGTAATGCTTGCTCTGTGGTAATCTTTTGCAGGTTCATCATTTCACACTTTATGACATCCAGGCACGGGGTTTTGTTAGACCTTATTGCATGTGCTATATTTCAAGATGTAAAAGGTATAAAATTACTGTAATAAATATTCCTGTCAGCAACACATTATTATTCCTATTTTTGAGTGTTCTGAAAAAAAAATGCTTTCTCTATCAATTTCTTGTCTGCAGAAAAATGTTTGCCTTTCTTGATCGTCTTATGGATGAGTTTACAAAGGTAAGAGAGGTCATAATTTAATAACGAATTTTATTTTGTAGCTTTTATGAAATTAAGTGATTGTCAATCATATTGTAACTTGGCATGGATGGAAAAAAAAAAACTCAATTTAATTTCAATTACCGTATGTTGACTCCATGTATTAACAAATTATTCTCTTGACTGATTAAAGTAAGAGATTATAATTTTATTCCTTGTTTGTGACTAATATTCCCTCATTTTCTTTGTGAATAGCTGACCCATGGGAAAGTTAATGTCATCTTTTCAGGTTTCAAGGCTGTTCAGGCATGGAAACAAAATAACGTTCTTACAGGATCTTGAGCAGCGTTTGACCGAAGCCCTGGCCATGAGAGACTCGTGTTCATGTAAGTAAACAATTATTATGTATTTAAATAATCAGTAAATAATTCATTGCTGAGGTGCAGTGTATGGTAGCACTATAGAGTGGTCAGGGCAAATTGAAGGTCTCTCAGCAAAAATGTTGTCAGTGACTTTTTCAGTTCATTTGATCATTCTGCCAAATTCCATGCAGTAGATGGCCATTAAGTTAATATGGAATTACCTTTCCTAAGGGATGTGAAGAAAATGACACAGAAAAAGAAAAAAAAAGTGGGCACTGTGTAGTGGGGATTTGATACTAATTGACTTGAAGCGGTAACAACAACAACAACACCATGCTCTTTATTCCCCTTCTCAGAACTGGTCCTAAGCTCACAGCACGCTCGGTTTAACAACCCTCGAAAAGTCCTACTATAACTGGGAGAGGGTTGGGGGGAGGGGGAGTGGCAAGAGAAAGAAAAAATGAACATACAGGGGAAAAAAATTTGGATTCTTGTCATTGCATTGCCCTAATTTTTTGTGTGGGAAGTTTTTGTTGTAATATGTGTTAAGCCTTTGTGTTAATGAACCTCCATTGTCATACCAGTACACCCTGTATCTTTATTGTTTTCTCTGAATTTTTGGCTCGTATTTCTGATGGTTTTGGTTAAATTGTTTTTGTTTAATTATTCCATTTTTCTTTCAGTTTTTAACCTCAGTAGCAAAGGACCTGTTTGTCCAAAATGGATCAAGGTAAATTAGGTGTGATACTTAAATAAATATGATATTTGATGGTTACATAATTATGTAATTTCAATTTAATAAACAAAACAAAACAGAAAACAGTTTTAGCATGGAGGTATGTGTGGGCATTGCAGTTTAAATTTGTCTTAATTTGTTTAATAATTTTACATAAACCAGTTTTACTCCAATTTCCAAGTCTGGATTTCCAAATTTTGAATGTGTGGACCGAATAAAAATTAATTTGCCATGAGTGTATTTATTTTGAATGTGTACCTTTTTACAGGAAATGGAAAACACTAGGAGTGGTGTAAATGAGGAATATAAGCGCATTTTGAATGACACCAAAGCATTGATAGGAGTTCTCAAACCTCATATGGTGAGGGTTATTAAGGAGTCAATATACAGGAATATAAATTTCTTTAATGAAAATTACTTTAAATTGCCTTGGTAAGCATAATTTCATCTCATCTATCTCACGTCAAATCATCTCAAATTTATTTCTTAATCATCAATTCCTTTAACTGGACCCCCTGAACCAAAAACCTGCTCCAAAAAGATGGTAGAGTTGCTAGAGCACAATACTGCAGATAACCCAGAGTGCTTGGGTTCAAGTCCCATACATTTTTTCATGTCTAATCTTTATTTAGTACAATCTCTAGTTTAAAGTGCCTATGAAGTAAAAAATTTTGTTTGCTTATTTGAAAGGCCTTTACAAGTAAGTAAGAATGACACAGTCTTTTTTGAAAGATCTTCTTTCATTCCCGAGATCTTCAAGTTTTTCCTTAAAAATTGATGAAGTCATAAAATGGTTTAAGTAAGAACATAAATCACAAAATCAAGAATATACATTTCACTGATGTCATTCAAACTTGGCACCAGTAATGTACGTCAGGTAACATACAGAATGACGCCCACTGTGCTGTTACCATGGCAACAGTCTAGGCTCCAGGCTTTTAGGGAAAAACTTGAATATCTCGGGAATGAAAGATGACCTTTCAAAAAAGAATGTGTCATTCTTACTTACTTGTAAAGGCCTTTCAAATAAGCAAACAAAATTTTTTACTTCATAGGCACTTTAAGACCCTCAATGTTTAGGACAGGCATGCATTAAGTAACTGTATCCCGTCTTCAGGACAGAGAAGCCATTAAGAGTAACTTCTGGATTAAAATATTGGTGCATGTTTTTTGTTAATCTTTGGCAGCAAGACTGCAGGATAGTGAAGCAGTTTCAGAGACTAGAAAACATGGTGGCTGAAAGCAGAAGTGACAGCCTCACTGATGCATGCGAGTCCTGTCTTTTGAGGCAAGGAAAGAGTGATCACAGGCCGTCTTACCTTGTTAAACAACAGTGTTCCTTGCGAAGAGGTACGGTTTTGCCTCTCAAAAGATTGTGCATCATTCCAATCACTGGACCTTAACTTCTTGAATCACAGGCAGAGCTGAAAATTCACTTGTCTAAGGAAAGCTGATGCATAGGTGACCTAGTTGCCCAGTCCTCACCTTAGCCTCATTAAGTCTTCACTGCCTTTACTTATTAAGTATGAAGTCCTGTGACAAGTGACTCTAACTTTTTACTGGTACTAGTTGAGGTGCATTTTTTGAAAATCCAGGACTAGAGGACTACTTCTAAGATCAAGCCCTGTATTCAAGATGTTTAGCGTAATTTTCTAGACCATAACTGTGACATTTGTGGACTTTCACAACAACAGCATTATTTTCAAAGGATGGGTGGAAATCTTGTTAGGCACAGGCTTAGAAATTGTAGACTTTGTGGTTCAGTTTTGATCTGGGTTAACAATTATTTATTGTAACTTAGACTGGTAAACAATGCTTTTAGAACCATGCCATACAATTATTTTTTATGTGGTACAAATTTTTTTTACTGCAGGGTGCATTTTATTTTATTTTCGTCAAGGAAATAGACTGGTGGTAGTTTGGAAAAAGGTTGTTTGCATGTTCTAGAACTAACTAAAGGCAAGTGTTAAAAAAATTACCTTGCAGCCTTTTCATTGCCAGATATGAGAAATCTACTGACTGTTCAACAGGTAGGTTTGCCTTTTTTAATTGTTGGAAATGTGCAGGGGGAAATCTTATTTGAAGTGGATTCAAATCCCCAGCCAGTCTAACATTAAATAGCACTTATTAACGGAGAGTGAGGTCATTACAGGGAAATCTCGGACCAAGGCCTTGAGGTATTGACCGAGCGACAGTGAGGTCAATACGTCAAGGCCGAGGTCTGAGATTTCCCTGTGATGACTGAATGGACAAGGTTAATAAGTTATTTATTATATGGCCTTTTTAGTGCTGGAAAAGAAAAACGGGAAGCATTTTTTAATATCCTTTTGTGCAGTCAAGGGGTCATTCGAGGTCATGTTCACTGAACTGAAACAAACCTGGCCATGCGATCAAAACCAGAAGTGACATAAGAAACCGTTTCTTTGAAACTGAGGCAAGTTTTGTCTTTATTACACCAAGATCTAGGGCAAATTTAAAAATTTAAATAATGCCCGTCATTACAAGAAAATCTTGCCCGCTGGACAGCCAATCAGAGTGTGCGTACTATTGTAGCCATATAATAAATGAACTGAATGCATTCTATAACCGTGAACTGCCGATCACTTGGCTCAGTTGGCAGAGCACCAGACTGCCATGCAGAAGGTTGTTCAAATCCCCAGCCAGACCAACACATAAATAACTGAGGAGAAAAGTCCTGCCTTTGTAACTACATCAGCAAATGGTTATAGGCTATCTAGTCTTCTTGGATAAGGATGATACACTGTAGGCCCCATATCATATTGCACATGTTCATACTTGATTCTGTGGGACTTTGGAGAACCTCTAGTGAACCTCAGTGGGTTTGAGGAAGATTCTTTTGTCCATGGGTTCATCATACACTTCCTGAGAAAAGAGTCAAAGGAAAAACACTTCATACTATTAAAAACTGAATCACTGGATAGTGAAATTCTAGTGTTTTCATTTGCCTAGCCATCATGGTACATAAGCGATTAACCACCACTCTCCAAATATGGTAACGGTAACTGTACACATACTGAGCCCCCTTTTGAAGAATGTTAGAGAATTTGCAAAAAAAAAAAACTGAAAGATTTATTGCCCGGGTTTGTTACCATCTGGTGAGCTAATGACTACCCCTACTCTCTGGTCTGATGTAGGCCCAACGTAATTGGCTTTGCAATGTTGCAGTCACCCTGTCAAAGGCTTTGATACTTGGTGAAAGTTAATGAACAAATAAATAAATAAACAATTAATTAATTAATTAATTAATTAAATAATAATGGATGTGTAAATGAGTTTGATGTTTACGAGTTTGAATGATACACTCACAAAGCATACTGCACCTTTCATTCTTTTCTTTTAGTTGAGGCCCAGGTCATGCTTTCCCTCATACCTAAAGAACTCTAAACACTTAAGGTATGATTTCTTTTTGTTTTGCCAGTCAGCTGGGCCAGCAGTTTCTTACCACTTTATGTATAGAGCAAAATTCCCCATAAAGTGTTCCATTTTTGCTCTGATTAGTAACGCTGATAAGCACCTGCATCAACTTTAGTTTTATCTTCATTGATGTATTAAAAAAACGATTTAGCAAGGATTTAGCAAAAGAAACATTGATGTGTTTGTCTTGTTGAAGCCATTTATTGCTTGAGAGATTCTAAATTTAGCCCAACTGGCCAGTTTCGTAGCCAGGAGCTCTGCTAGCCATTCTAAGCTAGATCGTGCAATCTGTAGTGGTTGAAGGTTAGTTCTGATGTTTAATTTGGACATCCTCTATTCATTGGTGTGATATAGTTTAGTACTCAGCAATACGTCATGAGCATTCATTAAATCTTGTTTTCAGACATCTTCATGAACTGTGTGAGTGGGGTGCAAAGGAAGGTCTCAACAGATTACGCACCATTTGGAAGGTACAGTAGTTGTCACCTCTGTCTCCACTTACTGAGAAATTTCACATTTCATTTGACAGGACGAATTTTCACTTTTTCGAGGAAGTAGGCTGTCCCGGTGTATAATTTGTAATCGCTTTCAATTCGTTCCAGCAAGTCTAATTTTGGAGGAGGATCAGTTTCTTTGCTGTATGTGTGTGTTCCGCATGGACGACCCTTAAGGTCTCGGTTTTAATTTTTGTTTGTTTTTATTACTTCATTGTGTAGCACTACAGCCGAGAAACGCCTGCGCTGTTAATTGAACAGACCGAGACAAGCCATCTTGGTAAGAATGGTCTGTGAGATTTTTCTCCTGACAGTGTGTACGCTATCCAGCGGATAGTGATTTATCCAGTGGATAGCGCTATCCACCCTTCGAACAACTGGGGCCTAAATGTTTTTGGCTTTGGTCGGAAATCCGCTCACATCTGTCCGTCGTTTTCGAGCGTAATTCATACTCATTTTGCAAAGAACCTGGTCAAAGATTAGATAGTCGACCTTTCTTATTCAAAGTTAAATCAAACTCAGTAGAATAGAAAGCTTTAACTTGAGGGTTTTAGCCGGACAAGACAACGTTCTTTTTTGCCATTAATATGCTCCCCTCCATTTTTCATTCAACACAGAGGACAGAGTTCAAGAAACCCTGCGACTTTTAACGAGATTCGCAAAAATGCACTTGGATAACACCACGTGTTGGCCGTTCACCGCCAATATCCTCCATCCGATTCAAAGCCAAGTGTCAGTACTTCATAGTGATTGAGTTATTTAGTGTTGCCTTTAACCTTCTCTTTTTTAATTCGTCTCGTCCAAATCGGATTCATTCCTTTTATTCTAGCGCGTTTACCGTCTCTTCTGACAATTGGACGGAGTGTCGTGTGTAATTTTCTTCACAAGATCGACATGTGAGTCTTTTTAGCTTTCATCGAGGATTAGCGGCTTACGAACTGATTTTAGGGTGTCTTGAAAACAAAGACCCCTAAAACCCCAATTGAAGTGACCTTCGACTCTTAATTAAGGCCAGACTTAAACTCTTGACATAAGTCTAAAACCCCGGCGAAACGTTCCAACATTGTTGGGCAACATTTGGCCAACATGATGGAGCGTTTGGCACCCCATGTTGAATGACGTGGACGCAACATGTTTCGTTCGATGAATGTTGGGCAACAATGTTGGAACGTTTAGCCACGCATCCAACACCACCACCCAACGAATGTTGGCCAACAATGCAAGAATGTTTAGCCGTGGCTTAAGACTTAAATCTAGACTTTAGTAGGGGTCTTTGGCCTGTGTTTTCAAGACGCCCCTGATTTTGTAGAAGTGAAAAATAAAAAGTGTTTGTGGTAGAGGTAGTATTAAATCTGCCGAGTTTGCTAAATATTTATTTCTTCGTTCTTAGAGCCCTGTCTTCCTCCTCCATTCCTTTCTAGTCGTCCGCAGTTTCATGCAGCTCGGAATTGAAATGGCCTGAATCCTTGTTCTCGGTGAATTAAGAGTCAAATATGTAGTTAACGTCAACCCGAATTTTACGCGTCATCCCGCTTGAAGTCACCCTCGGCAGTTGAAGGGAGACGATGTCTGAGATTCAGGCCAATTCAGTAACAATTAGTTCAGTGGATGGATCTCATATTCAACAACTGAAAGCTCGAGTGGAATAATTGTTTTATTAAAACGTTGACAAAATATCAATAAATCTTTCGAATTTTTTCGCGAATTGGCACTCTTCAAAAAAAAGCTCATTACCCGTACAGTTACCATATTTGGAGAGCGTGGTGGTTAATGGCTTTTATAACCCATCAAATATTTTCGCTTGCACGCGATTAGTCTAAATGCGTCACGTGACCGAATATACCCCAGCTAAAACTGGGGAATATCCGAGAATATTCCCCAAGTGATATTCCCCACTTTCCAAACTTCAAACCGCGAAAATATTTGAAGGATAATAAACACACTAGCCTCAATTTGGCTTTAAAAATATGCTCGGATATTTGTCCTTGGACATTATCTGTTCCTCGAAGCTCACAGTTTCAGTTCGCTTCTCGGAACAGGTAATGTCCGCGGACAAATATCCGAGCATATTTTCGCGCCAAATGGAGGCTATTGTTTATATGTACCATGTTGGCTAAGCAAATCAAAACACTAGAATTTCATCATCCGGTGATGCAGTTTTTAATAATATGAAGCATTTTTCCTTTGATTCTTTTCTCAGGAAGTGTATGAAGGACCCGTGGAGGAAAGAATCTTCCTTGAACCCGCTGAGCCAAAACTGTGTCACAAGACATTCATCGGTACGTGAAGATCTTACAGGGGCGTTTAACTACTGTTAGCCAAGGACTAAAGAAGTTCGTAATTTAGGGCCGTTTTGGGGTGGGCTTATAAACTGGATGCTCAAAAGCGGTATAAAAAATCCAGGCATTTAGACCGGTACGTCTTCATTTTTCTCTGTCATTTAAGTCTGCTTCACAGGATATCGAGTTCATGTATTTACGTGGGATGCCACAGGAAAACCACGTCTAAAATCGGTCGCATCCCTTTTTTTTTTGTGGTCTCATATGGTAATTAGCCACATGCTTGTGCTTCTCACTGAAGTTAAGCCCTGTTAGCTGGGGTTACTAACTTGGATGGGTGACCACGCATAGTATCCGTACCGTTGACTTCTTCTTTTTTTTCTTCGTCGTGTTGTTTTTCTTCTTAGTCACAAATTATACTTTTTGTTATTAAATTTCCAGTATCGTGCGGGAAGTGTTAGAAGCAACATGAAAACGACTTCTAGCGATCTAACCCGAACCTTGAACTCGGATCTGGATTAACCGTTGTACTTTTACAATTTCTGTTAAACCGTTTGTGCATCCCTCGGAAACGCCCATAGGCCTCTTGTTCGTTCAGTTGTTGGAACAAATAGTTCACTATAGGTTTCCTTTTGTGATGGAGAATACATGAAATTTGTCATATATTTCAACCGCGGATATGTGGTGAATGGAAGTGCGACCATCGCAGTTAATGAAGCAACTTAAGAAGTTGCAAAGAAGCCTGGAAAAAAAAATTCCAGGCTTGAACGGGAATCGAACCCATCAGTCGAAGCGCAATCACGCGGGCATGGGTTCGAGTCCCGTTCGTCCCGTTCAATGGATTTCGTCCCGTTCAATGGATTTTTTTTTAGGCGTCTTTGAAACTTAATTTGCTTCATTTTAAAACTGCGATGATCACACGTCAATTCAGAATTTCTTTTGTTTCAGAATAATAGCTTGTACAGTTTGGAATCATTTCAGTCGTGTGTCGAGGATGAGATGCTGGGATCTGCAAGGTCAAGTGATGGAATTCTTTCGCCATTTTCTCCGTCGTAAGTAAAAGTTTTCTTCGGTGTTCTTTCCCAGTGATAAGAAGGGCTTTTATTAAATTTGCAACCTCGGATACTGCGTCAGTCTACCGTTGTTGTGACTGGTTCACTCAATCTCGGTCAATGCCAAGCTGTAAAATTTGTGCTGGAAGCGAAATTTCCCCTTGGCCAAATGAATTTAATAATGAAATTGAATAAAACAAGTATTCAATTCGTGCTTGTTGGATATGAGATTGGTTGTACCCAATTCGGCGCTACGAGCTTCGTTGGCTATTTACCAACGCGCGCTCGCGGAATAATTAACAATTAGACCTGTAGGCGAAGCCGAATCGGTTATTGACCCGTGGCCCTTGAGGGCGAAGGGTCTAATCGTTTTAGTATCACCCAACTAGTCGGACAGAAAAGGCAATAATAATAAAGTTAGCAATTGCAAGTTGAAGAAATATTTATTTGGGAATAAAACGAAAGAAAGCGTCACGCTTTTCGCTACTCGAGGACTATTACCAATAGTCCTCTAGTAGCGTAGCCAATGAAAATGCAGGATTTGCATTAGTCCACTGGTTGGGTGATACTAATTTTTAAATAACCGAAATATTAGCATAGGTAATCGCATGGGATCGAGTACAATTAAAGGTGATTAATTTGCATTCGTATTTATAGTCATCGCGACGTGAATTCTTCGCTCAGTTTTTGGTGCTGCTATTGGCCGTTGTCACAATGTCGTTTGTCATTTCTTGTTGATGCTGTTGTTGTTTGTTAGGTCTTTATTCCACGATGATCTGCACGGGGCAGAATCATCAAGTTGTGGCAGCTCGGATGACTCCAGAATAGAAAACAGCGATGTTGTGTCCATCCATTCCAATACCTCACTTCCTATTGGCAGGGAGAGGTCGTCATTAGAGGACTACGGCTCAATGGACGAGGAAGTTTTCTCGGACTTCAGTGATGCACGCTTTAGGAGACAGAAAAGTGAATTTTTAGAGGCAAAGAGAAGTTTGGAAAAAAGTCACACGTTTGGGATAAGTCGAAGTTTGGGGAGTATTGATATTAGCGCACCAATTTCGGATGAAAGTGGCATAAGATCTTCTAAGCATTTCAGTCAACTGAGTAATCCAACTGATATAAGGAAATCAAATCCAGAGGCTTTTGCAAAAAGCGAAACAGCTACAAATGCCTCGTGTCTGGAAGTATCTCCGAGAACTTCATGTAATAAGAACAATCTGTCTGCCAGACAAGCAACTAAGAGGTCCAAAAGTGAAGGAAGTTCTGGAAGTTGTACACCAAGCGGCGATGACAAACCACATCGACAAAGGATACCTTTCAACTTCAGGTTAGAAATAAGGCGGTTCCTGCCAGTGACCTGCATTTCTTGGCGCTCATTGCCAATAAGGATTTACTTCAGTGGGCACCAGCTTCGTCCCAAGCCCTTTTCGCGCTTAAACTAAGTGACGTAACATTCGATAGCGCACAAGTACGACTGGGAACGAGGCTGGATTACAAAATTTTTGGACTTATAACAAAACAACAGCTAATTTACGCGGTCTAAAATAATTACAAAGACGACATAAAATGCAATACAATAGAGGTTTACAGGATGCGGTGTGGTGGCCAAAGTGGCTTATGCTTTCTAATTGGCCACCCCGGCAAATGGTGGGCACAATTTGGAACTTGTTATGACCGCTTCACTTTAACAAAGATAATATTTGCAGTTTGAGTGGTATTGGAAAAAAAAAAAAGAAAAAAGAAAAAAAAAAAGAAACGTATGTGATGGTTGTTAGCATATACGTCAAGTATATGAAATAAACGATGAAAGCCACGCTGATAAATTCTGACCTCTTGGTGTGATTTGAACCCAGGACATTGGCTTTCTAGTGTTGAGGTGTGAAGCCACAAATTTTATTTTAGCGGGCAGCCTTAGCAAACTGTTGGAAACTCACTAGAAGCAAAATGTTACTGACCATCGACTTAACATTGTTCGTGGCGTAATATTTCTCACAGACCAGACAGAATAAAACTTCGATGCTTTGCAGAGGAAGTTTCGCAACCCATGGAATCTTACACAGGTAACGGATATCTTACACAGGTAACTGCAAGATCATAGCTTCATTTGACAGGTAACGGATGGTTGTTAACAGCAACCAGAGGAAATGTGATTTTGAAGTCAGCGCTGTTGATTCTTAACACCTTTAGTGACTGTTTCTGGAGTGTTTAATTTCTATAGTATTGCTCATTTTTTGTCGTTCCGTTTTACAGTGAGATTGGTTGGGAAAAGAAAAGGAACAAAAGCAGGCAAAAAATCTGAAAAACCAAGCGGGTAATGAACTGCAGTTGGCCAAATTATTTGCGAAGTGGTGAGACCAGAACACCAAAATGTAAAGCGGATTGGAAAATTCAGTTGCACTCCAAGACGCCGCTAGCCAAAGTCCCTGCCCCAGATTAAATTAGTGCAATGAGTTGGACCATATGTCTACTAAATGTTTGACTCTTTGAAGTAATTATTGTTCGTTAGCGTCTAAACTGCTCTCTTTTGTTTTCTTACCAGGTTCCAACGTGTTGTTTTTGCGAAATAACTTGAGTTTTGCTGTTCATTTGCTTTTTGCTCTTCTTTGTGGGAGACCAGTAGTTGTCCTGGCGGAACCCGGTAATGAAAGGTTTGTATTGCTGTTAAGCAGAAGAAGCCGGAAAGTGCTCGGTTCTGTGTTGACCACAGACCCCTGAACATTTGTGATGAAATGGCTGTTGCTTCCTCAAATGCATGGGGGATTCAGGACTCGAATGTGTTTCCATCACTGTGGCTTTTATGACTGAATTTTCTGAAGGCATGCCTTTGGCTTGAGTAACGCACAAAGCTCATTGGAGTGAATTTTGGAATGGTCTCGTGCGTTAAACAGTGTTGACATCCTTTACTGTTGCATTATGCCGAAACGAAATAAAACTCTCTTGACTTTGCGCCATAAATTTGTTACAGTAAGTAGTAATACTGGTTCATCACAATGAGCAGCTCCAGGGGAGGAACTTTTTGGCATAATTGATTTCTTAGATCTGCCTGGAATCTGCCTGATCAGTATGGAATGCAGAGTACTATTCTTTCAACTTTGCAAAGTGTTTATTATTTGATTGTTATTTTGCACTTTCAGAGATTTGCGAATGTTCATATCGGCGTTGTGGATGTTTGTACCAGAAAATATAAGGTATGTTTGTTTATCTGAGAATTATTAAGCTCCACAATATGTTTCCTGCAGTGGGAATGGGATGCAGCCACTTTTGTATAAAAGTGATCTAATCAGGATGGAGTGAAAAAAATTAACTCAAGGCATAATTGTATTGTAGCCATGGAAAGGCAATAGTTCCTTGGAGAACAAAGCCGCTGCAGATTGCAGATCTTGCGTGGTAAGTTCGTCGAGTTGCTCGTTAATGGCTCTTTTGACCAGTTCTCTAATTCAACGATATTCGTTCCCAAAGGTTGAAGCTTGTTGGTCTCTCAAAGAACAAGCACATGAACATGCTTCCCAAATCTGTCAAGGTAACGATCTTAACTTCCATGACGGAGTTGTTTTTCTACATCAGAGCCTGCGTAGCTGGCGTTTTGTCCGAGCGAACGAACAAGCAAGCGGCGAAGCCTATTTCCCTTTCGTAAACGGTCGTTGCCATTTTTTACGGTCGATGCCAATTCTTGGTAACCGAGCCTTTGTCACAGATTAGTCCTACAGTAGATGAAATTGCAACTAAATCAGCTAAAATTGCGCTCAGATTGAGAAATTAAGCCTAATAAATAATTGAGGTGTTTGGGCTTAGCATTTGGGTGAGGTTAGGGTTAGTTTTAGGTACTGAAAACAGCTATTATTTATCTTTTATATAGAATGGTCAGATAGCCAAAATCTACGGTGCTCGGCCAAGCAACTCGATAGGGTTGTGGTGAGTGACGTGCGCTATTGATCTAATAGCCCAGGTTCGATTCTTCAGTAGGTAATTTTTCTTTATTTGCCAAAAGCAAACTTATAAAAGTGAAAATTTTTCTAAGTGTCGTTGAAATGGCAACGACCGTTTACGAAACGGACAACTGCAGCGGCGAAGCCGCGAAAACGAGCGGCGAAGGCACGAGGGGATTGGGGCGATCGTTCGAACCACCAGCTACGCAGGCTATTTTCTACAATAATGCAAGTGCCAATGAACGATGCTAACTAAAATAGCCAATACGCAGTGAGCTCAATAAAAGCTCAGCCATTGTAATCAGCGCTTGTTGGTCTCTTTTTCCTTTCAGAGATACGTTTCTGTGCTGAATTTTGAAACGGCCGTTAGTGAGACACCACAGTACAAGGTAGCATGGGCTGTGCTGTATACATAACTCTTCGACTTTGTTTTCGTAAGCTACGTACGGCGTTTCATGGGGTAAATCCCATGGTATAGAGCACGTATAAAACTTGTGCGAACTACTTTTTATCCACTGAATCAGGCTTCGGATGTTCAAAAGCTGGATAACGCTATCTATCGGATTAACCAGTATCCAGCGAAACCCATTGAGTTATCCAGTGGATAGCGTTATTCACCCTTCGAGCAACTGGGGCCTGATGCAAAGCTATAACAAGTTGTTTTTACTGAGTCACCCTGGCAACTTTGCCAGTTGCCTTTTAGTTACCCTGCTTTTCCCATCAGCTGCCTTTAGTTGCATCGCGTCCTAATTTCTTTTTGGCGGAAGGGTCTGTTTCCTTCATAAGTACTTTGGTTTTCATTGGTTTTACGACATCCGATTGACAACCGCTCTATGGAATAAACTAGACGCTTTTCGTCTTTTGACATCATATACTACCTCTTTCGAAGTCACTGTTGGTCCCCCTTGGGTGTATTCGAGTTGGCAGTAATCTATAGTCATGGACATCCATCTTATTTTTCTTCAGGGTCATTATCTCCGTTCCTTTTTCAACCCTTCCAACCAATGGCCGGTAAGTAGAAGACCTTCTCCCAAAGTCCAACGTGAAGGTCTGTTTGTTTATTTGTGCTTTTATTTGTTGATCAAGATGTATTTTAGTAAGGCACGCCGCACGACTTATTTACTATAATTGCGTTCTCGGTGGGTGGACACGCTGCAAACCGCATGCATTTGTGGCGCCGGCATTTAGACAGCAAATGCTTGATTCTATGACTGAAGTGGCTTAACTTTACACAACTTTCTTGTATATGGTGCTCAACGTTTGCTGACCTTCCCTAAGACTGCTGGAAACAGCGGTGTGTTCAATTTATTCAATTTTGCGCTCCCAATCAAACCTCGAAACGTCTCTTGTGGTAAATTCTGTTGAACTTCGTTGTTTTTCAGACAAACGCAGCCCTCGTGGCCTTTGTTCACAGGTAAACCTGCGTTTCTTTAACCTCGTTCCCAGGCCTCTATCTTTTTTCGTCGATAAGGGAAAAAGACTGGGAACTTGGTTGCTTTATCTTTGTCTTGGAACTGAAAGAATCCGAGTGCTCCCAACGGGCGTCGAAGCTACGAGCTTCCGATTACTAATTCTGATGCTCCACCACTGAGCTACGGGAGACTCGTGGGAGCTTGACCTATTAATTACAACCCTTGCCAAAATTTCTTAGGACACTTACGGAAATTGTGTGCGAAAATGCACTTCACTAAATAAACTCTTAATCTAGCTCTCAAGAAAGTTACAGCAAACAATTTCCTTTCCCCCTCCTCCTCCAGGCAATGTTGACTGTTTTTGTTTGTTTGTTTGTTTTTCTTTTTTCATTTTCACTAGCTATACTGCGCTAGAGTCCCAAGAATTTTGACCAGGGATGTAGGTTCAGTCCCCAGTTGCTCGAAGCTCGGATAGCGTTATCCACTGGATAAATCACTGTGCACTTGATAACCCAATAGGACTTACCCCTTATGAGGTCACGCATCACAATTCTTTTGTTCAGTGACTAGTATAAATACCAGAATGCAATGTTTCAGTAGTCACTCAACGCAACAGTTGTGATGCATTACACCATAAGGGGTACGGCCTATTGGTTTTTGCTACCGCTTACCCGCTGGATACTAATTTATACGGTGGATAGCGCTCTCAACTTTTTGAACAACCGAGGCCAGGGGACAAACGGCGTGCATACAGCTAGGACTGAAATGTCGAAAAGGTGGCATTCTCGTAATCATCGAGAAAGAGATGTTGAATTTTAACCGCTTTAAATTAATTAAGTGATGTATTTATCGATGGCGACTTTATCTTTTTTATTGGAAATTGATCAGATGGGCAGCTTGTGATATTTTTGGTGTTGTTTAAGTGTTTTCTTGGAGCTGGCAAACAAGTCTTACATTTATTATTACGTTTGCTGCCTTGGAGGCCTGCAACGGTGCTGTTGTAAAGAGTAAGTACAATATCATCTGTGTCTATGATCTCAGTACATTTATTCAATGACTGAGGTAGAGATCTCTTGGCATCACATATAAACTGAGCTAGTAATGCAAACCTACTATTTTAGGAATCGTATACATACTGTATAGGTAGGCCTCGCAGTGTGGCTCTTTCGAGACATTCTTTCCCATGTTATTTACATATAAAAGTTTTTCGAACTTCATGGTACGTTACAATTAAGCAAAACTGTGCGATGGTTTTAGCGCTTTTGGTGACACTGCAAGTTAGGAAACAGTTTACCGAACGTTCTTGTCGGTTTTTCCCGGAATTCCCTGTTTTATTGAAGTTTAAGTTCATTCGAGATCCGAAATTTCCTACTGAATGGAAAATTCTCGCGGGACTTGTGGCACAAATTATGCCCATTACGCCGCTTAGCACTTGTTAACTAGCATTTTCCTTTGAATACATTGAACAGAAGAAAAATTCAGTCTGCGGTTAATTTTTGTTCCATAGCGTCCAGGAAGAAGGTGCTGGGCACGAGGTTGAAATTCGGGTAAGTCGACTGGCTAAAACCAATAGCAGGATTTGAAGTAGCAAGCTGAAATGTATATTAAGGTCGATTAAATTAAAATAGATTTTGTGGCTTCTTTACGATGTTTTACACTGGGAACCATACTGTGTTATGCGGACTGACTGATTCCCCCCCCCCCCCTCCAAAAAAAAAATCATATATTTCTACTTCAAACATTAACCTATTACGGGATATAACACGAACTCTCAAGTGACCAGAGCGGTGTGCAGCGCAACTGCGCGGTCATGGGTTCGAGTCCCATTCAAACTTGAATGGGGTCTTGAATTTGCGATGTTCGGTGCCCGCAGCAGTCGTCCCCGCTGCTTCCTTTAAGGAATTAGGGACCTTAAGATCTACGACTGCGACGTCAACGACAACGCCACAAGGCAATAATATGATGGGTTAAAGAGGAAAAATAATCGTGTTGCACATGCAGTACGCATTTTAATTCATATTTTTGCGGTGCTCTGCATAACAACGAGGGGAAATCACCAAATTTGTGGTTTTGACGACAATGTCTGCATGCATCAGAGGAGTCTTGAGTATTTATGAGTCAGTGAGTCATGAGTCAATGAGTCAACGAGTTAGTGCAGTTACCCAAACCCATAAAATGAAAGCTAACCCTAACCCTGGCCCTAACCCTAATTACTGAAACGAGGGCTTAGGCTTAATCAATAAATTATTGCTATAATGACTGTGAGGCTCATGACTCATGACTCATTTGACTCATAAAACATCCGTTCTCGCATCAGAGAATCTTTTATTCCCTGTTTTCACTTTAAGACCGCTGGTACCACTTTATTTTTAGGATACTTCGCTACTGTTGTAAGAAGTTAAAGAAGGTGGAAAAATGGCCAAAGACTTAAATGTTGAGGGGACGTTTTCCTTGACGTCACCGTCGTAGATCTTAAGGTCCCTAATGTTTGCTCAGTTTAGGTTTGACCTTCCTTATTTCTCTTAGGATGCACCAGAAATTCTTACCAGACTTCGAGTGCCCTTCTCCGATGCAAAAATCGTTCAGGTATACCACAAAAAAGGATTGCATTTTAAAATGCACTTTAAAATGTCCATGGCCCAAGTTCTTTTATCTCCTCACCTGAATCTACACATGTCTGCGATATGAACGAATTGAGACTGAGTTATTAACTGTTGAAAACGTTCAAGACTGCCGCCATTGTGGTACACCATTCACATTCAGGGACTCTTGACTTTGCCAGAGACCTACAATGCCTATCACCCTCTTAATCAGCGGCAAGGGTGCACGGCAAAAATATTATAAATATTCAGAAATTTAGCAAAAGAAAACCGCAATTTTTTTTTTCGCAGATGTTCTTCAATTAATAGTTAATTAAGTCGTGCAGATTCTGTTGAGAAGATTAAAAAACAACGGCATGCATGGGCACGCATCTGATTCTTTGATTTGGCGAGTTGTACTGATAACCTGTGTTTCCTTTCTTAGTATTTTGCTGAACTCATCAAACAGCAGCAAGTTGATTTTTATCAGAGTCAATCTCCTGAACAAGGTGAACTTTTGTGACAACGTTGAACCTTAATTCTACAAGTTTGATGTTTTGATGGAACGTCCTTCGTGAAACGATTTTTTCCGTACAACGATGGCGATGTGACGAATTCGCAATTTACTAGTTCCCAGTTGGTTTGATGGCTCAGTTGGTAGAGCGGTCCTGTGCACAGCGCGCTCGCACGGCCCGTTCAAGCCCGGATTTCTTTCGGGCGTCTTTGTATTCTCGTCCCCATCGCCCTTCTCGCTTCTCTTAGTCGGCGGGGCCTTGGCACGAGAAACGAAGAGAAAGAGAAACCTTCATTTCTCGTTCCAAGGCCCCGCCGACTAAGAGAAGCGAAAAGGGCGATGGGGACGAGAATGGCGTCTTTGCAGTTGGGAGTAAAATTACGAAATGTGTGGAGGCTCTAGGGCAAGGAGTATTATTTGAGTTTTGATGTTGAGTTTTTTCTTTCTAAACTTCCTCCGATTTCTCAGCGGAGGGAGCTTTCACGTGTGGTGCGCAAAACGACCAGTCGTTTGAGCCACAACCGAGCTAGTGAGAGGCATGGGACTATTCCTAAAATGACGTCAAAAGGCAACCTCGAACCCAGGCTCTCTCTTTTCCTCCCTTGTCGTCGAGAAAGGGAGGAAAAGAGAGAGAGAGAACCTGGGTTCAAGGCTGTTTCAAAAGTGGAATACAAAGCAGTTTGTGACATCATTCCAGGAATAGACTCATGCCTCTTACTAGCCCGGCCGTTGACCAAATTACTACCCGTTTTGTTAACTTAAACGTAACTTGTGCGGCCAATTGAAAGTGAAATCACGAGGAGAAACGGCAAAATATATGTTTTGTTCCTGAAATTTAACTTTGGCAAAAGAAAGTAATTTGGGGTTAGGTGAACTTTAATAAGTAGAAAACTAAAAGTGCTAGTCATAAGCACCACGTTCATGGTACTTAATTCACTCTTTCCACAGATTTACTCCCAGAAAATAGTTCGTCGTTGATTGTCACCGACCTGTCAAAGTGTGTAGTCTTCCCCGAAACGTAAGGTCGTTGGACTTGCCCTGATCTTTTGTTTAGCTGGGGAGCCAACTGTCTTAGAAACTGAAGCGTAGCCGAAGTGCAACTTAACCGGAGTGTTACAATGAACTTTTTCTATGACAATAATTAGGAAAGAAAATAGTGCAACAAGACAACACAACACTTCGTTCAACTTTTCAGGCCCATGAGGGAATGTGAATTTTGCATTATGACATTATCCTCAGTGTTTATGATTTTAATGTAATAACTTTTCTTCACCACCAAAAGCCCTGGCGGACAGTCTTTCAGGAAATGCATTGGTCGTGCAAATGGGGTATTAGAACGCTTGGTCGGTGATTGCAATGTGTCATTTTTCTACCGCATAGTCAGAACAACTCGTGAAGACAACTGAAGTGATTTAATTTTCTTTGAAAGTGGCATATCCCTTCAGTTGTCTTCACGAGTTGAAGTGGCATATAACTTTAGAACGACTAGATTGGTGTAAATTCTCTTTGTGAGACACCTAGGAAGACCTAGGGAATAGCCCTTCTCGGTTTCGTAACTATACGCTAACTAAATTTGTGGTCTTAGAGTAAAATTTGCCAATATGTGACAGTCAAGCTACATCACGCGTAACCAGTACGTTTGAAATTTGAGTCGAGTGTTCAAGTATTCGTGACGTCTCCATACAAAGCTCTCTGAAATCGCGTGACACGTTTCGGCAAATAACTCAGAGACGATGTACCACTCAGACTTGAGACTTGGAAAAGTTGTTTATCTATTCGTATTTTATAACACTTCACTTTTCTTGGCTTCTTTCATTAAACGGTTTCGGATTTCATTTTTTATTGCGTGACAGTGAATACGCTCAATAGCAAAGTTCATTGCAGATACTGGTCACGCGTGATGTAGCTTGACTGTAAAGTGTTGTCGTTTTTGTTTTCCCAAGGGAACTTTGCCATAGTTATAAGGACTGTAGTTTCACATTTCCAAAATTTATTTTTCGAGCATAAGCAAGCTATATTTCTAAAAAAAAATTGAATTACATACTACATTGTACATAGTTGTACCATCGGAATGTAATAATTTTTGTATTCTTTACTTAGAAAAACTGGAAAAAGGCAATTATCATAATGATAATAATAGTAATAGTAAGTAATGGTAATAGGACTGAGTGGAGTACCATTCAGGGAGTAAGTAATCGGGCGAGTAATTTCAAAATCTGATTTGAGGTTAAGAGAACAATCACTCCCAGAATTGTAGGACATGAAGTCCTATTAGCAATTAATTGTAACTATAACAAAATTCGAGAAGAATGACAGTGTTATTAACTATTTGATACTTTAAGTTTTTCAACTTTTTAGTCATTTAGACCTGAGGGAAAAAAGAAAAGAACCAGCGTGCACTTGATGACACAACCGCGACCAGTTGGCTCAATCGAGAGTGCACTGGACTTTCATGCGGATTGTCGTGGTTCGAACCCCGACCGGACCAACACTCAGGGCCTTGAAATAACTGAGGAGAAAGTGCTGCCTTTGTAATTACATCTGCACATGGTTAGACTTTCTAGTCTTCTCGGATAATGACGATAAGCCGGAGGTCCTGTCGCACAGCCCCTTGTTCATTAACTCTGTGGGACGTTAAAGAACCCACACACCATTCGCAAAGAGTAGGGCAAGCTGTACCCTGTGTTGTGGTCTGACCTTGAGGTGATATACCTCGCATGGGACTTAGGGTCCCCTTCGTATATCACCGTGCACTTCTGTGCAAAAAAGCTGTAAAACATACTGTCCAATTACTCAGGCATGACGTGTACAACGGTCCAATTAATGCTGAAATCAGGGCTGCTGATAACCAATCGGATTCGAAAATTTTGTTATAGCTACGATTATGACAATAATAATAATAATAGTAATGGTAATAATAATACAGGGATAATACATGCAGAGATGCGCCAGACTGAACAGGATATTCACCTGTAAGCCAATAGAGATCAACAGAAAACTGATGTCAATGCCGAAGATCATCTGTAATGATTCAAATTATTTGTTCCATATAATAAAATTGAAATTGTTTGCTTTGTTCGTAACGGCATTCCTCCGACGCTGCCAGTAAGTCTTGGCAGAACCTGGCTTAGTTGTGCGCCATCTTTGCGCATTTTGAAGATTACGACTGACACTGTTGTTCACAAAACTGAAACGGGCATCGTGGAAAAGACCAGGATTATCTGTGCTTACCAAATAGTGTGCACCGAAGAAGATGGGGCTAGTTTAGGGAAAGAGAATACGGCATTGCCGAGCGAACGAAAACTAATTTTCAAACACTTCACAATTGAACTCGCATTGAAAGAGGCCGAATTGAAAAATCAGAAATGGCCTGTTTTAATAATTTCACATCACAATGCTACCCAGTGGCTAGATGCTACCAATTCGAGCATCACCTCCATGCCAGAAATGACATTTTTAGATTTAAGGGGGGAGTTTCATGGTAGTTTTGCTGTATTTAGGTCTTAACTGGCTGAAAATTGAAATTTGGTACTTAAGCTGACAAGTAACAGCATTCCTGACCAAGAAACCAAACCAAGAAGAAAATATAAAATGAATTTGAACAGGAAAAACTATCCACATGAAATGTTTGGTGATTTGGGGATAACAGGGTGTCTTGTTGGCCAACTTTTTCAAGTTTCAATCCATTTCCATCCTCATCATCAGGCGCGTAGCTAAGGTTTCGATAGGGGTGTTCGTTTATCCCCAAATCTTGCTGAGCGCCGGAGGCGCTCCTACTAGGGGGGTCCGGGGGCATGCTCCCACGGAAATTTTTTAAAATCTAGGTTCCCAGAAACCCCATTTCCTGCATTTTGAGACCCATTTTAGGCAAATCACAACTTTGTTTTACAGCAGCTCTTTAAGCTATATACATCATTTCGACGGCATAATTGTTTAAGAAAGTTAAATGTACATTCCGCACCCTGTCAAGTTCTGATAGCTATTCGGTGGGATGCGGTTTTACCGCAAAAATGAAACGTCATTAAAATTTTGAATCTCCAAGGGTTCTTGAGCATTTTTAATTTTTACTGAGGGTAAGAGATAAGGCCTAAAGAACGGGTTTATATCTCTATTTTTCTTTGGTTGATGTATTTCGACCACATGAACTTTTCCGCCATTATTGATCTTCAAAGGGGGTTCGTTCGAACCCCTCGAACCCCCCCTCCTACGCGCCTGATCATCCTTGATGCAGATGAGGCAAAATGGTTTCAGTGCACTAATATGGTTCTTGTTAAGGAAACGTTAGCATTATTTTTTGGTTTCCATTCGTGCGCAAGCATTTTCTGGCCGTTTAGAGTACGGCTCAAATAGCGTGACACTTTTCCTTTAAGGACAGTTTTTATTCCATGCTCAGTTGGCAACACATGGCCCAACCACTAAAACCTTTGTTTTATTTTTCCAAATGCGACCAGATTTTCACTGTTCTCACAGTTACCACCGCTTGATGTTTTTCACGTCATCTGAAAAGCTGTACAAGTCACTATATGTGACGGTGGGGGGAAAAGCTGCAGTTACTACAGTTAACTGCTGAAAAATCGTTTAGTCGCAAATGATGACTGAAGTAAAAATTGACAAACTACATACTCTTGTTATTCTTTGGAAATATAACATTTTTCAAAGAATAACAAAAATGTTTTGAGAAAGAGTTGCAGTTTGTCAATTTTCATTTTGTTTTAGCCAGATCTAAACAAAAGCATTCTTGACGACACCACCGGTCCCACAAGTTCAGCATACTTTTGCACTTGTTCACCATCACGTGCTCTTGAAATTGCTGCATAAATCTGCCAAAACCCAACACAAAAAGCTATCAATCGTTTGCTTGCAGTGGGTGGTGTAGCAGCTCTCGTAAGCTTGTAATTCTAGTGGCCGTCCGGTGTACCAGCTGCTCTTGTTTTGGGGGATGGATGCATTGTTCTTTGTTTTATTGTTACCTGGAATCTGACACTTTTTTGTTCTTACCACATTCTGACGCCGTCTGTGATCTATTACCGAACAGACACACCGCAACATGCAATTTATCTGACTGTTTAAGCTATAACTAGTGCCCCATGCAAGGAAATATCTGAGGAACAGAAATAAACTACCTGGTACGGCATTGCCTGTTGTTCGAAAAGAACAAGCACATCATCTGTGCTACCCCTGGGAGGTTCTGAAAAATAATGATTTCAATGAAAAAAAAGGAGTAATTCTGAATTACCCTGAAATGAATGACCCTAATGATGGGGGCAAAATATACGGATGAACACATTTTACCTTCATTTGAGTCATCAAGCCTGGCATATCTCGAGCAGTCAAGTTTAGGAATACATTTCTCTAGTGAGATCCAGTTGTAAGTCTCTGGACAGACAAGGTACGATGGATTGTATCTTCCCTATAAGTAAGTAAAACATGTCTAACTTTGCCTTACTGTATGCAAGCAAAAAGTGCAGAAAGACTATGTGTTGCCCATTTTTTGCTCCTTTTTGCCTGAGGCTTTCTAGGCAGGAAAAAAGTCTGCTTTGCAAGACAAAGCAGGTCCGGCTTGAAGCTAACCGGTCTGCCACTAAAATGTTGTTGGAGCTTGTCACACACTCACAAAGGAAAATGTGACAAGCCCAAAGAATTGATACCCTGCATGAAATACATTTAACATTACAATTATTAGCATTTATGAAACCATTCATTTTTGTTTAAATACATAACATAGCTAGACTGGGCTGCAAATAGCTTAAGAGGTCATTGAGTTGGTCCAGTCCTTAATATTGTTGTCTTTAAGTTATTACAACTTTGATGCGAGATACTAATGACAGTTAAATTGAGGAGAAAAAAATTACTCAACAATAAAAAATCAATCCAAGGGAAAGGAAGAAAAAGATAGAGACACTGATCAGGGTTCATATTTTTTTCATTTTGGAGGTTGAGATAAGTATTTTTCATTCCCTTTCTAAAATGATCCAATGAATCTTTTCTTGAACACTTGCTTATTACAAAATAAATGCAATCACAAAACATGCTTTGCCTTGTTCATGTCCAAACAATATTTATCACTTGGATAAATTTAATGACATGGATGCCCATCCCGTGAGCTGTGAATGTGAGAAAAACTTAAAAGCAAAATACTGCAGTCAAATCACCTTGTACTTCATTTTAGGGCAGGAATGTATGTAGAAACCCATGTAATAGCTCTGGATTGATGGAGTGGTTCTTTGAAGTGAGCGAGTAAAATGAAGTTCCCTGCAAAAATAAATTGCAATGCAGTTACATGAACTGAAATTAAATTTATGCTTCTGGGGTCAGTTTCCATAGAAACTGTAGCACATGCTACGTAACGACAGAGTGCATCACAACTAGCCCAATAATGATGATGATGATGATGGTTCTCCCCCCCCCCCCCACCTCCTCTAAAATTCTTCTAGAAATATTAAATATTACCTGAGGGCAGAGTAGATGCCAGGGGATAAGAAGGAGAAATCAGGATCATAGAAGAAATACACTGAAGACACACAGCGAGGAAGAATGTCAATCACTCCCACAGCTATCAGTTTACCTGCCAGAAAGGAAGCAAAGATGAAAGGGAGCACACCATCATTCAAAACTGAAGTTCACACAGTAAACACTTAAGCTTGACACCAATATTTCATAATTATTTGCTGTTAGTGGAGAAAGTTTCCCCTGCAAGGAATTTAGGTTAAGCCTGCCTTTTCAACCTCACCACACGAGAGCATGAAGAAGGAAATTTTTTGAGAGGACAAAACAATGGAATGAGTGTTTCAGGAATCAAGCTTCACACGAGAGAAAACCACTTTAATTTAATTGTAATGTCATTCACTTAATTGTACTCCCTTCTCCCCCCTACCCACTTTAACAAACCCTAACTTACAGCTTTGAAAATACTCCCCCCCCCCTCCTCCAACCCAGCATTGCAATTACATTTTTGAGCCAGGGTGCCAAAAGGGAATCTGAAGAGGTCAAGCTGGGGTCATTACCACTGGGTGATCCATATATTGTCTGGAGTGCATCACTTGATTCGTCATGTTGAGTGTCCAACTTTGTAGGTTTTTTGACACTCAAGACCATCTCTTATCGGGAACACTGCAGCACCCCCCCCCTCCTTCCCAAATCTGCCAACTCTTTATTTTGAATATTTAACCTGTCAAAGTACTTACACATACCATCAATGCAATATTGTTGATGAAATGAACCAAATCCCATGGGAGGGGACCCTGGTCCAGTGTAGTGCTACAAGTTTAGAAATGAAAAATAATTGTTGCAGATTACTTTTTCAAGGATTCCAGAGTCAATTTTTCTGAAAGCTAATTACATTTCATTAACAAAAAACATACTATATCATCTGGAAGTGATTCTTCTTATTAATAACTCCTCACTTATGCTGAAGTTTTGCATAAAAGACTGGTTGTTCAGGTTGTGTTCAAATGTTGGTTGGGGCTAATATTTGACCACACATCCATTTGATTTTTGGGCAACACAGAGGCATGTCAAATTCTGCCTCTAAAATATTTAAAACCATTATCTTCAATTGATTCTTTCAATAGTTCCACATCCTTGAAAAACCAGTGTGTACAAACATACCCAGAATACAGGCCAAGACTTAAAACACCTGAGGAATTCTTAAACTATAAAAGGCTAAAGACTGCTTTTAATGACAGCTGTACCTCAAGTGGTGAGTCGACCAGGAATCTTCTAAACTGTAAATAAAAAGGCAGTAAACACTTTTTCTTTACAGTGTAGTGATATTCATTGTTAGTTATTCATTGTCCTAGAAGATATTTTTCAAGACTAGTTGCAATAGAGATGTGCTGTTATTATTTATAATAATATTGAAACCACTGGAATTACTCTGCAGGTACACCTAATGATTCTTTTTTTTTTTTTTTGCACTGGGATCCCTAACTCTAACTAACATTGCGTGAATTTCACATTCATCCATCGATATAAAGACTGCAGTCATGAAAAATTCAATTGTCTGATAATTCTATTTTTCCAAGGGGAAAAAATTTCCCCCATAAGAATTCACCCGGTAAGCACTGCTGAAAGGAGTTTGAATGAAAAATATATGCCACTGGGTTCTAGAGATGGATCTTTTAACTAATAAGTAAGAACTTGTAAAGGGGGGAAAACACCTATTCCGGTACAAAGAACATTCAAGACTTTTTTTTGCTAAATAATGTTTTTGTTTGCCCTTGAAACACATGCATTATGACTCTTATGAAGACTAAAACAGGGACAGCATTGTAACTATCCTCTGTTTTTCAGGCAATAAATGTGGATTCTTGACACTTTTATCAAATTGCAAAACTGTATTGATGGCTTAAAACACAATTTTCAGAAATCTGACCTGTGATTCACTGCATTCACCAGGGGAATCTTTGTGGACAGAGATTTGATATTTTGCAAATAAATCACAAGTCTGCTTGTATGTTGCTTGAAACTCTCCAGAGTGCATGTTCACTCGCAACAATTTGACCTGGGAATTTCAAACTACAATAATTCAGTTTTCAAATTATGTTACTGGTGGTTGCGATGACATTCCAGTAAAGTAAGACAAATTCAAAATTATTGCTTGACTGAAACTAGGAAAAAACTAAATGTGTTTTTAACATAAAGATCAAAAGGTTACCAGTCACAAAGATCCCCTTGAAGTTGTTCATTGTACAAACATGATATCACACCCACTGACCCTTGCCAAACTGATGCTTGGGTAAGTTTGAATTTTATCAACATTAATCATCATGACACTTTGTGAAGAAAGTCTTGTCTTTGCACTGGAACAGAAGCACCCCCACCAGATAACACCAATTAGTTCGATAACGATAATTACCCTTTTCTCTGTGCACTTCACAGGGGGGTCTTTGTGAATTGCTTGCTGGTATTTAAAAAACAATTCTGCAGTTTGCGACAAAGACTGTTGGAATTCCCAATTAAATGGATCTGACGGGACCAGCTTTATCTGTGCATAATAAAATAAATTTATTATTTGAAGCATACCATGCACAATTTTATTCAGGCAACAGCAAAATTAAAAAAAAAGATGTCAGCAATAAAAATTACTCTCACCATACCTGGAGATCATGAACTGGCACTGCTTGGTTGGGTAATCTATCAATCACCAAATCCTCCAAAGATTTAGTGACAGGAACCTTTGAAGTTTGAAGACTTTGTTTTGAATCTGAAATCTAAAAACAATTTTGCAAAGGGACTCAGAACAAGTTCACATTTGTCAGTCACTGAGTGATAAATTAACAGCCGTCTTTCCGGGGAGGAGGCCTTCCAAGGGGTTTTGCTGACAACCGACATGACCTTGAAATGTGGTGACAATCTTTTCCCAAAACATTGACAGCTGACCAGAACTGACAGAAAAAGGGCAACATCTTTTTACAACAATAGTGACGAAATATTACAGACACTGTCCAAAACAAAACTGCTGACAGGCTGGCTCTAATGAGATGCCAGAACTCCCCCTGGAAGACCTCGATAATTGGATTGCCTGTTATAACAATAATTACTACAAGGCATTTACCAAAGCAAGATCTTCGCATTAAGGGATCACTGTTATTGCACTCTGCTACAGAGTCCACCCTCTGGAAAATCGTTCATTCAACACCATTTCCTCAAGTTTGCCTTTTATAACAAATGCATTTATCAAATTAGGTGAAATGTACATTTCCCCCCTCTTCTTTGAGCACAGCAAAACTAAATAAACTAAAAACATAACAAAAATGCTGGATAATAAAGTGGATGTGTACTGAATACCCAAATTAAAAAATAAATGCTGACCCCCTTTTCTTTGGCTAATGCAAGTTTCTGTTTCTTGCGTTCCAGACGAAGAAGTTTTGCTTTCTGACAAAGAGGTTTATCTGGATCAGGTCCTAACCCTGGTGCTAAAGTAAAAGAGTGAAAGAAAAGTCATTGGTAATTATCACTAATGAAGTGAAAATATTGATGTTGTTGTTTCAATTTATCCATGGTTTAATTAAGAATTGGTTCATGCTTAGCAAGCGTGTATCAGTTATGGATGCATGCAGGAAGTTTGGAGAGCACGAAAAAAGCGTAAGAGTTGCTCTAGGCAATAGCTGAGAGCAACTCTAGCTTCTTGAGTGCTCTCCAAACTTCTCAAGTGCATCCATAACTCGATATACGCACAGCTATAAGCATGAACCAATTCTTTTATAACATAGCTGTTTCAAAATAGTGAATAAAACAGTGAGACAAGAAAAAAAAAATCTTGTGATTTATTTGTTGAGCAGGAAAATTGCACACACCACTTTACATACGCACGGCCATGCGTGTATGACTATATGTATGCATGCTCACGCTAGTGAATTCGATTGAGTGAATTTCATGGCTATGTTATAATTATTTTTAAACCTGCGTTTCCTTTTCTGACAGGGGAAAATGAA
Organism: Astreopora myriophthalma; assembly: GCA_014634185.1. Classification (NCBI taxonomy): domain Eukaryota; kingdom Metazoa; phylum Cnidaria; class Anthozoa; order Scleractinia; family Acroporidae; genus Astreopora; species Astreopora myriophthalma. The sequence goes on along the minus strand of BLFK01000704.1, from coordinate 2,870,501 downwards.
GAAATAAACTGCTTTAAAAATTTTGAACCAGGAAGATATTTTAAGCACAACAGTGACCTGGATTTTGGATATTTATGGAACCATAGTCTTAACTGGTACACCAGATTCCATCAAGTAATGAGTATAAATTTTTAAGGTCATAATTGTTAAAAACTAAGCATTTATCTTTGGACCTTGTTGGAATACAATACAGTATTTTAAGCCATATCATACTTTCCCTTGAGAGGCCATTTCTGAACAAAACAGCAGTTTAAAATGCTACTTCCTGCATGATGCATACAATCAGAAAGTCCCTTTCTTTTACATACACTCGCCAAGGAAATCATAAGCCTCCAAGAAAAAGACTGCTTGATATTTTTAATAATATTGAATTTTTCTGATTGGAATGAAGTGATAGAGGATGGTTAATTGAATTGAGCTTAAAATAAATTCTTCCACTCTGAATTAAGGCATAAAATTTTGTGCAATCAGTGTTTTGCAAATGCACTTTCCAAATTTCAGTGGAAAAGAGAAGTGACCTTTTTGTACACTTTTGTTACATGCAGAGTTGATAATGGCAATGCCGTTTTATATGGTCTCCCTGAATACTTTATGAAAAGGCCACAAGTGCTGCAGACCTTGTGCTTCTCACCATGTCAAGCGCAGTTCTAAATATGCACACATCACACTGTTACTTATGGCTCCACTGGCTGCCGGTCGAACAACGTATAATTTTTAAGCTGTTGTTATTAGCGTCTAAGTCTGAAAAATTTAGCACCTCTTTACATTAATGAATTACTATATTGCCACAGTCCAAGTCGGAATCTTAGACCAGCAGACCAATCCATTTTTGTTATCCCCAGGTCTAATCAGAGGACCTGATTGGTGACGAGGCATTTTCTGTAACAGCTCCGAAGTTATGGAACACTCTGCTCATCAGTATTAGGCAAAGTGGTTTGCTCTCTATTTTTAAGAAAAATGTAAGCACTCGTGTTTTCAGACAAGCTTTTTTGTAATTCTATATAATTTTATTTTATGCCAATTATTATTATTTATTTTTTAAAATTAATGTTTATTGTGGAATTGTAAAGTGCCACAGGGCAGTTAGTGTATGTAGCACTTGTATATAAGTGTGTCATTATTATTATTTCCTTTCTCCTAAACTTTCAGTAGTTCAAATTTTAAAAGAATATGTGGAATTTACAATTCAAAGCAATATTCTTGACTTAAGATGGACAGTGTCTCTAATGTGTGGAAAGTCAGTTAGATGAATAGACTGCTTTCACGATCTCGCAGTTTTGTGTGATTATTATTATTATTATTATTTCATTGAAGTAGCTCTACTGATCATTTTGTAGTATTGTGCATCACAATACAAAGTCCAAATTTGTTTAGTAACCTGGTTTCTTTGGCTTTGAGGATGTTGTTTTTGTGACCGTCTGATTACTCTTTGCTTGCTCTGAAGATGATGGCACACAAGTATCTCTTGGCCTTTGTCTTTCCCCCACATACATAACTTGGTTTTCCCTTAGTTTATCTGTGTTTATTTCTGCAATTTTGTGACCCTCAGATGGCACTTTGCCAGGCAATGGCTCCACAAAATCTGCCTCATCAGCAAATTCATGTGATTCTAAAAGAACATCGTCTCTATCCTGGCTGGAGCTTGGTTCTGCATCTGGAAAAAACGAATATTCACAGTAGAAGTCACCAAAGTCTGATAATAGTAACTTCATACCAAAACAAACAATAATTATTCAGATGAGGGGCTGAGAGAGATGAAAGCGTGTACATGTGATTTTATTTTCACTTTTGTCATGCTTGCCTTGATCAAGGGTTTCAAATCTTCTTTAATTTTTAACTAGCACTGATCCTGGCTCTTTCACCACCCCTTGGTTGGCATTGCCATATATTTCCTGTTCTTGTGGAAAACATTGCCAAGGGACTGATCCTAAGTTTGGTTTCAACCAACCCAAATCATAAATTTGAGGCAATTTTACAATACGCCACTTTGGAAATGGTGTTGGAACAAAATAGCAGATTAATTCGAGGCTGAGAGGGCAAATTTGCACTTTCCTTTGTTTTTACAGAGGAATATGCAAACTTGTACTCCCAACCTCAGGTCTGTTCTTTTTTCTTGCACGAATCACAAGTGGCAGGTATTAACTAGCAATAAGTATTGTTGTCTAAGGGTCAAACTACCCTGCTCACCCAGCTTTATATGTGGCTCTAAAATTACAATACCAGTTTTTGGCACCGTTAGAAACTTGGTCATTTTCTTCAGCACTTTCTTTTGTGACTTGGAAGGATGAAAGGCAGCAGCATCACACCTATTAACAGTCAACAGACAAAAGTGAGCAGGAATGAACTCTTGTTCTTAGGCCACCGTAGCTTGATTAAGAAAATAACACAAACAGCGGTGATAAACATTGTATTCCAACGCATTTTTTACAGAACATGACGTTTTGTATGCTAGTCAACATACATTTTCAGAAGTGACCGTTACAATTTTTGAAAACTAAATATATATATCGTGAACATTAATTTTTCTCAGTCTAGGTTCCAGACCCCTAATGTTCACGATATATATATATATTTAGTTTTCAAAAATTGTAACGGTCACTTTTGAAAATGTATGTTGACTAGCATACGAAATGTCAAGTTCTATAAAAAATGAGTTGGAATACAATGTTTATCACCACTGTTTGTGTTATTTTCTTAATCGAGCAGGAATGAGTTCCATGTCAGCTAAAAATATTGATCTGGGAGAGTTGCTCAAAGCAATTGGTAATTACCACCAACCATGAGTTAAGTCCCACAAAAACCTATTGGCTCTTGTGGTATTTAACCCGGGTTAGCAACAACCTTGCCTCAAACAACACGGTCTGTTATTTCTACTCAGTAGGAAGGTCACACATACATGTAATCATGGACTCTGCAACAGGGGTTAACAGGCTCACTAAATATATGGACTAAATATAAATTATCAAAACCAGCAATGTGTTTTATGCCTGTTTTCACTTGCGACGCAAGCACAAGGATAGCGCAAGCATAAGACATTCATGTCAAGTGAAAACCAGCGGTAACGCAAGCACAAGCAGAGAATGCAACTAGAATAATTGCAAGCACAAGGAGAAGGAAAAATTTTGATCCTTGCACTTTTGCTTGTGCTCATGCTTGTGTCAAGCCTGTTTTCATGGTGAAATAAGCGCTCTTGTAATTGCGCTTATGCATGCGCTTGTGTCACTAGTAAAAAACAGGCTTTACAGTTTATGAAAGCTTCAATACGGTACATACTTGATCGTGTACATTGGGCAACACAATTTTTTCATGGTTGGTTTGTAAACATATTTACCACTCCTGCAAAATAAAATCAAGGTTCTTGTGTTAGTGGCCAGTAGATCAGATAAGATCAAGTTTGTAAACATCTTTCCTGATGGTGTATGGAAAATTTACCTTCTCCAACCTCTGTCAATCAAATCTTGATAATCCAAGCAAGTCATTTTATGAGCCCACATACCTTTGGAAATTGAGTAAGACAATCAACAATGTAGAGCTCGAAACAATATATTTTAATTGTAAATAAGCTCAGGGAGGCTCAAAAGGGTTTCTAGCCGAGTGTGCGTGCAAGACATACACGCCATGGTTGCGTAATAAAATCAAATCAAAAGTAGTACAAAAATCCATGACTGAAAATCACAATGCTGTGCAAAATCAAACAAACCAGAAATAAAACTTGGGTGCAATATACCATTTCCAAGTCTGCGTTAGCCTCTCTTTTGAAGCGAGTCTAAGTGCAAAAGTTTTGCGATGGTAATAAGTTTTACTAATTGCATCTGAATAAAAACTTATATTCATAAGAAAGACTCCACACTAAGACTTGCTTTGAAAAAGAGGCTGAAGTGAATATGGAAATCTGTTTGATTATGAATATATCTCGGAAATTTGCTTGATTACCTACACCGAATTTTCTTGTGCAATTAGCTTTTAACTTTAACTAACATTCTACAAAATTTAGAAAAAATAACTATAGTGGGGAATCTCTTAAAATGGCAGAGGGGCCTTTCTTGTTTGATCTAAATTTCTACATCATTTTCTTTTTCTCGATTTCAACATCATTTTCATTTTTTTCCTATTTACACTGGAGGTGAAGATTATTGCAATCTTTGGAAACACCAGAAAGATTTCCATACAGCTCCCTACATTAATTATGCATGCATTTTCCTACAAACCCTCTTCCAAAAAGGATGGGCAGGGATTAGAGTTTTGCTAGGAATATGCATGCATAGTGAGGTAGGGACCTGTATGGGAATCTTGCTGAAACACCTATGAAAAATATAGGTTACCAAATTAATTTGATTACTAAAAAAGTAAATACAAACCCTTAATAGTCACTAAAAATGTGACTATTAAGGATATGTATTTGAAGGCTGGTGGTTACCATGGCAACACATGACAACATAAATTGTCTTAAGGTGGCTGAACTCAGTTTTTTGCAATCAGCGATATTTTTTAAAGGCCAACATGGATTTTGAAAAACAAATATGGCGGTGATGGCAAAAAAGACCCTTTTCTCTTGCTTGCGATGGTTCGGCTAATGTGGTGTAAATTTGCTTTTATTATGTAAATCATTATTATTATCATTATTATTATGTCAATCATTATTATGTAAAGCACAAAAAATCATGCATACAAAATGCTTTGCTTTTATATTTTGCTTTTTCAGTAACCAAATAAAACCTAACGAGTCAATTCTGCATAAATAAGAAAAAAAAATCATCCTTATTAGCTTCAGCCTTTGTTTTAATCTAGATGCCTTACCATGGCAACAGCCCGCAGTGCACCCAAACTGTCAAAAACATTAACCAGTGAACGGGTATTCTGAAATCGCTCCACCTTTGGGCTAGATTCTAGAATACCCCCTCACTTATTAGCATTTGAATAGAGTGTATTGTTATCTATGTCTCGTTCTTACAGAGAAGAAGGCAATATGTAAATAAGTGAACGGGTATTCTGAAATCGCTCCAACCTTTGTGGTAGTGCTTGTTTGTGGCCATGTTTGAGCTTTCATGCAAAGACAGCCTAAATATTGCATTTGAGGAAGTAGAAGTACTTGAAAACTGTGTTCAGCCACCTTAAACAGCTCTGTCATAAGATTACGTATGCAGTAGGGCGTTACATGCGTACCGTGGCGTAATTTGTTTCGACCGGTGACTATATGTACAACCGGAACCATGCAATTTTAATGTAATTTTTGCATTGTTCTGACATGTGTATAAGCTTTTCGAGACTTCTTAATTGAGATCACTTTTGTTCTAAAACAGCTGTTCAAAATTGTATCAATACGCGCATTGCGTCCACCAAAATACTTTTTATAACTTACCACTTGAGAAGTTGGTATTAGGACTCTTGCAGTAACCACAACGGTGACCTACAGAATCGCCTCCAAAATATTCCACGATGCTGTATTTGTTGGCCATGGTGAAAGTCCAACCAATATACACTAATAGGTCAGAAAGAACTTTTTTAACCAAACCTAATTAATAGAAAATATCGAAGATAACAGAAGACTGGGTTCTAGATAACTCCGCAGACCAAATATCGTGGGCGTTATTGAGTCTGCCATCTTGTCCTCCAAAGTAAAGTTTCATTACAGCTAGAGGAAAATGTCGGATTTTGGTTTTCCTTCATCGTCTTCTTCGAATTCCTCCAGTGGGATGAATGGTGCTCAAAGAGCTGAGTTGATGGAACAAGTTAAAAGCCAGCTATTAGTCGCTTCCCTACAGGAATTACTTTCGGTAAGATTCACTCACACGTGTGCGGGTTCCCCCTTGCGGGATATAGTTCTAGCATTCTTGGTGTCTGATTTCGTAACCAGGCTAGATCCATGTTCCGGAATGACTACCATGTAAATTTGTTTACAAGTAAAGGAAATGGTAGCAACCGTTGGCATTCTAAGTTAAAAAAAAAATAAGATTGTATAGTTGAGTGATGCAACCGTTTGGGCAATATAATGGAACAGTTTCTTATAGGGTTTATGAACTTGAAGCAACGGTGTAGATTATGATCACATTGTATCTACACTTTTGCTTCAAGTTTGGATCCTTCCATCTTTATACCCCCCCCC
>BLFK01000704.1:2831421-2864388 GCA_014634185.1 Astreopora myriophthalma | reverse complement strand
TCCAAAGGGTTGATGCTTGGTTGGCACCTTTAGAAAAAATGTTAGCTTCTTTGAAGAAAAAATCCCACCCTGCCCCCCACCATTGCAAAAACCTACCATCCTTAGGGGACAGGGGCTGTGGTAATAAAAACTTCATGATGAAGTTTATATATCCAAATTGAGTGAAGATGATACCAACTTCCGTTACCACGTGAGGAGATGCATGTTTCAAACATTTATATGCCAAATTAAATGAAACTTCAACATCCTCTTCTCCTACACAGGGCATTTAACCAATGCAAGTACTCCATTCTAGGGAATTTGCCAAAGGCCTTTCAAGTGTTGGGGAATTTGAACTTGGCATGGGTGGAGTGGGAAATTTGAATCAAATTGTTTAGACATTTTCTCTTTGGGTGGATGAGAATATAGTAATGTGTAAGGTATTTTTCTTTTTTCTGGCTACAAGCTTTGAAATTTTTGTTGTAGAAAATGTCAGACAAATGCTTTAGAAAGTGCATTTACAAACCAGGGACACAGTTGGATAATTCTGAACAGGTGAGATTGTACAGTTTTGTTTATCACATCAAACATACATGTAAACAGACTTGAGTTTGTTGCACATCTTAGTTTTTGAAGTTGCATTCAAAATTGCTAAGTGTTATTCAGTTTTCTCCACACCAGGGATCTTTTTAGTCTTTGAAAAACTGGGGCCTGGTGTAGGTAAACGATCAGTAATATTGGCCAGCTCATTCTGGAATTCAGGTGGTGACTGGGGACAAGTTGTTTTAGTTTGTTTAATGTAAAATTGAGGCCTATCACATGAAAGACTATATGAACTAGTCTTATATTAGTCAGTGCAGCAAGTTTGAGCTCGTTTCATTAACTTGCAGCCGTCTAGTAGGATTTTATAAATCAGAGAAAATTAGAAAATTTGTATTCATTTTGGGGATGCTATTTCCAAATTAGAGATATTTAAATTGAATTCTGGATACCATTGACATCTCACAGTCTGGTCAATCCGCCATGAAACCTACCCAGACTTGGTTTATTAATTTAAGTTATTAATTTTTAGGTGACTTTTCTGGTGGCTGGTTAACATTTTAATATGATGTTATTCGAACAATGTGTAAAGTAGCACCCAGTATTTTTTTTTAAATTCTGGAATGAGCAATAAGAATTCACATGTAATGTATATGGGGATTGTGGATTTGGTCACTCATGACAATAATGAAACAGGATTTCAAAATGAAAAGCGAACCTCTCTCCATGCTCAGTGGCAGATACGATATTTTTGAAGGGGGGTCAGTGGTGACAGAACGAAAATCAAAATATCAGTTGAATGCTGATTTCATACACCACAGGCTCTCAAGGCAAGTAAGTTTGACTATTATAACATATTTACATTTCTTTTTATTTATTTTAATGTTATTCAACATAATTAGGAGACAAAATGACAGCCATGACATGATTGTTCCCTTTGATAGTTTTCAGCTTAAACAACCCAACTAGTTAAGTTAAAGTTCCATAACTAATCATAATAAGCAACAAATTAGCAAATGCTGAAGTGAAAAACCTGGACAGTTTCCATAAATTGACCCATTTTTTTAACATTCACTCTCCTTTCTTTTATAGAAATGTATATCTATGTGTATGGATAGATACATGGATGCATGGAATACTGTATCAAAGACATATCAGTCCAGATTACAGAGAGAGCACAGTCAAGGAGGAAACTTCTAATTTATGAAAAGGGAACAACACTTACTGTACTCCAACAAGCATTGCTGATGCTAAAAGATCAGCATCCACATCACATCACTCACCCTGAACTCTTAAACCCTTTAACTCCCAACAGGGACTTTATAGATTTTACTCTGGCAAACACCAGGCAATTTTAATCATCAGTGGGGAACCCCTCAAGAGTTAAAGGGTAAAATACCATTATCACTAATTGCCTTTGATTCTCTTTTGTTCATACTTCAATTTTTGCATGGCTTGCTCATTGCAACATCCATAAAACAAAGCCAGACGTTAAACTGGTTGTATGCAGTTATTAGGACCAACAAAATGATCTGTCCTGTCTTACATCAATGACTTGAAACATGAAGAATTTAGCATGTAGGTTTACTTTTCTGTTTTCAAATGTTAAGGGTTTTGTTGGGTTATGTAATGTTTGCAGTCAGGTCACAAAATGAACTATGTTTTCGGTGCCTTCCTATCGTGTTTTGTTCACATGCTATCAATTAAGTTTTTTTCTGAAACTTTCAAAATGGAGCTAGAGATGGAAATTTAAGTACAATAAAACACACTAGAAGAGTATTTGTTTGTTTGTTTGTTTTTTTCAAAAACATGATCAGATGACACTGAAAACGTTGTCCATGTCACAACCTGACAGCAGACATCTTATTTGTCAAAATTGCCACCTAACCCAACAAAACCATTAAATAATAAAAACTATGCACTAAATTCTTCAGTCGTCAAGGATGCACATAAATGGTAGTAGGGAACTGAAAACCTAAATTCTTTGTACAGAAAATATTTTCTATCAAAGTTTACCATTACTGCCATTTTATGGTGAACTATGATAGATTACGACATGTTTCTGATTAGCTTTTCTGTTATTAAAGTGTGTTGAACAGTGAGTGGAGTGAGGATGCTCAACAATGGCAGATTGATTTATAATTAAAATATACCATCAATGATGACAGAGGGTGAAATTTCCAGCCAAAAAACTTTTCGGGAGTTGTATGCCTTGTGTGATTGTGTCAATTGTGTTGGTAAAAATGGAAATCCATATCCTCACCAGACAAGGACAGAGAAATTCTGAGGTGTGGAGGGCTCTTTGAAGCGTGGGAGGAGGGGGAGGGGGGGGGGGTCAAATGAAGTAATGTGAGTATTTTCTGGAACTGAAAAGTTCAGCCACTCTCTCTCTCTCATTAGTAGCATTAGGGAGCTTTAGTAACGAGTACGGCAACGGCGACGGGAACGTCACAAACCAGTAGGTTTAATTAGTAAAAACAATCGCTCTGCACGCCCTGCACGTGCGTTTTACAATTTGGTACATTTCCTTGCCGTCCTCTCCGAAACAACAACGTCAAATGACCAAAATCAGTGGCTTTGGGAGAACGTCAGCACACGACATTGAATTTTTTGATCTCTCTCCAAATTTAAACGCCGTTTTTGCCAGTTTCATTGTTGGATAGCAGAGATAAATTCTGCATTTTAAATGAGTTGAAATAATTGCGAAGTGATTACAATGACGCGAATTCCTATTTTGAATCGACGTTCTTGTTGCCGTTGCCGTCCTTGTTGCTAAAGGTCCCTATTGTCTCAGTCTCAATCTCACGATCTCCTCATTTAGTAACTCACTCTTGCTATAATTGTCCCCACCATGGTTACTTAACAATGTTACACTATGAGCTTGAGTTTTCTATGAGTCAATAGATAGTCAATGAGGTGCATAGCACTGAGCTATTTGACTCAGAAAAACAAGAATGAGGAGTCTATTATTGTTTTAGTTGAAATTCATTCCAATTTCTATTGATTTTAAGATTTGACGAAGCTGTTATTGTTTTCTTTTTGTTCAGAAGTCCAATTTTTTTGCTGCTCACTATCTATCACACAGTGGATAGTGAGTAGCAAGCCAATCAGATTACAGGATTCGTGATAGTATGTGAGTTGATTTCTACATAACTAAATACCGATAGCTTGGCCACATTGCACATCCTCAGGTGAATGGCACTGAGTCATCATAGGTCTTTTTTTTTGCCAGCTGGTTTGGCAAACAGTGTTCACTTAATATACAATTCATTTTATTTTGTGCCAGTGCATTATCTGTACAATTTACTCAAAAGTTTTTTTTGTTGTGGATGGAGATAAACTGTGTTTTGTAAAGTGGAATAAAGGTTTACTTTGAGTGATATGACTTGTTTCTGTAAAAGTCATTGATTACGAAGGGCATCTTCATTTTCTTCTGTTTTACTTAAGTTTTGCTTTACAATGAGAAAACTAGAGGTGTCTCAAGGTTCTCTGAGAATTTTTGGCAATTTTTTCTCGATTTGTTTGAGAAGTGAGGGTCTCCCAGGGATTTGGAGAACAAGTAAACTTGGCTAATTTGAACTGGGGAACAGGGGAACAAAGACAAAATATCTCAGGGAACATAAACCATCATAGGGATCAAAATTAATTTTGGGAACAAGGGAACACAAGCAAATCTTTAAAGAGAGCAAGGACCACCCTTGGGAGGGCCTCAGAAGTGGTGACTCGGGCATACTAAGGAAATAAAATTGTGTGCTCCTAACGGGAATCAAACCTGTGACCTTCAGGTTAGTAGTCAGAAGCTCTACCACTGATCTACCAGAGGCTCATAGAGCAAGACCCTAACCCTCAATTTGGCAATAGGCCTAAAAACCAACCTTAGGCCTAGGGTTAGCCAAATTGAGGGTTAGGGTTACTTTCCGAAAGGTAAAACAATGATCCAGTCCGCAGTCCGCTTTATATACCTAGTCCACGTTTTGTACCTGCTCCGCAGTCCGAGTCCGCAGTCCGCAGTCCGCAGTCCGCAGTCCTCCTTTTATACTTTCCGATTTGAGTTAGCATTGTGTCTGAGGGGTGTGCAGATCAATCCACCAATCACGAGCTGCCAAACGTGGCTGTTAAGAAAGCATGGCGGATCTGAAGGTAAGTATAAAAGACTAAGGATTTCTTGATAACAAATTCCCCTCAAGTTGTGATCGAGCAAATCGATGAAGTCTTTTTTAATGTTTTAAAGTACTTGTCAGGTTTTGGCAATGAATTTGCCTCGGAATCCTTGCCAGATGCCCTTCCAAAAGGACAAGTGAGTGGTTCAATTCATAATAATTTGTTATATGCGTGCTGATCGTGTTGGCTGTTGCGTTTATTATTTTATCCGAGACAAAACGAGTATAATTTTTGTGTGCATATTGCTTATTATTATTCATAATAGGTGGGAACTAAATTACCAGGCTGAAAATATTCAATATTATAACTTGACTGAGGCCCTGACAGGGGGGCTTTAGTCACCCTTATCCCCAAAATTCCGGGGCAGTTATCCCTTATCCCCAAAATTACCGAGACAGCTATCCCTAAAATTGCCGAGACTGTTATCCCTAAAACTGGGCCAAAACTATCTCAGTTATCCCTTATCCCTATAATATTATTATTTAATCAGTCGTCCCTTATCTCTAAAATTATTTTGCCAGTTATTCCTTATCCCTAAAACCCCTAACAGGGCCTCTTGACTACATACGAATTGATTTACTGTACATATTTTTCGCGAGGATCATAGCTTCACTTGACATATTTTTTGTGTTGTGTGTCAACTTGTTCGTGTTTAATTTGTGAAATTGTCATTAATATTTGCTATAAAATTCTGTGACCAGAGTTTGCACTTTTGCATAATTTTCCATTTTCCTATTTTAGTGCCCAGAATCTTATTTTTCTCTGGCAAGAGACTTTGAAAGACTCTTCAATCCATCTTACCCTTTCTCAAATTTACCATTTTTTTTTCTTTTTCATTTATATGAAATAATATATCTTTGCAGAACAGCCCTCAGAAATGTCCTTATGGCTTGTATGCTGAGCAGCTATCTGGCAGTGCTTTTACAGCACCAAGGGAACATAACCGCAGAAGGTATCTGGCAAACTGGATTGGTCATTTGTTTATGTGTGAAAAAAAAATCCCCCGAATTATATTAGATGTGAATAATTTAAACAGTTAACTTTGGTCCACTGTGGTTCAAGCACAGATTTTTTTGGTGATTGCCCAAGACTGACTTGTGATATGCTGTGATCCTTGCCCTATGCACAGCTGGCTATACCGAATCAGACCATCTGTAATCCACAAGCCTTTTGAAAACATGTTTCAAGGAGATCTGACTCATAACTGGGATGAGTGTGACCCTAATCCTAATCAGGTTAGATATAAACTCAGCTTTCATTTTTTCATTCATTAAGGTGGCTCAAACTGGTTTCAACACTTTCAAGAAACTCACTTATTGGAACGATCTACACTTCAACACTGTATCACGTATTAGCAATGTTGTGGTACCATATGAAACAGCAATTATTGCTGAATAAAAACCGGTCATTATTGTGACGCAAGACATAACCATGGCAACGGGAACGCCTTGTAAAAACACCCTATATTTTGGCTTTAGTTGCTCATATCTCAAAAACGAACTTGGTGACCCCTATTTTTTATTGCTCGAAAGTGATCAACAGACCAAGATGAAACTTTTTGCAAAGTTTAAAAAAATTCTGTGGAGCAGATTCTGAGCCATGTTAAATAAAAAAAAAAAATTAAGGTGGCTCTGAATCCGCTTCACAGAATTTTTTGAAACTTTGCAGACAGTTTTATCTTGGTGTGCTGATCACTTTCCAGCATTAAAAAATGGGGGTCACCTAGTTCGTTTTTGAGATATGAGCAACTCAAGCCAAAATATAGGGCGTTTCTACAGGGCTTTCCTGTTACCATGGTTATATATTACGTCACAATAATGACCGCATTTGATTCAGCAATAATTGCTGTTTCATATGGTAACATAACATTGTTACTACGTGATAGTGCTATAGTGTCAATCTTTCCTGACAAGTGAGGCTCTTGAAAGTGTTGAAACCGGTTTGAGCTGGAATTACCGGGCTTACTTACTACTCATGTAGAGTGCATGAAATGATAATGGTAAATATTAACTACCAGTAATTACGAGTTACTATAGAAGCTTGGTTATAGCCCTAAAGGACTTTTTTAATTTTGGGCCTTTTAAAAAAAATTGTTTCTATGAGAGAGAGGGAGCTAAGGAAGAAGTACTCAAACCCTACCTTGTTACAGAACTAAGATTGGGAACTGTTTGTATTTTTTCAAGCATTTGTGATAAAATAGGAATGAAGTTACTGGCCAGAAAGAGTGGGCTTAAAAGTAGGAGAGTTTACAGGTACTTACAAAAATCTAACATGCCAAAGGGGGAGAGGAGAGGAGGCTTAAAGGTGAATAATATCATAAAGTCTTTGACTTACTAAGGACGAGGGGGAGGGGAGGGAGGGTAAGTAGAGATTTTCCAACCAGTAGTTGTCGTCTACACTAGACAATCTTCCAGAAGATGTGACTGTTGGAAAACAGAATTAATTACTGATCAATTGGCTTTTTGTCCAGATGCGGTGGAAGCCCTTCGACATTCCAGCAAAAGGCAGCGATATTGACTTTACAGAAGTATGTCGAACTTTGTCAGTTATTAATGTAACAAATATTACATTTAATAAGAAAGCATAGTGCACTTTTTTAAAGTTACATTTCAATTGTATAGATTTTAAATAAAGATACAGCTGTAATTAATTTAATGAATGTTTTTATTATTCCATGCTGCTACATACTTAAGGGATTGCATACAGTATGTGGTGCAGGAGATCCTCGCACAAGGCATGGAGTTGCAATTCACGTTTATGGTTGTGACCTTTCTATGAAGGACAAGTAAGTGTCAAAGAGAAGTGCTTTGTTAAAAGTATGCAATTATTGCATTATTTTAAGTCTTAGCTGAGTTATCCTGGTATAATTCAAGTTTTGAAATGTGAGCTACCATTGGTGAATGGTTCTTTAAGACGTGGTTGGACACTAAGTATCAGCATAGTTCTTTCCCATCAGAAAAAAAATTGGAAATCTCTACATTCAAGGATCACAGGGTTCTAGCCAAATCGAGACCGACAAGGCAGTGCAATTAGGGTCACCATCCAGCATGCAATCTAACACATGCATTCATGTTATGACAGTGTAACACAAACACTTCAATGCAACTTTATTTTTAGGTGTATCTACAGTTCTGATGGTGATTTTCTAATAGGTAAGTGTTGCAAATACATCAGCTATAAAACACTCTCTATTCCCAAATGTTTGAGTCTCCAGATCTACTTTTTAGGACTGATATCTTTGGCCTAATATACTTAATATAGTAATGTAACATATATTTAAAATTTACAGGAAACAGTTAAAAAAAATCTCGCTATCCATCAGTGGTTTGAATGTTAACATGTTAGTAGAAAATTAGTACATTTAATTTGATAATCTCTGAATTGTGTTACTAATGTATTTCTTGCAGTTCCACAAAAGGGTGTTTTGATAATCACAACAGAATTTGGTAAACTGGAAGTAAACACAAATGAAATTTGTGTGATTCAGGTATTTAAAACATATATGTCCCATGTGAAATCCTTACTTTAGGCAGCTGTGTAATGTTCTTGTTGTTTTTACTTAACTAAATATTTAATATTTTCTTTCTAGCAAGGAATGAGATTTTCAGTGGAAATAAGTGAACCATCAAGAGGTTACATACTTGAAGTCTTTGATGCTCACTTTGTATTGCCAAATCTTGGACCAATAGGTATGGCTAAAACATGAATGAGTCATTTACCGGTATGAGACATAGGGCTTCACAGGCGTGCAATGAAAACCTATTGAACCTTATCCTGTACGATCACCATGCAGGCATTGATACAACCAGGGCACAGTATGATTTTATAATGGACTACAGGCAGAAAGCACTTTGTATACAAACAGCACATTACAGAATACAATTGCATCTTCTGTGGGGACCATTAAGATTCCGACGAGCCCATGTGATAGAAGTCTTGGTCATGCTGCATGGGTATTGTCGCCCCCTTATTAATCCCTCACCAGCAAAGGAGACTGGAGAATATAACTCCTCCTAAAATAACACATTTTCCATTGTGGCTACGGCTCTTATTTTTCAACCATTCCATGACAATTTAATTTACCAGCATGAATTCCTACCAGGTGCTAATGGTCTTGCAAACCCTCGTGACTTCCTTACACCTGTTGCATGGTTTGAGGACAGAGATGTGTCCGCAGGATTTACAGTGATAAGCAAATTTCAAGGAAAACTCTTCAAAGCTGTTCAGGTTTGCTTTTAAAGTTCTTTGTTTGCCTAACCCCTACCCTTCCATCTAATTTGGTGGGGCTATACCGTGGTGCTACCTTTATTAATTTTGCAGTATGCACTAAGGGAGTAAACCCTGCTCCCGTAAATCGTATCATTGTGCTCCCCTAAATCGTATCATTTGTAATTGTATCATTTGTTTCATTGGCCCTGAAAAACCCCTCTACAGGAGTGGTCAATAAAGTACTTATTACTTATTATACCACCTCACCCCTACCAATTTTGATACCTGGTGCAACCCCCCTCCCCCTTACCCCCCACCCCACCCCAATAATAATTACTTGATAGTGTCGTGTATTACATGAAGTGGGAAGTGAAAAGTAAGGAGAGCACATGGTTAGTCGACAGTAATCGAGTGTGTTTGTGTATGATCCTCCAATTTATATGACAAGAGATTACAACAGATAGGTTGTTGTGATTAGGCTTCTTTTTGATTTCTTGTAATAGTGGAGCCCCCTTCAGTGATAATTGTTACTAATTATCAATTTGAATTGGACAGTGATCATTGCAGTTAATGGAACGTCTTAAGCAGTTGCGAAGAAGCCTGATAAAAATCTAGGCTTGAACAGTTCTCAACCCATGATTGTGCGAATGCACTGCACACTTCTCTAGCAACTGAAGCTATAAAGCCAACTGGGAGCTGGTCATTTGTGAGTTCACTTTGTGTTATATCCCGTAATAGGGCTTCACAGGCTTGCATTGAAAACCCATACTGTGCCCTGGTTGTACCAATGCCTGTGTGGCCCTCATACAGGCATTTTCTCAATGGGTTTTCAGTGCAAGCCTGTGAAGCCCTATAGTTTTAAGAAGCCCTATATTTCCATTTGTTTTCAGGGTCATTCTTCCTTTGATGTGGTAGCTTGGCATGGCAATTATGCTCCTTACAAGTATGATCTCAGCAAATTCAATGTTGTCAACTCAGTTTCCTTTGATCATTGTGTGAGTATAATTTTGTAATATTGTGTTCCCATAATTGAGCAGTTAAATATTATCCAAGCCCACTTTAATGTCTTTATATAAATTACTCCATGAGGGGCTTTTCAGGGTCACATTTCAACACAC
Organism: Astreopora myriophthalma; assembly: GCA_014634185.1. Taxonomy (NCBI): domain Eukaryota; kingdom Metazoa; phylum Cnidaria; class Anthozoa; order Scleractinia; family Acroporidae; genus Astreopora; species Astreopora myriophthalma. The sequence goes on along the minus strand of BLFK01000704.1, from coordinate 2,854,381 downwards.
CCCTTTCTGCAATTCAGGAATTTGTCTCGGCCATCCCCTGCTCGTTGTGAACAGTGTGTGGGTTTTTTAGTAATTCAGATGTCTTGAAGTTTGTGAACCAATGTTCCCATGCTCTGCCAACTGAGTTAATCAGTCAGCGGTTAATAGACCCTCTCTTTTAAAAGCAGTAGTCTTTTAAAGACTACTGGCTTTAAAAGGAAACCTCCAAACAATGTACAGAAATGCCTACTTAAATCTTGAATAACTTGAGGAGATTATAATTTCTAGATTTTAAATTCTCCTAATTGAATCATGTTGTATTCTAGGACCCTTCAATATTCACTGTGTTGACATGTCCAAGTTTAAAACCAGGAGTTGCTATCGCAGACTTTGTTATATTTCCACCAAGATGGATTGTCGCCGAAAACACTTTCAGACCACCATACTATCACAGTAGGTAGAAGAAGTGAAATAACCATTTAAAGGGGCAATGTCACACTATTTTAGTCGCACACTGAGATACTAAAAACATATTTGCTTCAATGGAGAACAGAAATCAATGCCATAGCTTCGTTTACCAAGGAACGGAGGCTACATTTTGTCTTCTGCAGCTAAGAATAATGATGGAAATGGAGTGAAACTGGAGAAAATTAGCCATCTTTTTTTTGACAAGTTGTATTAGAAATATAGCTACCAGCTCAGTTCCGTAGCAGGGTTAAATTTATTGGGGGTGGGGCACATCACGAGCACTGAAGGCCCAAGCTTCAATTGGGGGTGGGGGGGGGGTCCAGGGGCATGTCCCCTGGGAGATTTTCAAATCTGGGGTCCCTAAAATAGCATTTCCAGCCTTCTGATAGCAGTTTCCAGTAATTGTTAACTGACTAAAATCATTGATCGGATATGTTACTTGAACGTTGTACTCTCCTTATTCCTTGTTGAACAGGTTTATACAAATTGACATGCAACATGTCAGTGTTTTGAATATTTGTATTTTGTTTGTATCCCGTTGAAGCCCTGATTTTTTTTTTCAGGCTTCTCTTTCCAATTGCTTAAATTGGAAAATTAACTGCGATGATCATTCTTCACTTTCATCCACAACCGCAGTTCATATATGAATTATTTCATATGTACTTCACATCATTTCACTCCTCACGGGAGATATGAACTCACTAAATTGACCTCGCTCCCAATGTGTGGCTTCATAGCTCAATTGGTAGAGCATCGCACCGGTATCGCGGAGGTCACGGGTTCGAATCCCGTTGAAGCCCTGATTTTTTTCAGGCTTCTCTTTCCAATTGCTTAAAGGAGCTATGTCACGGTTAAATGGGTTTGAAAAGTTTAGCTAAACTTTTCAATTTTGTTGTTTGTAATCCGTGTCAATCTTCTCCATCCTTAACCATCCTTGTTCCTTTCTGGTTTATTATTATCTCTTTGGTCTTTTTCTACCTTTGTAAAACATTATTTTCAGGTTTCCTTCAATTTAAAGGTAAATTTGTCGATGATCAAAATGCCTCAAAATATCGTGACAGAGCTCCTTTAAATTGGAAAATTAACTGCGATGATCATTCTTCACTTTCATCCACAACCGCAGTTCATATATGAATTATTTCATATGTACTTCACATCATTTGTATTTTGTGTTAGTCAAATTTTTCGCACAGGTTGAAAATGTCGGTGTTTGCCCGTTTGTATCAGCCAAAGGAAATTTGCTTCACATTCAAGTTAAGTGAATCGAGCGGAAAAGTGAAGTATGAAGTCCAGCGGGCCGTACCGTTGAATACGGCCCACTACATTGACCAATCACAGTGTACGTAGTATCTGAGTGGTACAATATATTCCAATAAAAAAGCGTTCTAATCTCCTTTTATTCTAAGGGAACTGCATGAGTGAGTTCATGGGGTTGATCCACGGGAAGTATGAAGCGAAGGTATGGTGAACAAGATAATACTAGGATAACACTATTATCCTTCCAAGGGGTGAATTTCTAAAGAAATTGTGGTGCTGCTTCTGTGGGGATTGAGGCCCTGCAATTTCACATCAGCGGGGGTTCATAATTAAGGTGAATTGGCCAATGTAACTATTATCATCTTCCGGCTGCAGAGGAGGCGACCACTGTTTTCGTTTCTCTCCATTCCACATGGTCTGAGGCCATAGCTTTTATCTGTGGCTCTTGTAGGTTCCGTTCGTTGATGCAGAGATGATAGCGAGTTTTCGGTCTACCGGGCCGCCTTTTCCCGTGTTTAAGTGTGCACAAGGCGTATCGTTTTGCTGGGTTCTTCATCCGATAGACGCATCATATGGCCAAGGAACTTAAGCTGGCGCTGACGCACTGTTCTAGAAAGAGGCTTTGCCCTGGTGCGGGAGTATACTTCAATGTTTTACACTCTAGTCAGTTCGTTTGATACTCAGCATTATCCTTTTACGCTAAAATGTCGTAAAGCCGGTTATCTTTGTTTCCATATCCAAGGTAAAGAAAATCAAACGCTGACGTTTAGAGGCTTAGCTCTTCTTCTGTTAGAACGAAGCGAGATTTAGGAGTAAAACTCTCAGAAGCTCAAAGTGCCAGCCAAAATGCCGATTTCGCTTTAATTGTTGGTCCCATTGATGCTTCTTGTCGCCTTTTTGCTGATATTCATCACTGCGTTGGGTTCCGCAGGAAGAGGGATTTTCCCCGGGGGGCGGTAGCCTCCACAGCATGATGACCCCCCACGGGCCTGACGAGGATTGTTTTGAGAAAGCGTCGGAAGCAGACCTTAAACCTCAGCGTGTTGCAGATGGTACCATGGTATGTATGTATAGTTAACCCTGCTCATGACCCGCTTTCGGGAATTGTTTTTCATTTCACTTTCTTCCGGTTCCTGTGCGGAACGTTCACAAGCACATTCTGAAAACGAGCCATGCAAGAGCCACTGAGAGAGCTCAGCAAACATTGGACCTTACCCGACCATACTTGCTTGCATTCAGTTCCCTTAACCAGTTGGTTACCGAAAATACTACGAATCCTGGACATATCTCGGAAGAATGGCCTTTCAATTGAGTAATCGCCCGATTTCTTTGTTGCTGTTGTTTGTTTGCTTTTCTTTTGCTTTTTTTGTTTTTTTTTGCGTTTTTAGGTGTGGTTCTTGGTTGAAAAAAAAATTACATAAATAAAATAAAAATAATAATAGTAATACCTGCGTGTTGTATAAGCAGCCAATCAGAAACAGAACCAAAACCAACTGCGACTCACTCTCACACAACTCCCAGGTATTTCCCGCGCTTAACGTTGGCTACCGGTGATTGGTCTGAGTTCTGATTGGTTCATTTGAATGTCTGCGTCTGTTTTGATTGGTCAAATGATTTGCTTCAAAATCAGAGGTGTTGTATTTTTTCCCGTGTCTTTTCAGGCGTTCATGTTTGAAAGTAGTCTCAGTATGGCTGTCACAAAATGGGGTAATGAATCCTGTCAGAAGGTGGACCACAACTATTACAAAGTATGGCAGCCACTACGGAAGCACTTCAATCCAGACTGGAAACCGGCTGAGGACTAGACTACAAGCAGTCCCTCTTTCGCCGTCTTAGACCTTCGAACGCGATGCGAAAAAAGGGCGGAAAAATGGTCGTGCATCTCGCACGGCCATTTTTCAGCCCGCCATTTTTGTTTTCACATAGCGCTGGAGCTGAGGACAACCAAATAATAATAAACCGAAGATTTTGTAAAACATTTTAGCATAAACAGTAGCGATATAAAAGCATGACGTCTCGGCGACATGTCAGCATTGTCAAATGCAAATTACTACAAGATTAGTAATTTGGTATACAGAAATATATAATGATAAAGTGTCAAACTACATTACAACAAAAGGAGGTGTTGGAATGGAGCCTGGTTGAGTGTTTAGAGTCGGTCTCTTTTTTTAATTAGAAGCATCTCATAAATGAGGCATTCAAACTTTCCACGTGCGGCATTTCGTTAAGGTGGCAAATTGGTCATGAAGATTGATCGGCTTTTGATTTTTGTCTCTTTTTAAGTGTTTATCGATCACGGAGTATCTGGGCTCCTCAATGCACTGGTGGAGGTGGCGGCTCTTGTATCTTATATAATCGGCATCGCACGAATTACATTTAAGTTTATATACAGCGCATTGTTGGTTTTACTAGGTAGGGCTTTGCTTCCGTAAGATTAAAATCTTCTGAAATTTTCTTACAAATAAGCTAGATCTTGGAAAACTATGACATTAAGCCTGGGAAAAGCGGGGGAAAGAGTTGCTGTTAATTCATGATCTCGCTTTTGTTTGGCCTGAAACTCACGATCTGGGCACTCTCCTCGACTTTCGCACACTCTTTTCTAATTTCAATTTGCTCAAATCTTCCGTAAGAGTCGGGAATAGTTTTGCGGTAGGTTAGCACTTAACAGCAAACCTCAAAAGGACCTTGGACGTCTCCGGACAATTACGCGATGTCATATTCGACAACTTTATGGGACTAGCTCACCGTGGTAAAGAGAACTGAATTAGATGGAGAAGTGACAGACTAAATTTCCGCTGAGCTGAGACGAAAACCGCGTTTGTGAGCCTAGCGCTGATCGCGATTAAGACTTGGAATGCCTGCCTGCAGGGGAGCCCACGGTATAAATGGGGGCCGTTTGTTTTTCTTTGTAGCTACAAATTGTAACGTTTGTTGTGATTGGCTAGTTTCTGTGAGATCTGGAAGGTGTAACTTTATCGAAAGTAAAACGCCACATTTTATTGGCTACCGTTCTTTATTTTGACCAGTCGAAGGGCGCCATGTACGCACTGCGTCGTCATTGCTCTTTACTCCTCTTCGCCTTCCTTTGCTCTCTGTTCGTTCCCTTCCCTTTTCTTGATTTTTTGAGACGAGGTGAAAGATTATTGTTAAGCGCGTAACCCAAGCCAAAGGTCAACTTTCAAAATTTAGTACGTAAAACCGTTTGGCTAGGTGGCGGGAGCTGAGATAGAACACTAGCCGAAATCAACACAGGTCGACTCGAGAAGTAGACAAGTCAAAGTGACGAAATAATAGCAATTTCGCTCTTCTAAAGGAACTGAGCCGATTTCTTTCCCATACAAAGCCTTATAATTCAGGCTGTTGTAACACCGCACGTGACGATCAGTAAGGCGAAGGTCACGTACGTCTGCCGCTTTCGCATTTGGAGCCTGCACCGCCTGTGGGCAAACTGTCATCTTCTAATTTGCCTCACGGCATCATTTTTACATTAGTGCAGGCAACACCGTTTGTTGATGCTGTACTCAATGTTGAAATTTATTTGTTCGTATAAACACTTGGCGGTTGACAGCCGGCCATTTATCGATCAACGTATCCCACGTGAACGCCCCCAGGCGTCTTGTCTTACACTTATAAAACTGCGAAAAAATCTATTCAAGGCTTCGGAAATTTGCATTTTATAACGGCTACAAGATGACGCCGAATGTAATGTCCTTTCGTTAACATGAATTCAGCCGAAATTTTTCAGTTTGAGTGGGAAAAAGTCCGCCAGCCAGGAAAGGTCTCAAATAGACTCAATCACTGGTAGTCATTACAGTTCCAAACAATTTTACGAAACATCCCAATCCATTTTTGAATTAGTGCAGGCAAGACCGTTTGTTGATGCTGCACTCAATGTTGAAGTTTATTGTTTCGTATAAACACTGACGGTTGACAGCCGGCCATTCATCGATCAACGCATTCCACGTGAACGCCTCCAGGCGTACTGTCGACGGGGGCCGACGCCTACTGTCTTCGTTTATAGAAACGTTGCAACGAGAAAACGAATCCAAAGCGATTTGTAAGAAGGAATGTAACACTTTTACCTGGTAGAAATGAAGCACTTCGATGCACTTCGCCGCAGATAAAATTAAGCGGACGCGCTTTGTTGCACATAGTGTACTTTGACGAAAAGGCTTGACCTTTAAAGTATGAGTAGAATTTGAAAGATGAAAGAGGACTATAGTTCATGTGATTCTATAAGTCAACCCAAGACGCCAGGTTTCGTATAAGTGGTACTTGCATGTTACGAGCCTTCCTCTTTGCCAAACGAGCAATAAAGTACAAGCAACACATATTCACAAACCTCGTCGCTTCTTGAAATTGGTGGAAAAGTCACTCTGTGATTTAAATGCAGTCACTGCGTCTCCAGAATGGTACGTAGCAAAGCAACAGTAATTCACGCACGCGCATATTGAATGCCAAAAAGAAAACAAACAAAAAAACTCTGGAACAGTAGCGGTACCTCTGGACGTGTTGCCTGAGCGGTGTACCATGACGAGTCTCCCCGAGATTTCGGCCCGCGGATCGCTTATACCAGCTGCTTTCAGATACCCGTCCACGACAGCCTGTCTGCCCCCGACGCGGCAGTGAGGGAGAGAAATGTCGGCCCCTAGACCATATGTGACAGATCCCTTTCGTACTCACAGCTCAGTTCCACTTACCATGACATAGGATTTCGAGCAATATATATTGAATCTGTAACCCGTGGTGTCCTCCATATGGTACGCAATAGAGTAAACCGGAAGTAGACGGTTCCAGACATTGGCGCATGCGTATTTGCTAAAATTGATGAAATTCTATTAACATGTGTTGCCTTGCAATATTACATTACAATACATTACATTACAATCCGTTGGCGTCTCTGAGTACTCCTTGTCACGCTCCACAGCCACAACGTTTGTTTCCGAGTCACTGCTCATGCGTACCATCCAGCTCAATGAGGCGGTTATCTTCGGAAAATGAAGAAGACAAAAATTGCATGGAATCAATAAACTCGCTTATTCATAATTGTGTGCGAACTTCGATTTGCTCAGTCAAAACCATCATATCGGAAATTTCACCCCGGTTACCAGATGACACACTCAACGTCACGTTTGTTTCCATGTCACTGCTCATGCATATGCGTACCATCCAGTTCAATGTGGCGGTTATCTTCGGAAAATGAACGGAAGACAAAAAATTGGATGGAATCAGTAAACTCGCTTATTGAGAATTGTGTGCGAACTTTGATTTGCTCAGTCAAAGCCTTTATAATGGAGTGACGCCTACTTTGCGTTTTCATTACGGAGCTGGCTCAGTTATGCTAACCTCTCCATGCTAAGCCCTGCACTCAAAAGTCCATGCGCGTCTTGACGTAGATGACAAATATGCGCCTACAACTTCTTTACTGCAGATGTATGCGGCCTAAAATCGGTCAGGATTTAAAATCATCCGTCAGTCGTCCTTTAGACAAGTTACGCGCGACATGTTGCGTACGTACGTTGTACGTATTGTGCCGTAGCGCGCACGGAGACAACTTGGAGGGACTTTTCATTGATACCAAGCTTGATATGGCAAAGAATGGTTATCTTCTCCTAAACGTGGTTGGTGACCTATCTTTTTTTGCACAAATTTATTCTCTGAGCCCACCTATTCGTGATGTAAAACTTATAAAAAAAAAAATGTCAGACCACCATTAAATTGTTCGTTGTGATCAATGCAATACACCCATTTTGTCATTTTACGAATTAGGTCAAAGTCGTGCTTCTTGTTCTCGCGAAACGTAGCGTGAACCGACGGAATAAACATGTCCTTGATAGCAGCTTGAATTTTCCATAAATACAGTTCTACAGTTGAGCCAGTTATGCCTCCTAAACGAGCTTGGTGACCCATCGAGTCACTATAATGTAGGGAACAATCAGGGAGATGAGCTGAAAGAAAATCCTATTTCAACTTTTATTATCTTAGGGAATCACCTTAAAAACTTCCCGTTTGAGCCCCGCCCTTCGGAGTATGATTCTTTCCCAGGTTCTTTTGGGCGTTCAAATCCAAGATGGCGGCCTACGACTCTTTGAGTCACGTGGGTCAATGTTATGCGCAGTACGTGTCTAATCTGACGTCGACTGAAGTAGTCAGCGAAGTTGTCGCACTTCCTTCCTTATTTTAGCCCATTTTCCTGTCATCAGCATTACAAGAGACGTTATAGAAGGGAACACAAAAAGCCTTGTACATGGTGGACGCGAAATTTTTTATGGCAGCGGAGAGAAACGGCCACAACGGGCTAATATTTGAGGCCCTTAGAAATCGATTTCCAGAGATTCCGGAACAAGTCATCTCTCAAACGCTGCAATCCGAGGTAACCTTTGTTAATTAATTCCAATTTCAGTTTCGCAGGCTCTTTGGACGGTTTGTGCACGCCGTGTAATTACTGACTGAAAAAAATTGAAAGTGGAGATCGACTGAAGCATCCATTGTTCTTTATATTTCCTCCGACCACGGACGGTTCGACTTGTGTGGGTTGTATCATGGAGGTGTTGTCGTGAAAACAGTACCATGGCGTGATTGTGGTCGTACGTATGTATTCTATAGTTAACCACATGGATTCTGTTTCTACTTTGCCTTGTTACAAAGAGATGTTCTTTTAACTGACAGAATCTTATCTCTGTCAAGACTCCAAGTCTAGATTTAAGCTGTACGTCAGCGAGTAGTGTAACCGAATGTGAATCACTTTTATGGCTTTTGGATCATGCAACTTCGTGTTCTGATTGCAGCGGCATCAGGGGGAAAATATTCAACAGGCAGCGATCACATGTTATGCGAATGTTTTAGTGCTTAATTCTACCCGCTATAAATTACAGCTGCCCTCGGGACGCGGAAAAGCATCGATCGAGCCTTCCGTGACCAACATGCTCGACTAATTGACGCTTGTTTTGAAGCAAAATCGAAACTCGTAGACGCTAAAGACTTTGATAATAAAACTTTACAGAGCTCTTAATAAATTATTTTATTGTTCATAATCTGATCTTAAAAGCCATACGAAAATTCAGTGTGTATGGTCACGTATTTTTGTTGTTGAATTGAAATAGTTGATACCATTGTTCACAACTAATAAAAATTTTCTTTGAATCACGGTTTACGGACGTAAAACCGGAAGGGCTGAGTAAATCATGTGCTGCCATTGATATTTGAAATATATTATTGTTCATGGCCGGTGCCATAAAATTATAATTTTCCGTTGCATTGAACGAGTTTGTTTTTCGGACAGTAACAAATTTAACACATGGCAATGAAGCAAGTCTTTTTCATTAGCAATGAAGCTACTAGGCTTATACATGAGAATGGCATTTTGACACAATCCTACATGACCACATTTAATGAAGTTCTTATGAAGTTAAAGTACATTTTGTTTACTGCATTAGTCATTGTTCTCAGGATTGGTACGAAGTTCATTATGGAAATTTCTGGATTTAGTAGCATTTTTTAATTTCATGTTGTTGCCATTATTTGTCTGTTTTTATGAATACTTTGCCAGTTTAATTTGTTTTTACTATGCATATAAAGTCAGCAACCAATACCTTGTGTGTATGTACTATGTACTTTCCATGTCTGTTTCCCTTGGTGTCTTTGCCATATAAGGAAAATATAACATGCACTACTGAGGTTAATTTCAGCATGGTATTATATTCATTTCTACAGCTGACATACTCAAGTTACTCAGATTGCATGTATCTGTCGTAATTGAAGGGCTTTGGTTCAAAAAACTCAAATCAAGTCAGCTTCTGAGTAATATTTAAAAAACACCAGTGTTCTTAAGTGATGTGAACTCATTCAAATTGAATGCAAACAGTTGAGGGCAATGGGAGGGCAAATAAATAGTGGGAGAAAAAATTGGGAGAGGGGGGTTGTTTTCAGTATTGTGGTAAATTAGGCCAATTTACTGCAGAACTCTAGCATCTTTAATTATGAGCAATTTGACAATTTTTTTGTAAAACAACCCTTCAATTGACAGACTCAAGGAAGGAGACTAATAATCATTCACGATACATTGCAAGGTAGCCTGAATAATAATCTGCCTTTGGTTGTTTTCTGTGCAACAAAAAGCACAGCAGAAACCACATGGTGGTGTTTCATTGGCTAGAGCGAAGCATTACATCACCTGGAGCAATACAATTGACTTCCCTTTGCTAAATATAATGTTGACTTCAGTCACAAGTTCACTTATGGAATCATTAAACCATACAGTAGGCATACAGTCACAAAAGTATTTAAAATGCTTGCCATCATCAAGGTTCTATTTTATGTACGGTTTAATAAATGAGCAGAAATATTTTATTGCATTTTAAACCACTAGAAGCCTTAAAACGCGGCCTGTGATTTTATTGAATGGCTTCAAAAACATTCCACAAAGAGCATGCTCCTCTAGAATCTGAAGAATGGTTCAGATTGTAAGAGGAAAATATCAGCATACAAGAAAAACAAGCCATGCCTTACTAGTAATTATATAAATACTACTAACAAGGAGTTTTTTAATTGCCATGCAGGTGACATTTTATTGGTGAACTGATAGGCTGTTAGGGTCATGAATTATTAATGAGTTTGAAGCATCTTGAGTATTACTTAAAACATCATTTGGCCTGACAATGATTTATGTTTGTTTTATTTTAAGCATGGGAATCCAGAACGTTGCTTAATCATTCTCGCTGCTGAAAGTGACAAAATTCTCTATGGTGGTAGTGATATGGTGGACAGTCCCATGCCAGTACAACCGTCTTCTCAAAATAGACCCATTGATGAACCGATATCAATCACCATTCCATCATCCACCACATCACCCTATTTACCAAGCAGAGTAACGCCACCCTTACAACCTGTGATAAGACCGATGACAGTTGGACAGCCCAGTCCCTCTTTGGGGTACGTGTCTCCTGGCCCAATAGACAGACCACCAACATCTGCTTCTGCTGCATCATATGACCAAAGTATGTTATTGCTTTTTCTTGGAAACCATTTGTTTCATTAAACGCCCAATGCAGGCTTTGTACAGGTCAAGGAAAACCTGGAACATCATGGAATTTAATTACTTCAGCTTCCAGGCCTGGAAAGTCATGGAATTTAACTGTCAGTCTTGGAAGGTCATCAACAATTATATTTGTGTGTGGTAGATAAATTATTGCAGATGTCAAAGCAAGGTCAAAATAAAATACCGGTACAGGCGAGTCATGTCAGAAAATACCCTTAAACAAAAAAGTGACAGCTAAACCTTGGGTCATGGGAAAGGTCATGGAAAGTCATGGAATTTGGAAAGCTCAAAAGAGGACAAACCCTCCCTTAATTATCACCAATTTCCCCCACTGATCTCTGTGTATTTCTTTTAAGGAGGTTATGACTGTTTTCAAATCTTTTTTCTTACTTAAGTGGACGATTTATTTCTTCGACTTAAGACTTGCGACATCTACATGTATATGACTCAAAGCACCACTTTTAGTGGGATCAACAAGTAATTTTTCTCCGCATTTTCCTATACTGATCAAATGTACCAATGCTGGTAATCGTAATCTAGATCACCACAGACAAAATCATGCCATAGAGACTGTATAATAACTTGGGTCTTTCTAGTCTAAGACTTCATTTACACAGACATGGTTTTAGGTGTAACCGCATCATTTTCAATGGTGATTTGTCTTCCGTTTACATGATGTCAATTGAGACCATTACCAAAACTGGGTCGGTTTGAAAATACTGGCAAAAGTGGAGCGTTTTGAAATTGCTACAGTTTCATCTGTCATGTAAACGGTGAACCCAGGAAACCCTGTGGATTTGAAACCAGGTCCGTGTAAATGCTGCCTAAATGAAGTCATGTTTGATTACTTTGTAAGTTACAATCCTGGTCAAAGCATTTGGGACTCTCTGTCGTTTTTCAACCCCCCCTCCCCCTGGACAATGTTGGGTCTCCAGGCTCAAACACTTGTTCAAGATCTTGAGTAAAGTTTGTGAGCTCGGAAGTGATAGATACATAACATAATGCTAGAAAAGAGATGTGTCCCCAAAGATTTTGACCAGGGCCCAGTTGTTCGAAAGGTGGATAACGCTATCCACTGAATAAATCACTATCCACTGGATAACTCATTCAGATTTGCTAGCATTTATCCGCTGAATAGCGATTTATCCGGTGGATAGTGCTATCCACCTTTCGAACAACTGGGGCCAGGAATGTAGTTCTGGTTAATTTAGATTTCCAAAAATCTTTTATCCCTTTCATCTTGAATTTATTGCTTTTGTTTTATTAGTAATTTGCCACAGATAACTTGCCCCCAAAAAATTAACCTAGTTAATCATTAACCATAAAAGACTACTGCTGCCTTAAGCTGTTTTGTTACTTTCCTGAATGTTCAATTTTCTTGTTCACTAAATGTTATTCCTTTTTGATATGCAGCATTACTATGTCATCAACGACAGAGACTGGACGCCCTAAAAAAGGTGTGTGCTGTGCATGTATCTGCCATTTTGTGAAGTCAAATAATCAAGAAATTGTGTGACTGTTTGTTGTACAATACATAGTTTTCCTGAGCTGTCAGAAAATTTTAGTGCAATTATATTACTGTACATAGTTTTATGTTCACCAACACCTTTATTGTTCTCACTTGCATGACAATGAAAACACCGGGGCCGAGTTGTTCATAGCAAGGTAAGCGCTAATCCGGGTTAAATACCATGTCAACCAATAGGTCTTAATCGGACTTAACCCTTGGTTAGTGCTAACCATGATTCGAACAACTCGGCCCAGAGGTCTAAATCAAATGCAAGTATTTAACATTGGTGCTTAAAGGAGCTATGTCACGGTTAAATGGGTTTGAAAAGTTTAGCTAAACTTTTCAATTTTGTTGTTTGTAATCTGTGTCAATCTTCACCATCCTTAACCATCCTTGTTCCTTTCTGGTTTATTGTTATCTCTTTGGTGTTTTTCCACATTTGTAAAGCATTATTTTCAGGTTTCCTTCAATTTAAAGGTAAATTTGTCGATGATCAAAATACCTCAAAATATCGTGACAGAGCCCCTTTAATGGTTGAGGGTCAAAGCATCTGTGATGGGAGGAATCAAGGCACCTTGCAAATGTTTGGTAAAATACTTACTTTGCTGGACTCATCTTCTTTAATATTCTTGCAGGAGATATTAAATGAGCATCGTAAATTGATGAGACTGAAAAGTGAACGCCAGGAAAAAGAAACAGAAATGTTTGACGTCAAGTTTCGTGTGGCTGCAAACCCCACTGTAAGTACAGATTTTCTGCGGTCTGTTTGGTGCATGCCCTTGCACACTATGGCCTTCACTATGATGTCCACCTTTGTTGGATGCATTAAAATATTGCAGGTTGTGTTATAATGACCAGCAACTGGAATTAATTTCTGCTTGGTGAGGACAATAGTATTCCACAACACAACTGATATATTTTCTTGTGATTTTGTAGTCAACAGATGTAAAACACCTGCGGGATGAAAACCACGTGCTCAGAGAGGAGATTGAACAGATGACACGTGAGATTGATGGACTAAGCAATGGGCGAGATGGTATGTTAAGTGCTTTTGTAAAATATTTAGGATGGTACACACTCATTGGTCAATAGGTGTGTGTTTAGATGAGAGTATGTAAGTACACGGTTGTGACATCACGTAAATTTTGATTGGTTATGTGTTGTCAGATGTGCATTTTGATTGGCTGGTAGGAAATATGATTGTCCATAGCATGTATTGAAATAATCCATTTCAATCAAGAAGTAAATCAACAACATTTTCCTTCATTTGTCGATGTATTTCTGAGAAATATTTTATAAAAGCAATAGAGGACTTTTTTGTATATTTACGTAGCCTCATCTAAACACGACAGGGGTTGGGAGAATTCAAGACAGTTATGACAGCATAACTGCCAGGAATTCCTTCAACTCCTTGCTTAAATCTTGATTTTTGGTCCCAAACTTGACATAGCCCTTTCACTCCTAAGGCCAGGGTTAAATGCTGTACTTTTTGTGGGCCGAACTAAATTCAACCAATTTCCGCACATGAAATTTCCGCGTTTGACCCAACTAAGCTCAGACGGTTGAATTAAGATGGCTCAAGCATTCTTCACGGGTGGAGTAACCACGTAAAATGGCTGAAGTTCGCTTTTGCGATAAACATCAAACTTTTTGTTAGCCAAACTAATTGCAGAAATTTTTCGTTACGACAATGTATGTTTCTGTTGTTATCTCAGTTGTTTTTTTGTGAAGAGCATGTGCATTTTCTGTGAAGTGAACACATTTCTATTAGTTTGTAAAAATGGACTTGACTTGACTTGATTTTGTCACGATCAACGTTTTATGTGTTTCAGTTGTAATAGGTCATCCACACAGTAACCCAGCAACGAGTCAACCGCTGCTTCCTTATCAGCCCCCAAGTATGTGTTAAGTTAAATGGCAGGGTCGTAACGAGGTATATGGGATCAGTGACCAAAGGCCAAAAAAAGTGTGGGATCCGGGATCACAGCCCCGGGATCTGGGATCACAACCCCCGGGATCGGGATCAGCGGCGTTTTTCATTGGATCAAGGATCAGGCGTTCTGGATCAACAAAATTTTGCGGGATCAGGGATCAAAATTCTCATCACTTTTGGAACCAGGGATAAAAAATTTGGGTAAAATTATGGGATCAGCGATGAACAAATATACCTTGTTATGAGCCTGAAATGGAGGTTCTGCAAAGATTGTTTTCCTCCTTACATCTACACGTGGTCATCCCATTTATGTGTGAATAGCTTTTGAAAATGTGTTGGGGATCATCTAGTGTCTGATGAGGTGTAGGCATGTGGGGATTTTAGCCTGTGGTGTAAGTTTTTTTGATAAGAAGCTCTGGTGCACTGAGTTATTGTGAAACTAGCTGGTCATTTCATCCTTTGGTTTTTCCTTTGCTAGGTAAGTAACAAGGGAAAAAAAGAAAAACAATATGGGGTTAACCCGTTAGTCCACGAGAGGTCCCCCAGTGACAAGTAAAAGTACCAGAAAAATCGTCTGCCGCAAGCCAGACTGTTGGGAGTTAAAGGGTTACTATTAAAACATTTTCCCTATAATTTTTGGCTATTACACACACACACTTAATGCATTTTTGTGAGCTCCTTGCTGCTCCGTGGGGAAACAAATTACCTTTACATTAACATGTTTTTATCCCTGGAGAATGAATTTCTTTAGATATCACTAATGAAAGCAAATGGGTTTCACAAATGATTCATCGTAGGACTAATTTCTTAGTAATGTAATGATAACATTATTATTTAATTTTTAATAATGAAAGTGATGATAACAACAGTGATGACAACAGTAAAATTAATTATAACCACGTTGTTAATATCGAGACTGTGTGAACTGCCATCATAAAAGGACCTGGTCTTTTCTAAGAACTAAAAGAACAAAATAAAAACTAAGGAAATATATGTTTGCAGGTACATGTAATGGCTAGTCCGTGCAGTACATTCTATAATGCAAATAAACTTGCTGCTGTGCGCACCTTATTAACATCAGTCGTTCCGAAAACTTGGTGGCCACAATTTCTTGTACTTCCTAATCAGGAATATGAGATTTTTTTGTTTTAAAATGGTAATGGTGATTTACATGTAGCTGGATTCATTTACGTTTACTTGCATACATCTGGGGACAAACCATTAGACATAATCATTTCCATGCTTGTGTTTAGGACAAGATAGGTCCACGACACTAGGGGTCTGTTTCTTGAAACAGTTCATTTCTTGTTTGTTCCAGTGAGAAGAGTTGAAAGCTTTCCATCTAGTAGACCTCACAGTAGCGCTAACGGTATGTTCTCAAGAGCACCTTTATTTGCAAAGTACCATTCAACAAATGGGAAAAGGCTCAGCTTACACTAAAGAGTTACGTTGCTAAGCATGAGACAATGTTAAGAGTCGCTCAAGGCGACGGCCAAGAGTGACTCTCAAGCTTGTTACGTGCTTAGCAAACTCCCAAGTGTAATCCTTTAACTACAAGTTTGAGTTTCGTATGAGTCAATACGCAGTTGACTATTCGACTCAAAGAAATCAAGAACAAGTACATGTAGTCTTCTCCATAATTGTTTTAGTAGAAATCCGCTCACACACTCCATTCGATATTTCTTATTGATTTTAAAATTTGAAGAAGCCGCCGTTCTTTCGTTTTTGTTCAAAACAATGGCTTTCTTGCTACTCACTATCTGTCATTCAATAGATAGCGAATAGCGAGCCAGTCAGATTGCCCTGTACCTTCACTTCGCAATTCATATTTTTTTCTGAGCTAAAGTTTTACGAAAGTCATTTGACATCGGATCCCCATACAAACACTGTAAGTTGTTTACGCTTTGCCCACCCGTCAAAATGTCGGTTTAAACCGTTATAAGGTCCATCCGTTTTCAGTTGTTCCTTCTCCCGTTGCCAAGCAACTAGCATGTCGTCTTTCTCACGGGTACATTACACCAGCACCACTATCATTAGCTGCTTAATCATTCTCGTTGCCATTGTTCTCATCCTTGTGGTCAGCGTCATCTCATATCCTTCGTAACTTAATCTCAGATGATTTTCTTAAGAAATACATGAAGTAGAATTTCGACAAATATGTCCCCAGAAATGCACGTAATTAGATGCATGCCGATTTTGATAAGCGTGCCCTGCTGTTCTCCTCACATCACTTGTGTCCAAAAATACAGGCAATAAACGTCACAAAGTGTCCCCATGACTGTGCTCTTGAAGTAAACATAAACAGTTGCATTTAGCCTTACCTAAAAATAACCCTAACGCTACCTAACCTTATTGTTTGAAATAGGTACTAACCACTAGGACTTAATGGGACACGTCGCAGTGGATATCAAAATCAGTGTTGTCTTTCTATAGCATGTTGCATGCAGTGGCTATCAAAATCGGTGTTGTCTTTTTATATCATGTCGCAGTAGATATCAAAATTGAGCATGCATCTAATTTCTGGACATTTGCGGGATTTGTCCTGACAAACTGCGCAGTAAATCAGTGTTGTCTTTTTATACCCAGTTGCACTGGCCACTAATTCTAACACAGCTCAGGGACTCTGTTTTAAGGAGACCGTAGACAATAATCACATGTTTTCTTCTTCTATAAAGGTCCTGTATCTTCTCTGCAACGGTTCTGCTCAATGTTCGGAAGCTTAAGTACAGCTCCTCATGGTAACGATTAACCTTAATAGTGAATTCTTTCCAAGGCAGAATCTTGTAACCTTGTTTGATTCTCATGACCAGTGCAGCACCCAGACTTTAAAGTGATTTCAAGGAAATTGTTGGGGGCAGATAAAAGATTTCTACATATTAGCCGCACAAGCAGTAAATCAACGAATCAACTATTTTAATTTAGCTTCATTATGAATGATGACTAATTTGCTAACCTACATTGAATAACCTAATGACGTGAAGCAATATGTAGCGTAATCTAATCTTGACAAAATTAAAAGGCGACTACCGCGTTGTATATCACAATAGGCCAATTTTCACCCCTAGACAGAGGGAATCATCTCGAGGCTCCAGGGGAAAAAAACTTATACGAAGCCTTACTTTACTCTCCCGAGCTTCAAAGTCCTGTTTATTGTTTGAAGTTGAATTTTAAAATGTCGACATTGGTCTATTAGCAGTGTAAAAGAAAACAGTGATCTGGACTTTTGAACCCACTTGGCTGTTATTGAGTATTGGTTGAAATTCTTCTCTACGCCGAAACAGTGCGGACCATAAATGGGGGAGGATAGAGTTTGAAGTGTCCTAGTGACTGTCTGAACAAATTTCCTATTCCGGTTGTGAGCATGAAACACAAACATGTCCTGCTTTGTTTCTATTGAACCAGGTGAGGAGGGTTCGCCTGGAAGTGTTAGTCCGCCACCAGAAGAAGGAAGCTTAAATGACTGGGAGTTTCTACCCCGAAATCATCATTGTGCAGTTCACCGCAGAGGTACTGTGGCTAATGTACCGCACAGGTACATTTTACTTTGGGAGTGGAGCTTGCTTGGGCTTCAGTGGATGGTAGGGTTGTTAATATGTGGGAGGTGGGGTGGGTACCAAAAGATTGAAACCCTTTGGGAGGGTAAGTGATTGCATATCCCCTTCAGGATGTGTTAGCTCGGTGCAGATCACGATCCTGCGCTCATCTCCGTGCCTCTTTCGTGGTGTAACCAAGCCTTTCCCTGATGCAATCATCTCGGCTTGCCTCGTGATCTTTTCCGATGTACTGGTCCTTCTATAGAAAAGTGTTCTCAAGCCTTTTGAGCTCCTTTTGGAGGCGTCAAACCTCCTTATTTCCTCGAAAGTCGAGTAAGGATGGTGAAGCCTTCTTTTAACATTGTGGAAGGGCGCTGAGTAAAAAATCCACGAAAAAGTGAAGGCACGAAAAATGTGAAATCTATTATCTCTTCCCCCTGCAATTTCAAAACACTATCTCTTGTCAGACTGGAGATTTAGTTTGAATTCACGGTTCAGCGCGAATACCACATTCACCTTTCGGAAGAGTAACATCTCACTGCTTGCTGTGTTTTATGAACAGCGAAACTGATTGCAAGGTCAGTTTCATTCGTGCGACGTGTTTTTGCAACACGCGCGAAATGAATTTGAAAGGCAATTTCCGGGTTCACTTCAGCCTCTTTTTTTTTAAGTCAGACTAAGAGCGAAGTCTTATAAAAATAATTATATAATAACCAAATTAATGCACCCCCTCTCATTGGTCAATAAGCTTTGGTTTATTGTGCCAATAGACTCAAAGGAATTTCGCGCGTACTCAGAATTATTAGAACCGTTTCTGTGGTTTGTAGGCATGATAAACCACCTGATGTGTCTTAAAAAGAGTTGGTTCGTGATTTACGAATTCTTCATGCGTTCTTCCAACATCCTAAGCGATTTATCAGCTTTTCAAAAATACGTTAATAATTCATGAGTCTAACAGCCTATCAAGTCACCGATAAAAGGTCGCGTGCATTAGCTTTAAAACGCGATAAAACACTCCTCGTTTGTATTCTCTATATAAGGAATTCTAGTAAGGCATACCTTGTTTTTCTTGTTTGCACTCACAATTTCAACCATTGTTCGGACTTCAGAGGAACACGCTCTTTGTGGTATGTTTTTCAAGCCGTTTTTGCCTCATGGTTTAAAGCCCGATGAAACACTCCTGCTCGTTTATTAAGCAGTACTTTACAACTTTACGACACGGAAGCTTGTTTAACGTTTGCATTTAGTATTTATGGTCAGGTTTGCTCTGGGACCCGTTTTGAAAACGACGGTGAAGTGAACTCGCGAATGACCTATAGATGAGAGTTATCATTGCTGGCCATTGTGAAAGGACAGAAACATCTTTGTGAGTGAAATTACTTGGCGGCGAATAAGGGATTACGCGATGTATGGCGTTTATTAGGCAAGGGGATCTATGAAACTTCAGCAGCGACGATTAATTTTCTTTTTCTTTTCTCTGTTTTTTTTTCCCTCAGAAGACACAACATGGACATGTACTGTTTGCACTTTCGCAAATCACGAAGCCTTGGAAATGTGCGAAATGTGCGAAATGCCAAGAAACCGCTCCCTTGAAGCTCGAGCGTAACGAAACGTTGAACAGAGAACTTTGACAGGATCAAAGTGTTTCTCAGTTCGCCGTAATAAATTATGAAAAGTTAAAGAAAGGGAGAGAAAGACACTTCAAAAAAGGAAAAACATATCCTCCAGTTGTTATTGTTGGGAACAATAACTTGGTTTTTGAACTCAGTATGGACGTTTTTCAGCTACATGATGCCACAAGATAGATGAAATATTCGATGTTAACTGATCTATTTTTTTTTTCTTTTAATAGAGGGGTCTTCTCCTCCGAAAACGTAATGTGACTTGTTGGTTGGTCGTCGTAAAGGACGACAAAGAGTTGAATTAAAGTAAAACTTGAAAAACCCTTCGAACATGTCTTTTTAATTTGGGTATTCACCCTTTTTAAAGAATTTCAGCTCCCTTTTCCGGCGACAGCAAAGGCAGCAGGAACGGTCCATAACAGCAGGTTTAACGAGCAGAACTAAATACTCTGCACAGGTTTGGGATACTTCTTCTGCGTCCTCACAAACGTCCAACAATGTCAAATGATAAAATTCTGGGCTTTGGGCTTTTGGTACGGTGAGGAAGTTTCACCGCTGTTTCAACTGCTGAGCAACGCGGGCATTAAATGTTCCTCAGGTTGAGCAAATGCGTCGTAAAGGAGTGCGAGACTGAAAAGAATAGCTTTTTGCGTGTGGGGATGGCAGGATGAAGAAAGTAGACGGTAAGGTGAACTTGAATCGGTGAAGGTTATCTAGACCTTTCGGCTAGATCATAAGTTTGTCATCGATGTATCTTAAGCAGGTGTGGGGTTGAAATGGGACTCTTTTATGGCTTCGGCTTCGAAACTGAACAAGTTAAAGGTTAGCAGATTAAAAGAGGGCGCCGTTTTAGTACCCGTGCCTGTACTGCGGTTTTGAAGATAGCGGTTATCATTAAAATAAATCATTTCCTGCTAAGAGAAGGGGTTTATGTGTTTCCGTCCTTCCCTTCCCTTGCATGGTACCGCGGGTATTTAAAAAAATCGCTGAAACTTGCACGCAAAAGCGCCACAAGGTGACAAGAAACACATCAAGCGATGGAGTGAAGACTTGTACTTGATGAGAATGTGAATAGTTAAAACCACTATTCAACTCCATAGGCAATCCATAGCTTTCACCGAATATTCTTATTCACCATTACATGCTCTATATTTGGGATCGCGAGGTGTTATCCGCGTTCGCGAGGTGTTAACCTCCTCTCCATCGGTAACTTACCCTCTAAGTCACTATTGGCAACCCTTATACACCAATATTTCACATAATGAACGTATTATTGTTTGTGTCTTGTGGGGTAAAGTACCTAGAAAATGGTCCATTCCCACTGGCACACAAATCAAGCAATGGAGACAACGGAGACCCAGGCTCCGACTGACCGCCTCTGAGTCTACTTCAGCCTCTTTTCCAAAGCCAGTCTAAGTCCAAAGTCTTTCGAAGAAAAACTAGTTTTCGTGCACTTGCAAAAACTAACTTTCGCGCTGAGGCTGACGTGAACTCCAAAATGGCACATGATCCGGCACATGCGGTCCGTGCAAATTTGTCCGTGCATAATGTATCAGTCAATTCAAGCTGCACCCATTCCCCCGGGAAACTGCCGTGCACTTTGACGCCTTTCCAGTCCGGGTTCTCGCATTTTCCGTACCCCGGGGTTACCCCTGGGCTTTTGAAACGCACGTTGGTTGTGGATTGGAAAAACAAAAATGGACGATTTTTGTGGGACAATTAAATTTGGTCATTTCACGTTGCTGTTTTGCAGATGACGGCAGGAAAATCTACTAAACTGTATGCATGCAGCACGATTGTTTTTCCTCATTTAACCCGTAGTTTTCTGGCGTTCTCGTTGCCGTTGCCGTCGCCGTTGCTGGAAACGATCAAAACGAATCGATGTATTTCATCTCAACTGCGGGGCATTCGTCAGCTTAAGTTATCCGTCCACACCCCTGGGTATTTACCATCCAAGAGAAAAACGTCTTATTTCCGGGGGTTAGCTCGGGGAGTGGGAGAGGGGCACTGGCGCGGCTGGAATTCACTGAGGGCACTGGCATTGCCCAAACAACAGGGGCACCCAACCAACAAATTGAAGTAAAACCCTTGGTGGAAAAATTTAAGTGCCCGAAAATTTTAGGGAAGATCTAGAAAATATTCGTTTTAAAAATTGCAAGCTGATAGTTACTTTCCAGTATTTGCTTTCTAACCTGCACACAGGCTCTTCGTTTGGGCAATTCAGAGACATTTATGGTTCGATTCTGCTTTCGAGTGGCGCACGATCAAAACCCCAATCCCTTAGATCCAATTGCAGATCTTTTAAGTACTGTTTCAGGTAAGAAATCTACACTTTTTTGGCAACACAGCACCCGAAAATCACAGACGGTTTGACTCTCCCGAACAGATATGGTCCAGCCCCAGTTGTTCGAAAGGTGGATAACGCTATCCGCGGGATAAATCACTATCCAGCGGATAAATGCTAGCGAATCCAATTCAGTTATCCTTTGGATACTGATTTATCCAGTGGATAGCGCTATCCACCTTTCGAACATTTAAGCGACGCGTCTCGTAAAACAATCCACCATACTACGCTCGTACCAGTCTTCCCAGAGTGTGACGAATCGTTTACACCCGGGCGAGGACTGGTCACTAGCAACTAGAGCATCCCATAATGCAGCTCATAGCTCATAGAAGGCCGTTTTTTAGGCGGGAAATTTGGTCGTATTCACTTGAAATCTTTGGATTCCCTTGAGAGAGCACCAAATTTTGGAGCGAAAGAGTGGTATAGTATGCCTTTATAACTGCTTATTTGTTGGCTATTTGTTCTTGTGACAGGCTGGGTAGAATAAGATAAACAAATACCCGGCAATTCTGTGAGTCGCCAACAATCCATTGAGTACGGTAACCGAATTACTGCTAATTAAGAGCTCCTTTGAACTTCATATGTAAGTGAAGTTAAGCTTTATAATTAAACTTAATGTTACTTACAACACTTAGATTTTTCTAAAGCGGTTATGATGTCTTTGGCAGAGTGTGCTTTATACAGTCCTTTCCTTCGTAGGTTGATTCAACCCTGTTTATCAGGTCAATTAAGTTCTTAACTCAAATTTTATTTGAAAGCAGGCGGCATGTTCTTTATTTTATCGCCTACTTGAGTCAACCGAAAAACTGGATTTTTAGTGGAAACTGACTTCTTCAATAGCTCTTGAGGTAAGTTTACTAGACTGTTGTTATCCTTCGACGTTTTCTCCATCATTTTCGCATCACCCAGAAAGACAATCCATCGGGCAATCAACAGATAAACAAACTAATTTTTCCTTTCTAAAAGACAACTCACTATCGAAGCACGGCTCAAAATACACGAATCTGTTCACACTTTTCACATCGTCTGACACAGATCGGAACCTTTCATATTACCATCTGCTGCTGTGAGTGTACACAAATCACCTGGTCCCAATTGTTCAAAGCTAGGATAACTTCATTCGGTGGATAAGTCGATCGTTAACCCTTAAACGCCCAAGAATGCCACTTATAGATTTTATTCTGGCTAATGCCAGATGATTTTACTCGTCAATGGGGTTCTCCTTGGGCAGAAAAGGGTTAACCAGCTTTTTGTAAAATCAGGTACGGCGGAGTGTA
>BLFK01000704.1:2813402-2831411 GCA_014634185.1 Astreopora myriophthalma | reverse complement strand
GGCTATAAAAATAGAATTTTTAAGGTGATGTCCACAGAAGGGAGCGCCAAAGTCGCAAGCCTCTAGCGGGGTCTGGGGGCATGCTCCCCCAGAAAATTTTGAAATCTAGAGTCTCGGAAATGCTATTTTCAGCATTCTCCACTTACTTTCCTTATCCTACCAGCAGCTGTTAGGTTGCTGACTATCAGTGCAAGAACCAAGTCTGGCAATGAATTGATCATTGATCACATGTGAGAAATTACTCAGGCGCCATCTTGTAATGCGTAGAAATCGGCTTGTGCAAATTTCCTGGAATAGATACCGCTGATTAATCAGTTTACTGACTATATTTATTTACTTAATTTATTTATTGCATTTAATGCTTTAATAAGTTTATTTTGTTTTTTGTTTCTTTTGGTTGTTTTTTTCTTTTCTTTTTCTTGTTTTATTATGTGGTCATTTTTAATTTATGAATATTTGTTTTGGCTTAAAAGGGGGGGGGGGGGAGAGCTAAAGCCCCCCCCAGCCCCCCCGGCTCTGCCGTCCCTGAAAATATACTCCAAGAAGAACATTTGTCAAGGTATTTGAATATCTCTTAGAGGAGATGGTGTGGCCTAGTGGTTAAGGCCTTTAGTTTGCACGTGAATGTTCCAAGATCACTGGACTTTCATGCGGGAGGTCGTGGTTCGAATCCCGACCGGACCAATACTCAGGGCCTTTAAGTAACTGAGGAGAAAGTGCTGCCTTTGTAATTACATCTGCATATGGTTAGACTTTCTAGTCTTCTCGGATAAGGACGATAAGCCGGAAGTCCTGTCTCACAGCCCTTGTTCATTAACTCTGTGGGACGTTAAAGAACCCACACACTGTTCGCAAAGAGTAGGGCAAGCTGTACCCGATGTTGTGGTCTGACCCTTAGCTTTCTGTTCTCTCCAGCAGAAGTGGCCGGCTTGGCAGAGATGTCTCTAAAAAGCCTTACGGTGTATGAGGCCACCTAAGCAGAAACAGCCGTAAGTCAAAAAGGGACTTTGCCGAGTGCTGGAACATGTAGATGTAGGTGTAGATCAAATCCCATTCTGAATACCACATGAACTGGATTTGTCTTCAGTGGTCCTGACTTCAACTCAGTCCGCCATGCTTTCTTCGAGTTGGGTTTCTTAAAGTTGTTCTGTCTATTTGAATTGCTATTTTTTATACACCTTCCCACAACCTTGAAACTTTAAATGTCACTGTGTATGCAAAAAGGTTCTTTTTCTTTTTCTGTACTCAGCTAAGCAGACTGTTACATGCTGTAATATGGAGATCTTTCCTTGTGAAAAAGAACATGAAAATTCCTATGCAATGCCCACCCAGGAATGAACTAGTGGATGAATGGATTAATTAAGCATGCTTCCCTGACAAAAACAGGGTGTTGCATGCTGATTCGTGAGATCAAAGGATGTTATGCTAGCTGGCTCACCCCCTAAGAAATTATTTTGGCAGCCTGCTACAGAAAATCTCTTCCACAGGAATGTGTGGATATGAAATGGACTGTCCAATTTTATAACAACTGTCCTCCTCCAGAACTATACACTACTCACTCAAATGATTAAATTTTTCCAAGTTCTGGGTTCAGAAATCAGGCAAAACCTTTCACATAATGAACTCTGAAGAAAAATTTTTTAATCTACTTTGCATGTGTAACAGTAATAATCACAGCAAGCCATGGCTAAAATAACCTATTCTCCTGTACATATGAACAGTGTAACCTGCTCCAACTCTTTATTGTGCTGTGCTCTATGGAGAAGTTAATGCAAGTATGCCAGATTCAAGTACCCAAAGAATCAGTATTTTTGGAGAAGGATTCAAACTTTCTCAGTTCATGTATGCAGATTATTCTTGCTGATTTGGTATATTGTTTCATGTATGTAAATGGAAAGTGAAAACATTCTACTGCCGCATGGCATAGAACATTAATCAGCTAAAAGGGGATTTTCATAGCTTTTATTTATATATTTATTTTTTTGTTACCAGATGTTAAGAGTAAATAAGTTAAAAAGAACAAGATATTGGAAAATGGCAAGAAAGCCATAAGGAAACCACAAAGATTATACAGCTTGGGCTTCCTCAAGTAATGTAAGATCGCAAAGACTACAATACAATACAATACTTTATTAATTCTCCCCAAGGGGCTTTTCAGAATTAATTTACAATATGAATATAAAATTATGACTAAGACTACTGATTTAAGCTATGATGACATACATTTTCTTGGTATAAAAATAATGACTTAAAATTACTACTAATAATAATAACTAACAATGTAATAATATACTATAGCTGTATGTTGAGATGCCGGTATCCTATTTCTTCATTAATTCTGCCTTTGCATACTTTTTAAATGATCCTAATGATTGAGCAGTTCTAGTGTTGTTATTGAGACTATTCCACGCTTTTGCTGCCCTATAAAAGAAACCGCGCTGGGCAGCCGCTGTCCGGCATTCTGGCAGGTTGAGATCTTCACTGTTGTGGAGATTGTAAGCGTGCACATTGGATCGCTTCCCTATTTTACAGCTAATATGTGCTGGCACTAAGTTGTTAACTCATTTATACATCATTGTCACATCCCGCGACCGAATTTGCTCCTCTATAGTTAGCCAGCCAAGGGCTTTCAAGACTGGGGTTATATGATCGTATTTCCTTGTGTCAGTTAGTTTACGGGCAGCAAACTTCTGCATAAGTTGTAGTTTATGTATGTTCTGTTTGTGCGTACCAGACCATACAGGAGAACAGTAAAATAATTTACTAAACACAATAGAGTTGATCATTATATACAAAACTTCTTTTGAAAACAAGTGGCGGATCCTGCTTATTTGACACAAACTAGAAAGCGATGATGACGATAATGATGAGATATGATCATTGAATGTTAAGCCAGAGTCCAGGATAACACCGAGATCTTTGGCGGACGAAACAGGGCATAGCTGTTGTCCAAGAAAGGGTACAGTGATGTCAGGTAGCTTTGATACAAGTTGCCATGTTCCAAAGGGCACAAGCTTAGTTTTATCCGGGTTTATAAGCAGATGATTTGCGCAACACCAACCAGTGATACTTTCAAGATCCTCGGCGACTTGTTGCATACAAGAGTGGATATCTTTAGACGCACACGATAGGTAAGATTAATAGAATGACTGGTGGGAAAGGTAAAGTTAAATACCAACCACTGACCAGTTAGCTCAGTCTGTAGTGCACTGGACTACCACACAGGGAGTTGCAGATTCAAACAAACAAGGGTCTTTAGAAAACAAACAAACTGGTGCAATCATGCTGGCTGTGAGCTCAATCTGCCTTAGTTTACGTGATGATGTCATTTGGCAGCTGGCCTTGTCTCCTACTTGTATCTATCCTCCAGCACTCCTCACAGTGAACAGGGGACATAGTTTCTGGTGTCTGTAGTCTGATTCTGTTGATATTACATGGGGTCCTGTACATTCCACATAAAACATTATTGTAAGCTACATTATTTTGCAGTCTGGCAAAGTCTCCCACACAGTAGCTCAGCAAATCAGTGGTGTATACAGTGCGATATAATGTCTCAGTTATTATTATTTATTATTGTGCTTATTCCCCAAGGACCTGGTCCAAATAAACCTTAGGTACTAGAGGGTTGCTAGATGTCCTGTTTATCACATGATTGTTAGGACCTGTAGAATATGCACCATTCCCAACAGTGCTGTCTTTTAAATTTCCTGAAGGTTGATGTTGCCTGGGACTTCATTGATAAACCTCTCTGAACCTTTCTTAAATCACTCCTAAATGCACCTATGACAAACCAGGATTTTTTCCATCTTCATGTGCCAAATTCTTGCAATTTCCATTTCCAGATCTTTATAGTTTTAACTGATAATTTCTCAGAAACCTTGGTGGAAATATTTTTATTGGAAGGGAGTACAGTGAGAGTACATTTTTTTACCTTGTTTGTTCTTCACAACAATTCAGGCCAGTTTGCATTTGTGATTATTGGTCACTATTACTTCCATTATCATAAAAATTACAATTCTTGATTGTGATTTATTCAAGAGATCTCCTATTTTCCACTAATTTTCTTGCCGGTTGCTATTGGACAGTTCAGTAAGCCAGTCACATTCAAAGTTGTATTTTAAATCAACCAATCACAAGCTTGGTTTTAATCACCGTAGAAACAGCAACAAAATACTCTCAAACTGCCCAGCTCTTTGCAAAATAGAGGATGTTTCTCCTTGAACAGTCACAGCATTTTAGAAAATGATTGTAAAATTGTAATTTTTATGAGAAATTGGTAATAGGTCTTTGTGTCATCCAGTTTGTTCTGGAATCATACTTGTGATAGATCATTATTGCTCATGATAACAGACTCCACTCAGTCATATTACCATTACTTATCATTATTATTAGTGATATATATAAAATAGAAATAAGTGGGATTCAGGGGGAAGTAAGAGGGTATTTCCTCAACTTGATCTTAAATGTTGTAGCAGTTACTGAATTTTGAATGTCTGGTCTGTGTGTATTAAAGAACCAAAGATAGAATGAACAGTCTTAAGTTGGTTCTACACTTATGAACACGGAGAGAACTGGCATTTTTAGTATTGTAACCATGAATCTGGTACCCAAATAGGAACACATGGTTGTAGCCAGGGGAGGGTTTTAGGGGTTCCACCCCCCCCCCCTCCCTTTTTGGGCTACAACATTGGCTTTAATTTCAAGAGGATATACCAATTGGTTCTTTCTTTTGAAATTATAAGGGATGAGATCTAACCAAAAGGTTACAAAGCACTCAGAAGTTTTCTTTATTGTGAGCCACTTGTGTCACTGATTGAAAAACATCATCAAACTATCATCTTATCAATTTTAATTTTACTATCTCTTCAGAAAGGGAGATTTGTAATCCCTCTTAGAAAATGCTAGCTACATTTGGCACTTAGATGATTGAAAATTTGTGCTCAGAATCACAGAAATACCATTTCTGGGGACCTGAAATACAGAAATTTTCTGGAGAGACATACCCCCAGACCCCCTAGGGAAGAGTGCCTTTGCTGCTCAATTGTCAGTCTTGATGACTGAGCCCCTCTATGCAAAAATTCTGGCTATGCCTTTGAAACATCTTTTGAACATGTCTGGTAACCGAGCAACCTTAAGCTGATACATTTTACCAATTTCAGCTAAATAAATATGAAGCAGTAAAACAAAAAAGTTCCTTAAATATTGGATTGGTATGAGCACCACAATAATTATTGATTGTGCTCATTGCTCCTGTTCGCACTAGGACTAAAGCAGTTTAAATAAGTTGGATAGTCTAACTGTGGTGGTCCAGGGTTTGTACAAGTCCTGGAAACCCTGGAAAGTCCTGGACTTTCACTGTAGCATTTTCAGGACTGGGAAATCCTGGAAAATGATACAAGGTCCTGGAAAGCCCCGTGAAATCTGTTGAAATGAATATTTTCCTTTATTTTGATCACCTGTCTGTTTTACAATGTACTAGTATTGTAAGCAGATATTACTCATTAATCACTCATGAGAGTGAAGGGGTTGTGAATTTTGGAGTCCTGGAAAAGTCCTGGAAATTTGTTTCTAAAAAAATAATAATTAGTGTCTGCTAATCACCCTTTAAGGGTACAAAGAATGGTGGTCACAGCTTGGGTTCATAATAATAATAATAATAGGAAATGGAACCTACGGTTTAATTGTCCTTATCTGAGAAGACTAAGGTCTAACCATTTTTACGAGTCATTACAAAGGCAACACTTTCTTGAGTGTTGGTCTGGCTGGGGATTTGAATCCATGACATTTCCCACGGTAGTCTGCTGCTCAACCAACTGAGCCAGCTATCTGCATGGGTCCAGTGCCGCTATTCATAGTTCGAATCCCGGATTTAATGTTGAGGCCTTTTAGTTCCTTCTTTGACCAGTTGATAATTCCTCCAGGTAGCATACCTGATCAGAGGTATGGTGCGGTCATGGTTATTGTCATCATCCTTGCCACAATTAAAGCCTCGTCTACACGAGCAATTTTTATGTGACAGTTTTCATTTGCTCGTGTAGACGAGGGAAATTGGCCAATTTTTATGTGACAAATAGATTTGCTGAAAAGCTGGCGTGTTAGCTTTTATGTGACAAATAAAAATTGTCACACGAAAAATTGCTGGTGTAGACAACTCGTCACATAAAATACGGCAAATATTGGTGGCCCCCAATCTCCCACTGAGAACGGGCTCAAAATGGCGGCCTCAACGTCGACCAGCCAGATCGAGTGATGACTTTGTTGCTAGAGGCCGTCAGAGAAAAGGAAAGTCTCTGGAACACCAAAAGCGAGGCATACAAGGACCGAAACGTAAAAAAAGCACAGTACGAAGAAGTACTGCAAGTGATAAAAGAAGAATTGCCAGACATTGATCTAAATTTTGGGCCAAGCCCTGGGCTTCTCGCCGCTGCTGAGTTTTCCAGGGCTTTACCCAACACCTACGCTTCTTTTTCTTCATTCTTTGTTGCTTATATAATACGAAAAACGCTATAATCGCAGCAGCTTTAAGTTTTTGCTTGTTCGTAAGCGCAATATTTCGTGGGTGACTACACACCATCTCCTTTATTCTGCGTATCTCAGCTGTCCAAACTGGACGTATACAAAACATGGACCGAAGGTCCATGGACCACGCCTGTGGACCACCCATGATTTTGTAAATTCAAAACGTTTTACAAGCAGAAAAATCTTTAGATGAAAGAGAGAACTGATCCTTGCACTTAACTGGACAATTTAGCAGGAACCCAGGACTAAGAGCAAACAACTCCCATACGAAGCTTAGGTCATAGCATTTTTGCAGACCAGGGCCCATGAGTCTCCCTATGTCCTTGAGTCAACCTTTGCGTATATCTTTCTATTTTTAGAACTAACCCTTTAGCAGGAGACTTACATTTACATCAATTTGCACAATTTGCGTACATTGTTTTTGCTGTTTTTGTCTTCGTTTGACAATAACTTCATTCCGATTGGCGACTTTAAACAGTGTGTGCAGAGCCGTAGAACTGGTAGCGTTCTAAAAGTAGAAAGATACGTGCAATGGTTGACTCATAGGGCCTGTACGTATGGGAGAGGCAAGCTTCTACTCATGGGCCCCTGGTCTGTAAAAATGCTATGACCTAAGCTTCGTATGGGAGTTGTTTGCTCTTAGTCCTGGGTTCCTGCTTAATTGTCCAGTTAAGTGCAAGGATCAGTTCTCTCTTTCATCTAAAGATTTTTCTACTTGTAAAACGTATTGAATTTACAAAATGATGGGTGGTCCACAGGCTAGGTCCATGGACCGGGTCCATGAAGGGGTCCATGGACCGGGTCCACAGGGGTGGTCCATGGACCTGGGTTCCATGTTTTGTATGCGTCCGTCCAAAGTCATTACTGGCGCACTAAACTTCAAACTGTTGACAATTATTTGCTGTGTCATCTACACTATCATATACATTTGTCACATAAAAATTGCTCGTGTAGACGAGGCTTAAATTGATACTGGCAGCATAAATTGGTTAACAAACAAATAGCTCAAGACACAGTGTCTTCTCCAAGTGTTTGTAGCTTTCTGTAATAATGTAGTATTGCACACATTTTGGGCATCCCACTGATTTTAGATATTGTAGCATTAGGCGATTGCCCACGGGTAACCCCCTTAGTAACTATTGTAAGTCACCTGAGGGATGGTGCAGTAGTCATGTGCTGAGTTGAATTGATGAACTGTATATCTCGTAGTTCAAGATTAAAAAGTTTTTTACGCCGTGTTTTATTGTGGAATTGTGGCGTTACAATATTTTTAGAAGCAACATTTATTTACAATTTGTCCACTTTGAATTGAACAGGGTGAAGACAAACTCAGACCGTTCCAGTCTTACATGTAATGTCAGACGGCGTTTTGGCTTAGTAATGCACGTATTGCTGATTGTGATGCTGTATGATTGCACCCGTGAGAAAAATGACATGATAGTTGCTTGGCAACGGCGGAGGGATACCTGAAAAGGAAATCAGAGGGCGCGATCCATTCAGCCAACGTATAAGAAATTCCGAAATTTTCTATCGTCGAATGGAACGGTGCTTTTTTCTTTAACGGACCGTTCTATTGTTATGCCCGCTCAGCACGAATTTGCCGGAATTTACCAATTAAGAGGCAGATTGTCGGAATTTCCGAGAACGTGATCAAATGGAACGGTAATTTTCGGTCGGACCGGACCGATCGGTCAAAGAGGACCACCTCTGAAGGTGGACCACTTTGACCGGTAAATTTCCACTCGGACCGAACTGATCCATTCAGCTTTGGACTGGAAATTTTGGCTGAATGGATCGTGCCCAGAGTTCCAGGCAAGAATCGAACCTGCGACCTCTGTAACACCAGACGGATGCTCCGCTGACCACTGAGATCAAAGAAATCCTGGTGAGCTAGGTCGTTTATCTAGTTTCTTATGCAAAGTATTCCAAATGTTTTATGGCCTTGACAATGTAACTTGATTCAACTTATTAATGGTGTGGTATAAGAACCTGGTTAAACGACCTAGCTCAACAGGAATTCTTGTAGCTCAGTGGGTGGAGCATCCGACTGGTGTTGCGGAGGTCGCAAGTTCGATTCCTGCCTGGGGCTCTGGTTCCGCCGCCCGTTGCCAAGCAACTATCATGACGTTTCCGCTGTTCAGCCCTCTTCAGGTAAAAACAATTCTGTATAAAGAGGTCCAAAGCTTATTGTTAAAGTGGATAATGGTACATTAATTTCGATAATTCATTCAATGTTACAGAAAATGTGGGTTTTCTTAATGTTATTTTAAACATATGAACAAGGGCACCCAACGGGACATTTCGCCAAAATAACTGTTGGGGATGGCTTAGGAAGGCTGGAGTTTTCTTGAATGAAATGTTACCTGGACCTTTCATATTATGAAGAAATTTGATCCCTTTGGTTTTCGAAAAGCTAAAATACAGTTGTATATATTTTGGGTGCATAAAAGTCAGCTAGCGTTTTCGGAGAGGAAGTCAGCTAGTAAATTCGGCGTAAGAGTGTCCAAAAGAATGTGAAGGGGCACTTTTTCTCCATAGCAGGGCTGTGAAAGCCACTTTATTTTGTAAATATGAAAAAATTTGCCATTGGTTTGTACTTGATGAATTACCATTATTATTGTTTTTGATTTCAGTTTTTAAGACTTTGCTATGAAAACAATGTTTTCACCGTTGGATGAGGAAATTCTGGAACTTCTGCTTGACATTGTGGAAACTGCTGCTGGAGGAAGAAAGGTCAGTTTAAACATCGTAGAAGAGTTATTTCGAGAGCGAACCGGTTTTTCACTATCAGCTAGAAATGAGGATGGCCATGGTACGAACACAAGTAGCAACCAGGAAAGGACAGTCGAGTTCCTCCAGAGTATCCTGTCTGATGAACACCCCTTAAAACTGAGCGAAAATGATGGTTGCCTTTATCTGCATTGTGAGGAGCTGGAGCTGACACTTGACTGCAGCATCCGAGACGAATCCAAGAAGACACTGTCTCATATCATAAGGGACATAAAAACCTCTGGCAGGGTCACACAACTTAATCTCTCAAGACGATGCTTTGCATCCAGTAAGGAGCTTCTCGGTGTGTGCAAATTTGCCAAATTGCTGAGGAGGCTTCTTTTACGGGATATCAGTATTCTGGCCGAGAGCGAAGAATCCGATCAGGAGGTCGCTTTGATAAAGAAAATTAAGTGGTTTTGTCCTGCGCTCGAAGAAGTGGATACAACTGGGTGTTCAGAAGTTACTCTTAATACGCTTCTTTGCAACAGCCAAAGCACAGGTGTCAAAGTTGTAAATTTCCTGAAGGCAAATCCTGACGTCAAGGCTCTTCTCATGCCTTCGTATATCTTCAGTGATGTATCAAATGTGAGTGACAGAATAAAGGCCTTGGTGCAGTCAGACGTTCCAGCTAACATCAGCTATGATGGGTGGTCGTTTCTTCACACAGCTTCTGCAATTGGAGATGCAAACCTGGTGTCGTGGCTGCTGAATAAAGGTGGGAATACCCAATTTCCATCAGAATGCCCCAGCAACAAATCATCAGCATTGGACATCGCCATATATCGACATGACGCAACCATTGTGAAATTGTTGCTGAATGTGCAGGACACCGCAGACTATGATCCTTGCAAGTTGGTGAAGCTGTTTTTCCTTTCCCAGATATCACCGGATGTGTGCAATGTTTTTCATGTTGATCAGTCAAGTGGTTGCAGCCAAGGTGGTGAGGTGGTGACCTTAATCATAGAGAGAATGAGCCTGGAATTCAGGAAAACATTGCTAATTGAAATCTTTAAAGCGTTAGAAAGCACATCGCCAAGAATGCTCAAGAAAAACAAGGGTTGGATAGAAGATATCCTAGCAGAGCTGATGACGAAGTTGATATCGGGCTGTTCACCTAATATTTCCATCGCAGAACTTAATGGAAAGACACCACTGATGTGCGTTGTGTCAAGCCCTGTTTTGATCAAGACACTCATAGATCTGGGAGCAAGTGCCTGTGTCAAAGATGAAGACGGAAACACAGCTTTATTTTATGCTGCAACAGCAGTTTTGGTCAAAGAAGCAGACGACCAAATTCTTGTTAATTCTCAGGCTGGCGCGGAGGACGAATTTCTGAGAAAGTACCTCGAGACCTGGCAACTACTTGTTGAAGCGGGAGCGGATGTTACCGCAAGAAACAAACAGAATAAATCCATCATGCACTTCATCATAGAGGGCATTATTTATTTGTCTCATAAGCCTCACAACTCCCTCGCCGAAAAAAATGGGATACAGAACATATATAAAATTGCCGTTGATCGAAGCATAGAACAAATCAGATTTATTTCTGATAGCAACAAAGAGCTTGTAAAGAGTAGAGACCAAGAAGGAAATACAGCTCTCCACGCTTTGGCAGGTCATCAGTCATTCTACCCTGATGAAATGGTAAGGATCGCTGAAACCCTCATCGATAGTGGCTGCAAAGTGAACGTGAAAAATGATGATGGGCAGACTCCGTTGCACATAGCAAAGTCATGGCGTATGGCTAAGCTTCTTCTGGACAGAGGTGCAAAGCCCAACGAACTTGACAACAATGGTCGTTCACCTTATCTCTGTAGGTGCTCGCATGTCGAGGTTGACGAACCAACAAACTTGGAACCTCTTAGCAACTGGTCGGAGGGTGTGAATTTTGAAATGGATCCTTGGCTGGAGGACAAAGGCCAAAATGTCTTCCAAGTCTTGATGGAGCGGGGCAGATTCTCTGATCTTCCGTATTTCGTTCAGGCGAGTATTGACAAAGACACAGAGACAGTCTTCAGAAAAGACAGCAAGGGTAACACCATTTTGCATAGCTTGTGCAAGTACAATGACAGGAGAGCGAAGCCCTTGATCATTCGTGTGCTCCAGGAAGGTGCAGATGTTAATGCTCAAAATGAGGATGGTGACACCCCTCTTCACATTACTTGCCGACAGATTATGCGCCTTCCTCCTCGCAAAGGAAAAAATTCTGCATTCTGGAGATTTATTTACCCACTTCGTGCATATGGAGCCAATTGTCACGTAAATGACAGGAAGAAATGTTCTGTAGTTAATGTTGCGTGGTTGGACAAAGAGTTATATCGTCATGTCCTACGACCTCGCAAAGCAAGAGAGGCGAATCCATTTTTTCGCTGGAACTCCGTTTCCGAAGCTCACCGTGGAAAACTATCACAAGTCGTGATAAGAAGGAATTGCCAGACTGTCGGTGATTTCTGCTACAACCAAGACGGGATTGGCGCGGGTGCATTTGGCAACGTTTATGCTGCGATTGATACTAAAGATGGGCGAGAGGTTGCCTTGAAACGCGTTGAAAGATTGCGCTCAAGAACACGCCAAGAGGAGCGTGAAGTACACAGTCTCGTTCAGCTTTCCGATTGCTCTCAAGTTGTGAGGTACTTAGGCACTTTGGAAGAGACAGACTTCACATGGATTGTTTTGGAGTTGATGGAAGGGAACTTGGATGATCTGTTGTTGAATCAGATGGTCGACAAAGACTTTCCCATGCTCTGCGAAGACGTGTTAAGAGGTGTAGAGTATCTTCACATAAAGAAGTTTTTGCATCGGGATTTGAAACCGACAAATGTCTTGTACAAGTATAACCAAAAGAAGCCTCGGTTAAAAATTTCGGATTTCGGCCTCAGCAAAAACCTCGGCGCGGGGACTTCGCAAGGCTCCAGTCATTCCAATGCCGGCACCAGATGCTGGATGGCACCAGAGCTTCTCCAGTCGACAGGACCCTTAAAGCACACATTTCAATCGGACATGTTTGCCACTGGGCTTATTTTGCATTACATGCTGGCAGACAGAAGTCACCCTTTTGGAGGAAACGGGAGTATCGATAGCTCTCCTGTGGTTGGTGCGGCTATTGAGCAAAACATCGTGAGGGATTCAAAAACCCTCTGTTCAGACCTTTCAGAGGAAGCCAACGACTTGGTCTTGCAGTTGTTAAGTGCGACCAACAGTGATCGGCCAAAGGCGTCAGAGGCTTTGAAGCATCCTTTCTTTTGGCAAGATACGAAGAAGGTAGACTTTCTAAAGGCGGTCGCAAATCAACCGGAGATTGCCACCTATGGTAGTGGAAGACACCTTGTCACATCTGTCGAACGAGACATCGAGAATAACGTACGCCCTCTCTTCGGGTCAACGTGGGAAACCCTGTTCCCACCTCTCTACGCCGAGATGACGTCGAGTAAACGCGGGCGCCCCTATACGACGTCATCTGCTGCGCATCTGTTGCGTTTCATAAGAAACGCTTACGCCCACGTGTCAGATGATACCCGTTCAGCTGGTTTTCAGACAGCCTTATTAAATGATCATATATTTCTTAAAAAGTTGCCAAACCTTCTTATGATTGTTTATAAGGCTGTGAAATCAGGCAAGTGGGAAGCAAGACCAGAGATTGCAAGTGTGGTCAAGTTAGATTGAGTTACCTTGGGCTGGCTTCATATGCTGTCGCTACTGTCCTGCTCTCAAGATCGGTGGAACTGACGCTACAGTGAAGCCGCTTTTCGGCGAATATACCTCCAAATATCGAGTATCGACCACTTATCAATCACCAAAAGAAAATCCACAAGACTTCCTAATAAGGGCCTTAGATCTAACGAAACAGGTCCTTTTTGTGTCTGAGTTCGATGTTGGTGTTGTGAAGTATGAGCCATCTGCAGTAACTGCTTTGTTCCTGCATGCATTCCTGCATGGAACAGATTAA
Source organism: Astreopora myriophthalma (assembly GCA_014634185.1). NCBI lineage: Eukaryota > Metazoa > Cnidaria > Anthozoa > Scleractinia > Acroporidae > Astreopora > Astreopora myriophthalma. Next base: position 2,818,174 of record BLFK01000704.1, on the reverse strand, counting down.
CATTATTGCCTCTGAAGAGGCTGAACGACAGGGGTAAACTGGGAGCCAATCAGAAAAGTGCAAAGGTGAATTCCTTAGAACTGGAAGGTGAACCAGGTGCTCAAGGTCAGTCAAAACTAGAGCAAAAAAGGAATCAAAATTAGAGAGACCAGATAGACGGGTGTAAACTCTAGAGGCCGTGCGTTCAGATATCGCAGTTTTGAAATAAGCTTCCCAAGAAAGATGCTGGATGGGAAAAACTACAGCCCAGGCAGCAGTTTGCAAGCAGACGAAATCGTAACTGTGCAGCATGTCACCAAGCAAATCAAGATTTTTGCGAACAAGGTTTTCATTGTGGGCCACGAGATCATTATGCACTTTGGAATGCATCTGATGCATCCAAATCAGGGAATCCGAAGGGGGCTTATCGGGCCATCACCGCAGCATATGGAGTAGTCCCTGATCGCATTGAAAGGTCCCATATTTGTGTAAACTGTGGCATGAAGGGTTCATTCCTAAAGCATTGCTCAAGTTGTTATTCAGCTCACTATCGTTCTCGGGATTGCCAAACAGCTCATTGGACAAACGCCAAGCCACTATGTAGTGCTACACAGCACTTGACTAGTCAGCAAAGGAGGTCTGCTGAGGGAACCGGTATGTAGGTTAGCCACCTGATACGAACCCAACACGTTAGAGTTGCAGCATTGGTGGGAAGAAGATGCCTAGTTCGCTGTTTTATGATCTGTGACTGAAGCATTGTGGGACACTGGTGCCCAAGTTTCCATTGTATGTAAAGAATGGATTACGAAGAACCTGCCAACAGCTAAAACTCTTGCATTCGAGGTCTTACGTTATGACAGGGAACTCGATCTAAAGGCAGCCAGTGGAACAGAAATCCCATATGAGGGCTGGCTTGAAGATTCCTTTTGCCTTTCGACCTCTGATGACAAACATGGTATGAGGGTACCATTCCTGATTTCTAAAGGTCCTTTGGACCACGCTATTGTTGGATACAGTGTCATTGAAGGAATTGTCAAAAGTTCTGGCTCTGAGTCTCCCATCAGCAATGACAAGACGCTACTCAGTACACTGTTCAAGCTTATCAAGTTCGAAGAAGGAGAATATTAAGGCCTTGATCAGTTTTATAAGAAAGTCTTTTTCAAGTGAACTGTATACTGCTAAAGTAACGAAGAGAGATGTGGTAGTTCCACAGAATGAAACAATAGTACTCACTTGTGCGCACACTGGCCTTGCTGAACCAAAGCTTCCAGTTTTGTTTGAACCCAACGATGAGGGACCGTGCCCAAGGGACTCAAATTTCCAGAAACATACTGGCTCCTTGGAGGTGGTGGTCCCGCGCATGTTGACCTTTAAGTGCGAGAAACCATCGTCTCGACGAACAGGACAGTATTTGGCAAACTCGAGCAAGTGAAATCTGTCACACCACAGGAAGGAAGCCTGATGAAAGAGACTAAGGAAAGTTCAGCAGAAGGGGAGTCAGAACATTACGCAGCAACAATCGATGTATCTTTTTTGGAAGAAAGCCAGGCTGAAACCAGTTTCCTAGATGCATTAGATTTAAATGATCTCACAGAAGAACAGAGTACTGCATCGATGAACGTGTTAAGATCTGAAGTAGACCCTTTCGCGAAAGACGATGAGGATGTATGATGTAGGACAATGTAGTAGGCCTACGGCTCAATATTAACGTGCAGATAATGCAGACCCGCTGTCCAGATCCCCTTGGACATCATCCATTACACGCCTGCCTGCACCAAAGAGACATCCCAGGAGGTGATGAATGCTACTTTGTCTGTTGTTATGCAGAACGGTAACAGTTTGGTTAATGGCAGCCATTGACGCGACAGAAGTGTCGAGTATGGACTCTGAGTTCAGACTTAAGCAAGTATCAGAAGAGTGAACCTCATGTTGTCCTCAGTTGCAGCTCAAGAGAGCAGAGACAGGAGAGTCCTTCAGCTAATCAGTGTGAGGCCTTTTTTACTGGCCCCTCATGCAACGTGAAATTATCCACTTTGTCACTAACGTGTGTAGCTGCCGGAAGCAAAGACGCCCAAATTTGTCTACCCGTGCTCCAATCTACCCCATTCTTACAAATGATCTCGATTTACTAGACCTTACCTTCAGTTCGAAATTCATAATTTTTTCCGAGCTAACGTTTTACGAAAATTATTTGACATGGGATCCTCATACAAACACCGTAAAATTTTGACACTTTGTCTACCTGTCAAAATGGCGGCTTAAACCGTCATAAGGTTTATTTCACCAGTGAATCTCGCTGAATGATCTTCCCGGGAACACAACACCAGTCCTGAACCAATTTCTACGACACAAAAGGGCGAGTCATTTAGTTCTCAAGCCATGCAAAACGAACCGATGAATCAGACAGTGGGATCTGCACAATTTGATCCTACCCTGGATGACCACAACACAGCGCCTCCCTCAGCAGGTTCCATGGAAGGAGGGCCCAAATCAAGGAAAGGACGAGACCAATGACGAGACCTGAGTTTTCAGTGCCAAGACCATTCTGCATGTATTTATAAAGTTAACAGGGGACAAAGATAAAGTTTGATTTGTATTGTGTCTTGATGGGTACTGTTGCTTATTCATGTCTTAGAAAAGAATTTGAAACAATGGAACACTGATACATGTGCCGGAGGACATTTCTAAAAGGAGCGGAATGTGTGCGTAGACGCAATTTACGTATTTACATTCGGCGGAACTAAAGTGTAAGTGGCAGTGACAGAGAATGTAAATAGTTTCCTTTTGGTATGTAACGCACGTTTGCCCCGTGGCATGTAGTCTTTTGTTGTTGTAAACATATAAAAGATAGGACTGTTGTAATGTATTCATCTCAGTTCTCGAACTCTCAAAATTTTTATTTTTACCAAGCTTTTCGCTTGTTTAGGTCCAGTAATCTTGTAATCACCTCTAACCCCCAGAGGTTGGTGCGCCTGCATTTGGTTGGGGAATACGTTCCCATTTCCTACGCAGTGGGTTTTTGGGTTTTCGTATCAGGCGGTTGCGCGATCCTTTTAGCCTGAGTTGTTATTAGTTGTTGTGTACTTAGCAATGTATATCTTTTTTGAACTTTGTATGTTCGTGGACGGCATTAAACACTCAAGCTCACCGTTCGAGCTGCACACCCACTCCTATGTGGAGTCCTTTATATAGATAGGAACGGAATGTGAGGTGACACTCGCGCAGCGTTGTACTCCGGTCGTAGAGATAAACACGAAATTAAAGAAAAAGAGCACAGTTGTCGTTGTGGATTAACGCAGGTAACCAACCAGACTTGAATTTTTCGCTCATGAAGGGCTAAGTCCAAAGCAACTGGGCCCTTGCAAAATCTAGTCACGTGTCACTTATAGACGCCATGCTGGGACGGAATCCCAACAAGGCTTGCTTTGTTACATAAGCAAAACATTGACCACCGAACAAAATAAGACAAGTGCTGCGAAACGAATTTTGTTGTCTTTGAAATATAAACACAGGGACTCTCGACAACCATTTGTTGTCAGTGGTACTGGAAGGCTTGCATCCCAGCTCCATTGCAAACAATGGATATCCAGGCACGTGACAATGTCCTGCAAAGGAAAGTGCCCAATAAGTTGGCACTACCATCCCCCAGAAAACGTTAAACATGCGACGAAACATTCCAAACCGATTCATTTTTATGACTGTAAATTGGATAGGTACGTTTAGGGCAGTAAACATGGATGTAATGTTTTAATGTTTTTCATGTACGTTTTTGCCACCTTTTCACGACGGCACAGTGCATGGATATAGTTGGCAGCTCGACTGTTGAGTACTGTTTTCAAGAATTACAACACTCAAGTGGTTCAATTCAGAATCAAGCCGATTACCAGGCAACGTGATTCGTTTTTTTTCCCTTATTTCTTACAATGCAGGACGAAAATGAACCATTGAAGACACCAATTCATAATCTTAGAAATAGAAACTACATAGAGAGAAGTTCGTCGTAGTCTTTTTCGCAACGTAGGTCGTTTTGAGAAGAACGAGAAAAATTCAGCCTTTTATAATTCGGACTCATGAACTCTGCGATGCCCCACTAGTGACTGAACTCTTTCTTTATTGGGTATATCAGGAATGTAGAGGGTGACGTCCAAATCACGCATGTCTTGTAAACACGTCTTTGTCATCGCGCTGATCATGGGTCCGAACACGGTTAGTATAAATCTTACCCCAGTCGCTACCGTACCAGTGTGTATGTTTGAGCATTTACGGGAAACTAAAACTTGTTTTGTTTAGTCTGCATAATTTTATCGATAGAATAAAAAGAAAAATTAACACAAGGGGCTTGATGACAAATTTTATTTCTCTTGGGAAAAACAATATTTTACTCGCTCGTTGCGCTCGTTGGTGAATTATTGTTTTTGCCACTCGAAAATGAAATTTACATCTTTGCGCTGCCGTGTAATGACCTTTGTAGTTTGTTTTCACTGTCTCGCCACAAAAAAATTAAATTCTTAACCGTTCAATGAAAAAAAAAACAAGAAAATGAAATGTTATAAAAGACAACTGCATAAAGAAACTGTCAAAATATAAACATTGCGGTATCCTCCAAACAATAATCGAGATCTTCGGCTTTTCCAGTTTGCATAGCTATTATTCATTGCAAATACAAAAGCCATCAAACTGTCAGAAAATGGTGAAAAACTGGTGGAAAATTCGAGGAAATTTACTGGCTGAGGCATTATTGCCGTAATTCTCCGCAGGGGCGGATCCAGGAATTTCTGAAAGGGGGGGGGGGG
>BLFK01000704.1:2797634-2813162 GCA_014634185.1 Astreopora myriophthalma | reverse complement strand
GGGGGGGGGGGGGGGGTTGCAACCCCCTCAACCCCTCCCCTGGATCCGCCTCTGCTCCGGCGTCGTTTAATTGCACTAGAGAAGAAACAAATTCGAAAAATTCGGATACAGTGTTAATTCAGCTCGAAGTCACTTAAATTAGTGCATGACCTATGAAAGAAATTCGTATTCTTAAGTCTGCGTGTTACACCATTTATTAAAACGTTATTCACTCAACTTTTAAAAGCTTTGTACCTATATGGTACACCAGTGTGGCCGCCGAAAATCAACAAACACCATTTGGAATTTCATTCTCCAGGCCTGTAAAATCACGGAATTTAATTATCGGTCATAGAAAGTATTGGAAAATGATAGTTATGTATAGTAGATAAATGACTGTAAATCTCGAGGGCAAAATAAGTAAGGACTATTTAAGCTTATATTAGAAATAGCCCAAAACAAGGATCGTTTCGACAATTTTCGAGTGAAAGCTAAACTTTAGGTCATGGTAAAGATTCTGGAAAGTCGTGGAATTTGAAAAGTTCAAAAGAGTAAGAACCCTGTATTAACTTGTATAGGAAAGCCAGATAGACTTAGCTCCTTACAACCTTGTTTTACTGGATCATCTTACGGGCAGCTCTGTTGTTTTTAGGGTTAGGATCCATTGTTTCTTTTGCACGTTTAGGTCCATTCTTTTTTAAGCCAATCACGAGATCCGTCACCGGTGATAAGATCTGGCCCTGGTTTTCACTTGCGACGCAGATTCTGTCTTTTGCCGAGGCGCATTTGTAGTTACTGGTGCAAGCGCGAACGAAGATGGTAAGGCGCCGAGGGAAAACTAAACGAAAGAGTAGAAAAGAGAAGCTCCTGGGTAGGAGGCCGAAACACCGCTAATAATATACTTATAACAATTTCTCCATTTTTATTGGCTCAGAGCATGCCAATTTATCCCAAACAGAGTGGTGCAGATGGTTGAAATCTTATTCTGATTGGTCGGCAATAACTCGCAGAGAGCCAATGAAACGAGACCTCTTGATGGCGCGTACACAAACGAGTTGCAAGCGAAAACAAAATGGCGTGCTCCTTGAGTAGGTTTTCTCAGCTCAAAAGCAGATCTAAAAACAAAAACAATGGGTACATTTGTTTGGGACTATTCTGTCTATTCCTATTCCGGTTTAAGATTAACGGAATAACAGGAATGAGGTTTTCCAAGAAAACGCGTATTCCGAAAACGGAATGGCTCCTGCAGACGTGACCTGAGATCTAACACTCGGAATAGTCTCGACACGACTAAGAGTGACATTTGGCGGAAGCGCACGATTTGGGCACCATGCTAATCCCCCCAAAACACGTATTCTGTGTATTCCGAGTAAGCGGTATTCTGTTTATTCCGTTCATCGTGCTATCGAGAACGGAATGAATGGAATAGTAATTCCGAAAACGGATTAAGTCCCCCCCCCCCCCAAAAAAAGGCGAAAACCGACCACTCCGTCTATTCTTATTTCGGAATAGTCCCAAAAAAAAGCACCCAATGTTAAAAGGACTGCTTTCTGGTTGCCCATTTAGAAAACATGGTGTTTGGAAAAGGAAAATGTCGATAAAATGGAAAACTACGATCCGGGAGAGCTGAACGCTTTGCGATCAAAGGGTCCGAGCCGGAGCTCGGACGGAAGATTATGAGATGTGTCGAAATTTTTGTATGTATATTATTAATAAGTAATCACATAATTTTTCTTGAGAAATTTGGAATAAATAAGCAAGCGTAATCTTTTTTCAAAGACCACAAATTGCACTCGCCCTACCTGCTCGTGCAATTTTGTTAGTCTTTGAAAAAAATTACTCAGATTACTTACTTTCCAAATTGCACTCGGAATCATGCGATTACCTATACAAAAGACATGGGATGCAGTAGATGACAATGTAATAATTTAACATCACTTCCATTAATGATATCCCCGGTCGTATACTGGAAGATTGGAGGGAACTATTGAAAGTGGTGGTGGTGCAATATACCCGTGAAAAAGATGATGTTCTATGTTGTGAACGAAGGGACAACTGAAAGGATTTAAGAGTTGGCACTAGTTTCCAGTCCTTCTAGTTCAAAACAAATTTTACCTGAGAACTTGAAAGAGTGAGCAACTCGAACAAAATAATTCCCTTCGTAATTTGTCGTGAACCGAAAAGTTGACGGATGGTCAAATCCCGGGTATTTGAAAGCGACCAATCTCCTCGCCTCTTCAGATCAATGTCGTATGAGCAGGGTCCTACTGTTAAATTATACGCTACATTTCCATTTATCCTTCCAATTTTATGTCAGCTTTTTTTAAACTTCCTATACCTACTGGTATTTTAATTGGGTTCGTGCTTAAATTGGCTGTGTCACGAAATTTAGCCAAATTCAGCGACGGGAACTGTCAAACAAATCAAATGAAACATGAAAATAACTGGATAAGACATTTAAAGAAGGTTTTAATAAAACAGAAAATACAAAAGGAAGCAAGGATGGGCAAAATTGAAGAGGATTCAAATAGATTGCAATTTGGATTTTTGAAAACTGTTCAGCCTAACAGTTTTTCAAAGTTTATATTTGTGGTTTGAAACTCTTCTTATGTATGCTTGGGAGACATGTTTTTTGTCACGAAGCTTTGATTTTGTTGTTTAATCGTAACGACTAGGGAGACGGTAAGTTGAATAGCAAGTAAGTTCGAGTCACAGCCCCTTTAACCATTAAGCAACCAGTGGCGTGTTTTCTCATATCAGATATCAGTCTCGTGATGATGAAGCGGAAAGAAGACACTGTCGACGGACGACCAAACTTTAGTGCGTTACTATCTAATAACGCTGCGTCGCAGTTTCTTTAGAAGCTCATCCCTTGCGAAATGTGTTTTAGAGAGCCCCTCCTTCCACTATTAATAAAAATACTATTCGTTGGCCTTTGCTACTTAGATAAATCGCCCATCACTTTTTTGATTCATCGAGAAGGATGGGCATTCCCTACGCACGGAAACCGTGCAGTTTCTGAAAATTTACATGTTGTGACACAATTACGCCGATCACGCGTGACAAGGAATTTGTGTAACCGGAATCAATGCTTATCTTGATAAAACATCCCTTCACGGAAAACGTTTTGCTAAGACAAGTCTCCCAATTGCATCGCTTATGTTAAGGCATCGATGAGACACTTTAATCTACGTACAAACGTGACATTTTTCTGACTGGACAGTCAACTATTTGAATACAAAAACCGAAGTTGCTTTGTATATTTAGCTGTGATTAGTGAAAGCATGGCAAGTAAGAGTCGCGGTGGAGCAAACCACTTTCCTTTGTCTGAAGTTTTCCCTAAGCCTGGTGGAATTCAGGTGAGTTAGTGTATTACGTACTTGCAATTGCGATGATTAAGCGTCCGAAAAATCGATTCCACTCTAAATTTTACTTTGAAGTATATTGACTCTGAATTACCATTTGAGACTTCAAGTTGGTGAGTTAAATTTAAAGTTTGTGCAGCTTAGCTGACCCCTTTGTAACTTCACTTAATGTGCCAGCTAATAAATTATGTACTGATGCTTTTGTTTCCAGGCCGAAACACTCTTTCATATTTCATCTATAAGTTTGATAAACTAGTTCGAAAAGATTACGTCGATTTGATTGTCTGCCTGAATGAATAATCGCTGTTGTAGACGCAACTTGCTGCTAGTTTCTTCTGCACTGACCGACAGAAAAAAATTTCAGTAACTGTTGGAAAGATTTCTCTCATCGGAAAACTCAAATTTACAAAAATGTAAAGAATTGTTTATTCGCATAACGTGTTTTTACAAAACTCAGGTCGATCAGTCTTTAGTCTTAAATATTACTTTTATCGTTGTGATCAACAACATTTCTTACAGCTGTAAATCGAATACCAGACTAACCTCTGGTTTCCATGGATTCCATCATTGTTACAAAAAACTTAAAAAGTAAACTGGTCGAATTAATCCTACTCACATTGTCAGTTGTTTCATTAAAAATTATATTTTTTTACACTTGAATAAATCTTTCTAGTTCTTTTGCCTGTTCAAACGGTAAATGTTTTTTCGTTTGGCCACCTGGTTTCGTGCTGTTTAAACCCTGATGTTTAACATGTTGGGTAAGATCTTAACTCTGTCAAACATTCCGCAATAAAACATAAAACATTTCTTTTGTTCTGAATACTTGTTTTGATAAAACATGTTTTAGAATGTTTTATGCCGCTTGGCCACTCTGTAAAACATTAACATGTTTTACTGTAAAAATGTGTTAGCATGTTTTACCGTAAAACATTTACAGTCGTTAATTGATGGGGATTAGGCAAACTAGCTTTCAGAGAAAGAAACGGTTAATATTATCATATGCTTAAATGCAGTTCCCATAATTTGCGAAACACCTATCCTTCGGGCAAAATGGGGTTAACGAACGAAATAGTTTAACTTATTTTGAGCTGTATGAATGCTGTCAGTGACTGAATCATAAAAGACAGCAATATATACAGACCTATACAAGTACATAATTTACTTGGGTACGAAATTGGAGAATGTAATACAATATATTCAATAATCTTTTACTGATTCCCGAGAAAGCTCTCAGCACGTTTCTCCTTTTTTCCTTTTCCTCTTTTTCCCGGAATACAGAAGATTAAATTTGTCGGTAGAAACTATGAGGAAATTTGCCCTTCTTCAAGGTTTTACTGTATCAAGTGATGCAGTTGTGGTTAACCGTGACAACTGCTCAGGTCAACAGCTCAGGTCAACTACTCAGGTCAACTAATCTAAAAAAAACCTTCGAAAACAGAAAAGCATAATTCGCTGCGAAAAACTAAAAACCATAGCCTTAAAATGCTGACCGTGTATACAATTCGTGACTACAACATCAAGGCAGCAGTCAACGCTGCGCAGTTTTTTTGAAGGCTCGCTTTCTCACTTAGCAGTCCCCTGCTCGCTAGCTGCTTGCTGAGAATATTAATATTAACAGCAACTTCGTCTTGACAATGATCGCAGTTGAAGAAGTGGTAACTAGAATGTGGTAGCGAGTTATGAAATGTTGTCCTTTACAAAATATACGGCATTTGAAAAGTATAAACTATTTTGAGTATGAAATCATTTCTTACTTATTGTAAGTTTTTCAGAGAGATTTTCACAAGCATCTTGAATGTTTATTTCCGTATGGCTGCATGATATTAGTAACGCGTGACTGAGGCTCGGCTACATTTAAATTTACCACAAGCTAAACAGGAAAAGTAGAGGCGATAGCAGAGGTCTCTTCCTCTTCCCAACCCAACCTCATTCCCAGGGTCTCTCATCTTCCCGCCCCCTAGGAGAGACCCTGGGAACGAGGTTGTTCCCAACCTATCTAGGAAGATATCGAAGCGCTTCTACTCGCAGGGTAAAGTTTAACAGGAGATTGCCTTGTTTCTTTTAACGTTATATCTTTTTTGGCAAACGCACATGCGCAAACTGCTTGTATGCAATGCGAACCAAAAACGTTTGCGTACCATATGGAAGACACACTGACTACATTCTCAAATATGTAATAACTCGAAATCTGAGCTGCGACGAAGAAAGGGTTCTGTTGGAGATGGTCTAGGGGCCGACAATACCCTCACTCAACTTGTTTGCTCGTCAATAACGTTTTCGACCCGTGTTTGTTGTTTTATCAGGCAAAAAGGGATTTGATTGTCACAAGCTAGTTTCTAGAAATTTGTACCCATTCTATGGAATGACGCCGCTTATTAAAACTGTTTGTCTTTCACCCTGCACAGCGCTGCCAAGAAAACGACTCATGGATATATTCTACATTTAAGAGAAGAACTTGTAGCCAGTTCATTCCATCACAAAAAGAGATACGACGGTGGGTTAATATATATAATTTTTTTAGTATCACCCAACTAGTGGACTTATGCAAATCCTGCATTTTCATTGGCTACGCTAGCGAAAAGCGTGACGCTTTCTTTTGTTTTATTCCCAAATAAATATTTCTTCAACTTGCATTCGCTAACTTTATTATTGCATTTTTTGTCCGACTAGTTTGGTGATACTAAAACAAGTAGACCCCTCGCCCTCAAGGGCCACGGGTCAATAGCCCATTCGGCTTCGCCTCATGGGCTATTGACCCGTAGCCCGCAAGGGCTACGGGTCTAATTGTTAAATATAAATCATTTATTACTCTAGCATTGGGCCATTTCCGAATTCACGTCAGCCTCGTTTTCAAAGCGAGTCCAAGCACAAAAGTTTTGTGATGGTAATTAGTTTTTCTTTGCACGTGAATAAAACTAATTTTATAAGAAAGACTTCGCACTTAGACTCGTTTTGAAAAAGAGGCTGAAGGAAGTGGCCTATATATTAAACTGCCCTAGCACCAACCTCGTCAACTCAGAGTTCTCAGGCTCAATTTAGTCTGCGTCAATTGCTGGGACCCTCTTGGAGCCAGTATTGTTTCGCTTGAGTTACCATGCCATCCCGTCTCCATCTGGCACACAAAACTTAAAGGGGCTATGTCACGCAATTTTAGACCATTTCATAGCTTATTAGATGCTCATGAAATAAATAAAACATCACAATAACCACTTACAACCGTAGAACAACATAAAAGAAATACAACAAAGCCGAAGAAGTGCATGTTTGAGCAGAAATGGACAAAATTGAAACGGATTGCATTTAGGTAATCTTGAAAAAAGCCGGCCCGACCTCCCCCCTTTTTCTTCCACATTTTTTGTATAACTGGAGGTCGTTTTACGCCTTGGTTTGCCTTGTCTTCCATGGGGTGAACAAGAAACTATTCCTTACTAGGGACCGGTCATTGTTGCTTGGGCAAATGAAAGGAAGCCATGGACAAATTTCCTGACACTTCCCTTTGTGAAGCACATTTTTTGTTTATAGTTCGCGTTTCTGTTATCAAAGAGACCATACATTTATGATTTCCCTGCTTTTGCTGAAAAAAAAAAAAAAAAAGTCAACCCTCCCTGTATTTGCAGTAGACCCCTCTAAATAACAACCGGTTCTTAGTAGGGATGGGGAGATTTACCTTTACAGGTCTTTCTCTTTACCAGACAATTTCTGATAAGTTTAGAAAAGAACGTACTAAACATACCATACTGCACTATTACTTTAGTTGCTGTTGTGGTCGACTGGACAGTTATCATCAACCGGAAGCCAAAAGCCAAATTCCCACCGCTGATGTCACGTGGGACGTCAACAGTCACACCGTTGAGGAGCCAACTAATGCTTACGGAGAACTGGAATTTACTGGAGCAGGACAGACGAGCAGAGCTAAGGTCAGAACAGCAATGAGGGTTCCCCAATGTAAGCAATTCAGGCTCTCTCCCAGTGTCGGCGTCAATGCAGAGGAGCAGGGTTGGCGCAGTGGTGAGAGCGCTCGCCTTCCACCAATGTGACCCGGGTTCGATTCCCGGTCTCGGCGTCATATGTGGGCTGAGTTTGTTGCTTTCTCTACTTTGCTTCGAGAGCTTTTTCTCCGGGTTCTCCGGTTTTCTCCTCTCCACAAACACCAACATTTGATTTGATTTGTTCTGATTTCAGTTGATTTGTAGTCTCCCCAATTAGTAGAGCACTCGTGCTCAGCTAGATAACCTGAGACTTAAATAAAGTGATGATGAGCGTCGTATGCCATCTAAGTCAGTTACTGTTGATGTTCGTTTCAACTGAGTGACGATTTTTTTCTTTCTAAAGTTATAATCAAACATGGATGCCAATGTTTTATCGGAAACTAAAACACTCGCATTTCTTCTATTTTCACTACTGAAATATATGTACCGTATGTCACCAGATGTGCGCGCGCGCTGGTTTTCCTCGCCTTCTGTTTTCTGATACTTGTCGCTTGTTTGGTCTGGTTTGGTATTCTCAGTCTTGTGTCTCAGTCTTCTTGGGTGGTCCAACATCTATGAGCTTTTATAGCAGTGCTACTTATTGGACTTTCTTCGGTCCTATCTTGATCTCAAGTAGGGATTAGTGAGGTGGCTTAAGCACTGAACTCGAATAGATAACGTTAGGTATAGAAGGGGTTCAGAGTAGAGCGAGAGGCAAGAGGGACAAGACGAGAGCAAAGAAGCTGGTTGCAAACGAGAGTAAATTTAATTTTTATTCTATTCGCAGTTTATCCGTATATCTCATGACACTCACCCAGAGAAAGTTCTAACTCTTCTAAGAGAGGAATGGCGGTTAGAGTTACCCAAACTACTCATCTCTGTGACTGGTGGAGCTAAAAGTTTTACGATGCACCCAAAGCTCAAGAATGTGCTTCGACAGGGACTTTTAAAGGTACTTTTATTTGATACACTCGGCTTGATTGAAATCATGCGAAAATCCTCTGTTTAAAAGCGTTGAAAAGCTGTATTTGCAGAAGACAGCGGTAGTTTAGACTTGCGGTCTTTACGTCATCTTTACACTCTTTGAAGCTGACTGGTGTCCAGTTGTTCCTTGGACACGCTTCTCCTGTTAGACCGAGAGAGACTGGGAACAATTCACCAACACAAGCTCAAAGTGAACGACAAGGCACACTCGTAACATCATCTTAAACTTATAAAAAGAGGCTCCCAAATAGAGCAAGACTTTGTCGACACTGTCTGAATTTCTAGTCTTATAATCTCTTATAGGCAGCGCAGACGACGGGCGCATGGATCATAACAGGTGGAACGAATACTGGCGTTATGCGTTACGTGGGGGAGGCCGTCAAAGGTCACACTGTCATGTCACGCGGGGCACAGATGAAAGACAAAACGTCTCAGTTTCACTTGATAGGAATCGCCACTTGGGGTATCGTGAACCACAGATCTGAATTGATCGACAGCAAGGTCAGATAAATTGTCTTTGTAAAATACTGCTCAGTCTCCGCCATTTTGTTTCACTTCACGATAGCCAATGCGCAATTAAGATCCTGAATGTTCAGGAAAAAAAATGTTCGGAAAAAAGAAAACGAGAGAAAAACGAAACCCACGCTTATGTCGTCTGTGGAGTTGCGGTGGTGTAGTGGTTAGCGCGCCAATTGCGGATTTGAGAATGTTGTTTCTGCAGGCAAGAACATCTGCTTCATATTTCCTGGGCTCACCCAGGTGTATATTTGCGCCAGTACACACGAAGTGTTTTGCTCCCGGAGCTTTGCTCCAGGGGCACCTGGAGTAAAGCTCCTTCGTGTGTACCAACAATTTCATGGGTATCGATCTTCGATCATGATCTCGATGATCTTCGATCGCGATGATGTTTGACATTGGCGGCATACTGCAAGGGACCTGACATGCACTTTTTGAACACAGGGCGTGGTCACGTACCACATGACTTCTAGTTTGTTGTCAAGCGGAGCTTGCTTGGATAATAATCACTCTCATTTCATTCTGGTGGATGATGGAAGAGAAGGAAAGTATGGAGGAGAGATACCTTTTCGCGCTAGTCTCCAAAACTGCATAACAACCAAAAAGATCTCGAGAAGTAAGTATGCGTAGTCGTTAAAGGTTCTTCAAGAGTGCTTCATCAACATCTTAGCCTATGATAGGTTTAAATTAACACCTTCTTAAATGAAATGAATGAATAAAGCTTGTGACGAAAGCAAAGTTGCATTAGCAAAAGCACGCGGTAAAGAAGCCTAAGTGCAAGCTGGTGCGATGCAAGCATGGACCTTCGAAGACGCATTGACACCGTAGCTTCAAGAATACTGGATATTTTCCCAAGCGTCCTCTAGGCTAAGCTTCCTCTTTCTAAAGGGGAGGAAAAAGCAATAGATCAGACGCAGTAAACAGACGGTTTTTGGAAAGTGGATTCCGTACCATTTTGGATTTATTATATAGACTACGATGTGAAGTATATATGAAATAATTCATATGTGAACTGCGGTTGCAGATGAAAGTGAAGAATGATCATCGCAGTTAATTTTCCAATTTAAGCAATTGGAAAGGAGAAGCCTGAAAAAATCAGGGCTTCAACGGGATTCGAACCCGTGACCTCCTTCGCGGAGGTCACGGGTTCGAATCCCGTTGAAGCCCTGATTTTTTCAGGCTTCTCCTTTCCAATTGCTTAAATTGGAAAATTAACTGCGATGATCATTCTTCACTTTTATATAGAGTACGGTTGTCTTCAGTTCTTATGTGTGTAAGCCTTGACGCGTAAAAGTCTCAGACAAGTATTGATCGCCTTTAATCCTTTCACGTGAGACCGAAAACTTTAAGTCGATGGCCTTTCCTGATTTCCATTCTTTGAAAGAAGTGAATGACCGAAACGGCAAATATTCCAGCTAGCAAGGATTTATGGCAGCCATAGCTCACACAGCTCTTAAAAGATAATATAAATTTGGATTGAAGAGTGATTATCGCAGTTAATAAATGAAGCAACTTTTAAAAGCAGTTGCAAACAAGACTGAAAAAATGGGATTCGATCCTATGACCGTGTGACTGCGTTACACACTGCCCTATTACCTGAGCTATTCTATTATTCTTCTTTCAGATAAATCGCATGGTATCCCTGTGGTGCTGTTAGTCCTCGAAGGAGGTCCCAATACGATTCTCACAGTTTTGGAATCCGTAACCAGCAATCCAGCCGTGCCTGTTGTCATTGCTGAGGGCAGCGGTAGAGCGGCAGATATCTTGGCGCATGCTCACAACCTTGTCACTTCAAATAATGGGTATGTTACCATTTTTTTTCCCAACCTCGTCCCCAGGGTCTTCTCGGCTTTCAACATAGCGGCTCGTCGGGCCGCCATGTTGAAAGCCGAGAAGACCCTGTGGACGAAGTTGCTTTTTTCCAGGCCAGTGGAGAGAGAAGTTATTCAGATGAAATAGCTTTGAAAATTTAACATATCTAAAGCTTTGAAGATTTCAAGGCGGGGTTAAAGATGAAAGCCCTTTTTCTGCCGCTTAAAATGTGTTTCTCGTTGGCCTTTCAAGCAATACCAAAACCCTCTGCTCATCACACGAATCGATGTTTTGCGGTGTTTCGTAAACTTTTGGATGGGTATAATTGGGGGGGGGGGTAGTTTTTCTCAAAGGAGAAGTAAACTTTTGAGAAACAAGAAGTAGTGAAGATTTAACGTAGTTTAAAAAAATAGAGTTGAAGTGCAGTCCCCTACTAATCTGGGGTACTCTTGGGTGGGGGTCAACTGTCTGTTAGCGTTTCAAAACTAATTTTTTTCCTTTCATCCCTTCTCTAAACCTCTTAAAATTTCATTCAAATTCAGATTTACCCCTGCCTTAACAGATGGCTTATCAATCTATCCAAAACTTGGTGATGAGTCAGACGAACGCGTTTCTCAAAAGTTCGGAAGGCGCTTTGTGAGCAAACAGGGTTCGACTTTTCGCAAGTTTGAAATCTAAAGCACATTGAAAGCATTCAATGAACATCAATGACACACTCGGCCATCGCCGCAGTAGTGGGCCGCTGTTTTGTTCACTCATCAGTGATCTATTAGTGAACAGACGTACGGCAACATGGAATCTATTTGTTAACTACTTTACATTCTTCATTCTTCCTTTGGCTGAAGAAAGGCTGTGAATTGAACTAACTAATTTGTTTTGAATTATTCTGCTTGTTTACAGCATCGAAATGGATGACCTGTACGAAGTTGTTGAGCACCGGCAGCTTCTAATGAAAATCCAGAAAGCCTTCCCAGAATGTAACGAGGAGAAATGTATCACTATTTACCACGATGTACTCAAATGCGTGGGGAACAAGAGATACGTAAGTGGATACTATCTCCATGGGGAATGGGAGGAGCTATCTTTGTCCACAATGAATCAAACCGTGTTGTTATTACTCTTTTTAATACAACAATAAAGCTCAGTGTATTGTTGTTTTGCTTGACGAGGTAGAGCACAAAAACATTGTTGTTGAGTATGTGAATTGCACAACATTGAAATGATTCTAAGAAATTTAAAACCATTTTGACAACAAATGAAACCTTCTTTGTACACTGACTGAAATCTTCAAGTTATACTTTCTTGCAAGCCATTATGCGTTCGATGGTACATAGATCACGAAAAGTGCTCATACATTGAAACAGCCTTGGACTAGTCATAGGCTCCTGTACATCGGTATTGTGGAATTATAGCTGCAGTAATTCCAAAATTAGATAGAGACATTTATGTGTTTCCTTTTAGATAACAATATTTCGTATGGACGAGGATGGCATCAATATCGACAGAGCAATATTGAGGGCCCTTCTGAAAGGTATGTTTTCTTCCTTGGACTTTTATGAAGTCGGACTGGCTTTATTCTCTCCCCAGCTTTCGTTCACTAAATGGTTTGAGACAGTAGGAGACGCCCGTGCAAGCGTTCCCATTTGTTGGCCAAAAATATTGAACACTCTTGCCGGCGTCAAACACGTTGAGAACGTTTGATCATTGTGTTCCGAGTTGTTGCCACTTGATGCAGTTGGGCGATGTTTAAAACGCTTCGAACTTTGCCGAACATTTGTTATTAATGAAGCGTTTTCATACCACCGCCGACAGGCCCTGAACTGACCCAACAGCGATAGGCTCGCACGCGCACGACGCTTTGAGATTTCGCCATCTTCGGCGTCGACTCAGATTCCATGGTATTGCTAACTTTTGCCCAACAAGGCAACTTCCCAACAACTTCCAAAGAGAAAGAAGTATAAGAACTCAACTGATAAGAGGTTTCCCGAATGCAGATTCTATGATAAGGAGCAGACAACCAGACATCAGTTCTGAATTGTTCTGAATATCGTCGTTGTCTTGTTCACAGCGCAGCATGCGTCTAACGCTGACCAGCTAAGCTTAGCTCTCATTTGGAACCGTGCTGACATCGCCAGAACAGAGATTTTCACCGAGGATCAAAAATGGGAGGTATGTCGCCTGCAGTTGAGGATTCTGATAAAGGAGAAAGAAATATCATATGTAGCACAACAAACAGCGCGACCAAACAGCACCATGCAAAGTTTGCTGATCGGAATGGGGAAAAAACTTCTTCTTGATCTACTTGATCCTCGTACTGGCAAATGTTTCTTTCACTCCACTGGCATTGAGCAACTATACTGTTGCGATGCCAGTGAAATTATTTCAGACGTTTCATTTAGCATTATTTATGAATATGAGTTGAATGATTTGATTTAATTTGTATTGCCCCCAATTAGCGCTCCAGCGCTAAATCCACTGACACTTAGATAAAGTTCATTGTCATTATCATTTGTCGTTATCGTCATTGTCATCGTCACCATTGATCTTGACATTAATCTGTAATCGTTAATTGTCGTACCTTTTGCAAAATGATTGTAGCCAATGGTGGTATTACTAAGGAAACGAATTCTGTATTTTTGGAAAGAAAAAACAAATCGTCTCCGGACGTTTGTCTATAACCATTTTTTTTTAACGAACACTGATCAGAAAAACAGCACAGCAGACGTTCACCCTGGTGGACCACTTTTGTCCCCTTACTAAAAGAGGGAATAAAGCGAGGGGAGAACTCTGATGAAGCCTTAGCATGTGATTATGTATTTCGTGTAGATGGATGACTTAGAATATGCAATGACGGATGCTCTAGTGAACGATCGTGTCGAGTTTGTGAATCTCCTTTTGGAGAATGGCGTCAGTATGAACAAGTTTCTGACTACAACTCGACTTCTTCAACTTTACAAGGCGGTGAGTACAAAACTGGTGAAGAAAGAGCTAGTTATTTAAGACAAAGCTGGAGGTTATTCCGTTTATTCTTAATCCTGAATAGGGTCAATCGAACACGCTCTAAGTTGACACTACTCTCCTTTTCCAGAGAAAATGGAGTTCATCAAGCGTCGTGTTCAGACAGATAATTGGCAAAGACAAGGTAACGCCTCTCCTATCATTTATCTTTTCTTGTTGTTTTAAAGCGGGTGTAGAATATGCATTTTACTTGGACATATCACAATGCCTTCTTGTACCGGCCTCAGTAAAACCGAGCTTATTTGCTCACGCGATTAGCAGCCATGTTTTTTGAATCGAAGGAAAAGAAAATGGCTGCATAAGAATAGCGTTCAATTAGAGCGGTTTCAAATCAAAACCAAAGTAGATACCGAGCCAAACGCGTTCTGAACGAAATACACCCCTTCGCCATCCACAGATCGAAGTAATTCACGGCATGGTTTTATTAGCCAATCAGAAACACAGATCGAGTAAAGGCAGCCGCGCGCCGCCAAGTGCGGGAAAACCCGAGTGACGAAGTTGCAATCGGTTTTAGTCTTTGCATCTGATTGGTTGAAAAGTTCGTCTGGAGGTTTTTTGATCCGATCATGGAGCAAAGCAAAACGAGAACCAAAGCAATCGCTTCATGACTTTCGTCGCTCTCCCAGGATTAATTTGGGACACATACATACGGCCGCCGCTTCTTTGTTTAGGGACAGCGACATGACCAAAGTGACGTAATACGTGTGGCGTTTTATTGCAGGTTGAGTCAGGTTTTACTCTTTCTGACGTCAACGGTGCCATACGAAGGCTGCTGGGTAACACTTACAAAGGACGTAGAAATGATTACATGACCATCAGAAGGGTAAATCTCACATTTCATTTCAGCTGTCGTCTATCTTACGCATTTTTCGGGGTGTGAACCATCTACTTCCCTCTTAGCTTGTAAATGGTAGTTCTGCTTATAAACTGAGTACGGTACCATATTTTCCCGTGTGACTGATTCCCCACCGGCCACTTTAAAATCACTTCCAAGGGCTTGCCAGATTTATTACCAAGAGTAGGTTGTACACTTTCACTTATATTTAATTACGTTATTTAGTTTTACAATCGATCATGCTCATTTTTCACAGCGACAGCATTTCCGCTCTCTAATGGATATTTACCACTTCTGTTATAATAACGGTGTTTTCAAGTGCAATCTTGACTCAAGGCTGTAGCCAAAGGAAGCCAATGTTTTGTGTTGTCGGCTTCGAGCACACGTTGAAAAGAATTGCTTCCTTTTGAAGGGAATTGACATCGCTAACATGAAGATGTTCGTGGATGGACACCATGGGAAAATGAGAAGCACGTCGAGCGTGTTCAACCCCTACGATCAATTAATTCTGTGGGCAGTCGTCTGCAACATGCAGAAAATGGCACTTTTTATGTGGGAACGAGGTGACGAAAACTTGGCGCGGGCCTTGGTGGCGGGAAAGTTGTACAACGCTATGGCGAAACTGACCGAATCTGATGACGCAAATTCTGACGTCACTGACGATCTCTATGCGCATGTTGAGTAAGTTTAGTGCAGAAATTGATATTGAAGGTCTCAAAGGAAAAATGGCCATTATTATCTGGCAAGAGGTGCTTACACTTTGCGTTAACTTTAACAGACTGAATTCACAAATGGCCGCCAATAAATTGTTACTTTTCTTTATGCTAATTTTCCTTGCTAATTTTCCTTACTAACCTCATTTTAAGGTGGCTCTATGTAGTATTGTACAAAGCTTTGGATATTACATACGCATAAATAATTTCTCCCTTGGCAAATGTTTATCACATAGCACTCGGTAAAAGGGCAATAATAGAAACCTACAGCCTTAGACTACGTATGGATGACTCTTTCAGAACCTAAATGTTGTTGCTATGGCAACTACTGACAGAAA
>BLFK01000704.1:2782295-2796472 GCA_014634185.1 Astreopora myriophthalma | reverse complement strand
AGCTCCTCGACTTGAGCTTGTGTGAACTCTAAACTTGATTTAACACTTTGCACATCTTTCATCAAGTTGTCAATTCTAGTGTTGACGGAATCCATGTAGGCACTAAGAAACACTTTTAAAGTTGACTCTTGCTGCTTAAGCAACTCTTTCACTAGTTTAAGGGGCATTTGGACATCGTCTTCCTCAAAATTTCCACGTTTTGAATCAGAGGACGTCTTTGAGCGTGTTGCCGCCATGATGACTAACCGTCAATTGTGGATTGACCATTAAAAATTAGGTGAGCGAATTGAAGTGCTTGTTAATCAGACTACGTTCGATTTTAGCGTGGCAAAAGGGATCACGGAGAGGGCGCAGTATCGGTTTAGCCTTCAGTCGGTGCAGAACCACGTCGCTGGAAACCAAAAGAGCGCTTCGTTTTCAAAACTGATAAGCGACAAGTACAGTAAATGGCAAAGCTGTAATATCCGGCACTTATTTCTTGAAATGGTCAGACCATTCATTAGGGAATTGCTCCGTTTTTCGAGTCTGTATATCTGCTTTTTAAGTAAATTCATTTTCCGTTCTCCGAGCAAATTCAGCCTGTAATGATTAAAGTGAAAGTCTTGGAGGACGTGAATATGCGTAGACAGGGGCCGAGTCTGGGGTCTTGACGTATACATGTGTTACAACGCTATAGATTTTTCAATATCTCTCTCAGTAATCCTGAAGTTCTCCGACATATGATCGATCTCTGAACTGGTCGACGGCTTGTGGCAAGCTGAATGAGTTGGGGTAAAAACATATAAACAAATAAACTGCGAATCCAACACTGTGCCTTATTTATTAATCGCGTGATAAAGGGATCATATTCAGTGTCCACCGCTGCAGATTACGCATCAGTGGAAATTTGTTTTTTAAAAAGTCAGTTGGAAAGTCCGAGATTTATCTATCTATCCAGCCGCTGGTCTTACCTACCCAGTAATAATAACACCGCTATACACGCTTGAACTCCTGTTTTTGGATTGTAGACCATGATGGGCATCCTTTTTCCTCCGACAATATTTTTACTGGAATTTAAAACAAAGCATGAAGTTCTGTCGATGCCGGTGACGTTAGAGGAACACGAATTGGCCGAGGAGCGGTCCGAGGACACCGACAGCGAGGAACAAGAAAACCAGGGCTTCAGGGATAGTCGATTTATTGCTGAAAGGAACAGCGGGTTGGAGCTGAGGTGGGTACCAATAGTTAGTCTAACAATAGACATGTTCGGATGATTGCTAAAATTGCGTCCATAACTGCGAGGATCATAGCTTCATTTAATAGACATGTTGCTACCGCAATGGGCACGCGTGAAAATTGCCTCCCGCACGAAAGGAGACGATTCCTTTTGTTCGTGGCGTTATCCTCGCCCTTTTCGCTGTCCAGAGGAAAATGAGGAACTACTGCCTTGATCATTGTCTTGACAGGAAAACAAATACGTTGTGCGAGTCGTTGTTTCTGTTCTTCCAGCCGATGGTTCACTAGTACTGCAGAGAAACTTTCCTTACCCAGTTTTATGAATCGGCGGTGAAGAACTGTAATTGAAACCTATCAAAATAATGCCTTAAACGCAATTACTACCTTGCGGTTCGGAAACGGGTCTCCATCATCCACTTCGTCGACGAGGCCCGAGTACGTCGATGCTAGGTTAGTGTAATCTCACCACGATGTTGCCTAGCTGACTTTCTTCAATTGGTGACCTCTTTATAGCGCGTCGGATAAAAGTTATCAAAGTTGTTAAAAGTACTAGGATTTTTTCCTAGTACACTCTTTTTATATTTTTTTATAAGAACCTTTTGTATAAGAACGTTGAGGCCGAGATTAACCACAAATTTTAAGAACGTACTAAGAACATACCTCAGGCGGAGAGTCAGTTAAGGTTTTTATTTTTCTCGTTTGTAGTATAACTAAAGGGAAAATTAGTGTAAAACTGTAGTCTAACGACAATTTACCCAAATATACTTAGAGACTTCTTATTTCATGACTCACTGAAGAATATCTCAGTTTGTGGTCCAATTTGACGTACAGTGTTCTTAATAAAACTATTAGAAATCTGAAATTCATTGTGCAGCTCTTCTTTACAACCTTTCCAAAATAACTTCGACCCCATCGAAGTCATGTAACTTTAAGAACATCATAAGAACGTTTTCAGTCTCAAGTCCGGCAAAAAACTAAGAACCTTTAGCCTTAACTCGAAAATTAGACGTTCTTATATTAAAAAAATAGTGTATGCCTGCGTCATTACCGTTGATTTTGTTATTTCATTCAATCACCGTCTTCTTTACTACATTTGCGAGAATGCCGCCATTTCGACATTGCAGTGCTAGCAGTATGCAGGGCGTTTGTCACCAAAACCTACTGAGTTGAATGGCCTCGCTCTCACGAGTTCCCTGTAGCTAAGTGGTAGAGCATCCGAACTAATGGCTAATCCTGTAGCTCTTCCACAGCCCATAGGGACCAATGAAAATACAGGGCTAGCTTCTTTTGTCATCAGGGCTAGGGGCATTGTTTGTGTTGCGTCGGCTATTGTTTCATTCTCCAATCAATGACCGTGTCTCGATTCCAGTTAGCAGCACTCTGGCGTTTTTCAGAGTATTCCCTCTTCAGGTCATAACTGATGAATTGGTCATTTCAAATCAGTTTTATATATTCATTTATTTGTTGATCTTTGAAGGACGTTTTCGGAACCAAATTACAGAACGCTCTCTATGTCACGAGAACTGCACAGGGTTCCTACTTTCCAGAGATGGACGCAGGAAACCCGTGCAGTGCCCCTGCCATGGGGGAAGAAGATTCTGGCATTCTACGGGGCACCTGTTACGAAGTTTTGGTCCAATGTGGTAAGCATCGTTGAATTTTCCAGCCAAAAGAGATTACAACAAATCAGGCAAGTGTATGTTATACCAGAAGACCACAACAGGAGACGTGGAACTTTCATATATTTTTGTCGTGATGTCTTTACAGACCGACCCACTCTTAGAACGATATGCTTTTTCCTTCGAAGTCAGACTCACACATGCAAGAGCCCTGCTGGCCAATCATAATCCTTGCTAAATTAATCATTACCCTCGAGGTTTGGAATAGCCACTCTTGCGGACCGGACCGGAACTTTTCTCGGGAAGCTTAATCCAATATGGAGTTGTATGCTCTTAGTTATACATTGTCCCTTGATAATGGACAGAACATTTAAGGACAACATCTGAAAGCTCCCATCTAACTGATCATTTGAGCCGAACCACGATTAAGCTGTTAAATTTTACGATTTCGAGGGTTGGGCACGACAAGTGAGCTTTACAATTTCGGGTTACTTAGGACTCATTCGTTGGGTAAAATATGATTTAATGTCACGAGTATATGATTGAAAATTCACAAGGTGTTTTTTCAAATCTTTTTGTGATGTTGTTTCTTGCAGTTTGCATACTTGGCGTTCCTGGCTTTCTTCAGCTATCTCATTCTTATCCGTCAAGAGGAAATCCCTTCCATCATTGAAATGGTTGTTATTATCTTCGTTTGCACTTTATGCACCGAGGAAATTAGACAGGTAACGCTTCGAGGGGCTTGTGTTGGATTCCAACCCATGACCTCTGCTAACTGCGATACTTCATTTCATCGTGTACTAAATGTAGTCAGAACGCCAACGGGAATATATTTAGGGATTTTCTTAAAGGGGGAACAAGCCAGGCAGTCTGTCTCTAGGAAATTTACTTATATAGGCACGAAAAAAGGATGTGAAAGAAATGGTCCAATTTTTCCAAGTGGTATCCCACTTCCATACATCTTTAATTTGCAATACTCCGATTGAGTACAAGTCAGTGCAAGCGCCACTTTTCAAAACTACTACCTTTGTTTCGGAAAATCTGTTGATACACCGATCTCGACGCCCTCTTTTATTGCTGGTTACAACTGGAAGAAAAAAGAGTCCTGCGGAAGCAACTGGCGCTTCGTTTGAAAATCGCACTCACGCGTACTCAGATGCGAGTTTTCAAAATATCCTCAACATTGAGTCCAAAAATTCATATTTCAGATTCTTCACTCTGAACCACCAACGCTGATGAACAAATTCAAAGAATGGGCCTCGAGTAAATGGAACATACTCGATGGCTTCGCAGTGGTATCGTTTTTTGTTGGCCTCGGTCTCCGGCTTCATCCAACTACGCGCAGTGCAGGTCACGTGGTCTACTGCCTTGATGTGATGCTGTGGATCATCCGCTTATTGGACATGTTCTCTGTCAGTAAACACATGGGACCATATGTCGTCATGATCGGGAGGATGGTAATAGTGAACCATTTCATGTATTAGGCTCGTTCATTTTGCACAACCTCCTTGTAACCAGGCATACTGCGTAAGCTTGAAGAAACGAATTACTCAAAAAATCCATTTTGTTCTTGTCTTGAGCACGTAACCATCATTGCCATAGTCTACCTTTTCCGAAACTTAAGGCCTCTTCACATGAGTGCGGTTGACTGGGCTGACTCGATTTCCGAAATCTCACCTCGTCACTAAATCTTTTGTAAACATTTTGATGTGTTCGTCTGAGAGGGCAGGCTGGTCCGGTTGCCGAGATCTCGTTTCTGAGGTCGAAATCTATCACCAACGTTCACACATGGTGCCAATTTAAATTTGCAAAATAATATGAAATGGTGTTGTCGGTTTGCAAGAAAGGATGAAGTTAGAGAGAACATATCCCCGTGCTCGCTGATAATTATTTTCAATCTATTTTTAAATTTCGCGCCACGCGTGGAGGCTATTTTTAAACCCAGCCCCATGACCTCGCAGTTCATATTTTCCAAGATAGACCAATCAGAATTCGTTCTTCAAATCTATTTTTAAATTTCGCGCCACGCGTGGAGGCTATTTTTAAACCCAGCCCCATGACCTCGCAGTTCATATTTTCCAAGATAGACCAATCAGAATTCGTTCTTCAAATAACTAGTCTCATGAACTCGTGCTAAAAACAGATTGGAAAAAAACTATCATTGATAGAGGGCCATGTATGGGGGATACATTCTCTTACCTAGTCCTCTTTTGCGGTTAGCTATCCGTATACTAAACGGAAATAATTTTTTATTCGCCTCAGACGGTGGACATGCTGTACTTCCTTCTCATCATGGTGATATTCCTATTGGCTTATGGAGTCGCACAGCAAGCTATCCTCTATCCAAACGAACCTGCTTCCTGGTCTGTTGTGTCAGGAGTATTTTTCAGGCCGTACTTTCAAGTTTACGGAGAGCTTTTCCTGGAAGCGCCGGACAAAGGTGAGAGTGCCTTTCATTCACTAAGTTTCGTAAGCGAGAATTTACTAGAGCTTCGAGACTGTTTCTCCTCGGCGGTAAGGCGGGTGTGGTCCACCTTCATTCAGACCATAAAAGTGTATGCGGCGCCAAAGGGTGTGGTTCTTAGCTGTTAGTCCGGCGCCTCAAGCACTCGGCCACCCTGTCTCTCGTTACACGAGCAACCAATATTTCCCTGGATGAGATTAGTAGCTACACTGGTAAAGTACGTTAAAGAAATCGTTATTAGATTGAGCCAGGTAAGCCCGTTAGCAAAATCGCAACTTTTAGTCTGAAATGAGGGATTTCAAGATAATTCACATACTCCTACCTAAATTTTCCCTAAGTACCTCAACCTCTCCTCTTTTCCCCTTCTATGAATCGAGCATAACCGAAAAGGGGGCAAGATAATGTATATGTGCTATTATTCATTTAGTGGACCGCATTGGAAACAAATTCTCAGCGGAACAATATGGGATCGAAATGCCCAAATCACAGCCGACCATCATGATACAAATGGTGGAGGGTAACCAGTCTTAAAGTGTTTAAGCCTAGATGGCTTTCAGTAATTCAGGTAGGTTAGCTCGTGGCATAGATATTACAGACGACTCAGGTGGCTAGGAGCCTCCAGAGATGATACCGCAGGCAAAACGGCCGACTTGAACTCCTCTAGCGTCGAAGCTGTTACTACATCATGGGGTAACCGATTCCACCTCCTGATCGATCGTTGGAAAAAGGACATTCTGTAGGCGCTTACACGGTGGACGATAGTTGGTCGACTTCATCGCCTGATGAGGAACACTAGCAGTAAGCAATCGAGACGTCGCCATCTATATTTCAAGTGATTACATCATTATTGTAGGAACCACAGCTTTCTATCATCATTCATTGTATATTGCGAATGTCCCAATGCATTTTTTGTAGTGCGCGCTCAGATGTAATAAATGGTTTCATTTCAGTTGATCATGACAAAACCACAACACTTTTGGAAACACCAAGGAAGGATGCACATGGCGACACCATTGTGGTGCTCATAGCGGCCTTTTATTTGCTGGTCGCAAATATTCTGCTGTTAAATCTTCTGATAGCCATTTTCAAGTAAGTTAAAGGCTCCATCTACAGCATATTTCAGTTATACAGTTGAAAAGGTTTTGCCAAATGTATCAATTCGGCATCACCATTTTCTTTCATCTTGGCACTGATTAATAATATCTACGCGAACTGTGCGTGTTAACTGCATGAAAAAGATCTAAAACATTTCTTTGGCAGCTTCAGAAATATTCAAGAAGTTACCCTTCCGAACGCTACCCGTTCTTCAGAGAGAATTCGTGGTCGATCCCGTACCTACAGCGACTGTGACGAGGAGCTGATGCTTGAAACTTCAGTTTAAGTCTCCTTTACCACATCTAATCAGTTGTTGGGTCACGTGATAGTTTCTCTCTCTCCACCAACGTAGCGCCTCAGTTTTTTTAGTACCTATTCCCTCATTGATCATGAGCTCTGTACATCGAAGAGTCTCGCCTCAGTAGAACTTAACAGCTGAACTTGGGCTCATTGAAAAGCTGCTTCTCGATTTTCGTCTCTTTGAAGAGATCTGTCAATTTTTGTATTACTCTGCTCAGAATCAACTCAGAATCTGAAACCCTGTTAAAGTTAAGGTTAGGGTGTTTCCATTCACCAGCCGCTTCTTTCTTCCTCCTGCTTGTCGAGGTATTGATTTACAGGAAGAATGTAAGTTTTTATGCTACGTAGTTGAGTCTTTGATCCTTGTTTTCATTTTCAGCAACACCTACAACAGCGTGCAAGCCAACGCAAATCAGATCTGGAAGTATCAGCGGTACTATCTAGTCATGGAATATTATCAGAGGCCTGTTTTGGTTCCACCTTTCATCATCTTGAATCACGTGATTCATCTGATAAAGGGATTGTATCGCTGGCTTAAAAACTGTCTGCGGAGAAAGAAGGGGGACCTGACAGAATCTAACCATTGTTACGGACTAAGTATGACCAGTTTTAATCACAAACGAATATGATTGTTAGATGCTTATAGACGTGGCTCATTCATTAGCAAAAAATAGCGTCATCATGATCATTACCACCACCACCATCATTAATAATAATAATAATAATAATAATAATAATAATAATAATATTAAATACTTAATTGACCACTTCCCCTGAGGGGCTTTCCAGGGCCAATGGAAAAAAAAAAGATACCAGTGGAGTTGAGAATCCCTACTGGCGGAAGGCGGTTTTCAATATCCTTTTGATTTTATTCAAATTAGCCCTTGATACCTCTTTCTCAAGCTCAAAATTCAAAAGAATATTTTACCTTGAACGAGGCAACAAGGGCTAATTTGAATAAAAACAAAAGAATATTTAAATGGTGGCCATTTTGGAATAAGGTGTATTGACATTGATCTGCTTCACCAGTCTATCTTTATTTTCCACTTTTCCAATAACCTAACGTTCTACTCGTTCCCGTTTCGGCTCATCCTCGGCGCAACAGCCTATCAAATTCACGGATGACGTAAAACAAAGAATACAAAACATCTAAAAAAGCAATGGCTAATGAAACAAAGAAAAACACCTTAGGTTCTTACACACTGATTTTCGACTGATTCATGAAATGAAAAACCGGCCCATTCACCCCTTCCCAGCCATCCAGAGTAACAGAACAACAGCCTTGCCTTTTATTTAGTCGGGCCACCATGTTGGTCAACGGGAGTAGAAATATTCGCACTATTGCAATTCAATTTTATATTAGAATTGAAACAAGAATATAAAAGATTGGAGGTGTCATCATTCGTTGTCCTCTATTAACAGAGCTTTTTCTGGGAGAGGACGATTTTGGGAAGTTAACAATGTTTGAGGAGCGATGTGTTGATGGCTACCTTAGAGAGAAAGACACGCTCCTTCACGCCACGCAAGAAGAGCAAATCAAGGTTATCGGAGACAGGTACGGTGTACAAGTGGTCTCCCAGTTGGACGTGTAGAAACTTATACGTACAGTAATACCAAGCGGAGGGAGATTTAACCACTATCTTGATAAAGCAGGTAACAATCGGTTCTCGCTCAGGATTCGGCTTTTGTGGTGATGCCGAACATAGATTGACAGTGCTTAAAGCGGTTTTCAGCCATTTTCGAAGTAACTTCGCGATTGCTTCTTTGCATCACTACGCTTCGTGATTGGCTGAAAAATCTCGCGCCATATTCTTAAGCCAATAGGATTCAGCAACAATACCAGTCGTAACTTTTCGCATGCTTGATTGATCATTCGATTGAATGCTATTTGTCTTTTGGAAATTTCAGAATGGAGTCCGTTTCTTGCCAACTGCAAGAGATGTACAAAGATTCCACCAGTCAGTCCAGTGCAAATAAAAAGACCATATCCTCCTTGGATACTCGACTTACCAAACTGGAAGAGCACACGCATAGAATTGTGGGACTCCTGGAGAAACTTTGTAAGACGTTACCACAAGAAACTAGCGTGGTCGAGCCTGTGCAGTCCGTATCTGTGTCCGACGTTGAACTCAAAGGTAAGGGAGACAAGCGATTTTTAGTATGCAAACCTGTGAAGAAAATAAATGGTACTACGTTTGTGAATTGTCAAAGAGTAACTTTAACTACATTTACTATGACGGAGGTTGGCGGCCCCGACCTTTCTGTCGTTTTGTTTCCGTAAACAAGAAGACACTTGGCCACTTAGCGACTTTTGAAGCAATACAGTCTATCTGGCTGTGCCAATCCATAGAGGATCAAATAGTAACCCAAGATACTTCATAAAATCATTGATTTCAAGTGCTTGACCAGACAAGAGTAACTCTGATTTTTGAAATGTAGTAAGGCTCTGCCTCGAGCTGAAGAACACAGTTTTGGACTTAACAATTAATTTATTTCCTGAAAACCAATTATCGAGATTACGAAGATCTTTTTGAAGAGATCATTTAACAGACCGACTATCTCTACCAGCATAAAAAGAGCAGTACAATCAGTATCAGCATAATAGTAAATACCACTTTACATAGATGAATAATAAAGCCGAGATCATTTAAAAAAAAAATATAATAATAACAATAATAATAATCAAAAGTGGGCCTAGAACAGAGCCCTGAGGTTGACCAACGGAAAGATCCATACGCTCTCATAATGTTCCGCTAACAGATACAACTTCTGATCTGTTCCGTAGATAATTATCAAACCAATTTAATGAAGGCCCTCTCATGCCGACCTGTGAAAGTTTCCTCTTACGTTTGGAGTGAGGAATCACATCAAAGGCCTTACTAAGGCTAAATATAATCTTAAGTTACACAACCCACCTCGCCGTGATTAGCTTTGCTACACGCGGATTGTGTATTCCTCTAATGTATATACATCATATACTTAAAATGAATGAATGAACGAATGAACGAACAAACGAACGAAGGAATGAATAAATGAATGAACTAAGGTCTAAAAATACTGCTCCTTCAATGTTTCCTATGTCGATATTCTTCAAAATAAAACCACTGACGTCAAGAAGAGCAGTGCTGATGGAGTAGCCTAGTCTAAAACCACATTGATTTGATGATAATGGATTATTAGCAATTAGGTGGCCATAAACTTGCTTGTGAACAGCACACTCAAAGATCTTCATAACTAAAGCAAGAGAGTTCAATAGCCAAAATAATATTTTTATTCCGTTAATTTTACTCTTCCAACATGGCCGCTTTTACGTTAAGCGAAAACACTCTATAAGCTCCGGCGGCGCGGGGCAATTGGCTGCTATCTCACTTTTCATGTGATAGTGGCAGTAATGTTTCGTTACCGGTTCACTAGGACTCAAAGGAAGTTCTCCAAAGAATGACTGGACAAAAACCAGTAACGCCAGTGTACAAGTTGCAGTAAGGCGTTTGAAAAGTCTCTCGGAGTCCGATGAAGGCTCGAGCCCGGGTCACAAAGGATTTGGTACGTAGTACGGAGTAACAGACCAAGCTCAATCTGCAGTCCTGGCCCGGGTTGCTCGAAGCATGGTTAGCGCTAACCAGGGTTAAGTACCATAGAAACCTATCGGTTTTGATACCTCTTAACCAATGGTTAGCGCTAACCGCGCTTCGAGCAAACGGCCCCGGGCTGATGCAGACTTCATTTGTGGAGGGTGATCACAGTCAGAGTTTTTTCACTCCCCTTAATAGACCTTTTTACCGACACGGTGGCCATCTTGAATTCTATTGTCCTGAAAAATGTGGGTATAAATTTGGATTTGGTGCAATAATTTTCAAACAAGATCAATTTTCGTATTTCCTTTGTCTCAGATTAAATATGATGTGAAACAAAGGATGTGAAAATCAAAGTGGCTTGAAAATTTCAAAGGAAAACCAAATTTATACCCATAACATGTAGGAATTTGCCCCCCTGGGCATCCCATAATAT
This sequence comes from Astreopora myriophthalma, assembly GCA_014634185.1. NCBI lineage: Eukaryota > Metazoa > Cnidaria > Anthozoa > Scleractinia > Acroporidae > Astreopora > Astreopora myriophthalma. The sequence goes on along the minus strand of BLFK01000704.1, from coordinate 2,785,771 downwards.
CTTTCGCAAAACAATAGAATCCAAGATGGGCGCCGTATCGTAACGGTCCTTTCACAGTTCACGAAAACGAAGACATGACAAAAATCACAGTTCGCGGCAACCTCGTTCCCAGGACTTTTCTCCGCCGAAGAGGGGGGTCCTCCTCGGTGGAGAAAAGCCCTGGGAACGAGGTTGGGTTCACGGCGAATTAAATATGTATTTCTCGTTTCATAGAAAATAATTTTGCAAAGTTACGCCTCACGGCTGCTATGGAAATCACGATTCACGAGGAAAATAATAGCAATTTCACATTTCACGGGAAAAAAAAGAGCCGACCATGAGTTACGAAAATACCCTTTACCACCCTCTTAATTGGCAGGAGACGGGAAGGTTACTTCTACCAGTGCCCGTAAGAGTCACAGGAAGGTTTCAGCAATATTGACTGTTAATGTAATATGTACGAAGCTGCAGCGGCTAAAGCTGATCTTCGAATTTTCTCAGGTTTGAATCTTGGGAGGTAACAATCATTAGATTCAGCGCTTGCCAGTACGTATCACAGTAAATGGCAAACTGGGAGTCCCAGCGTTTCTGTTAAACAAAGTGAATGTTTATTCAAAACAGAGGAATTTAAAAGAAACCGCCTGTCAACTGCTGCCGCTCACGCGAAGAAGAAGAATGTTGCCAAACTATCAGGTGACTGGACTTCGCATATCCGAGCAAGGCAGTCACCTTATCCAAAGAGCAATCAACAGCGTTATCGTGTTCCAGACTTCCTTGTTGACTGGAAGGTAAATATCTTGGCAATATAAACTTATCAACAAGAATTGATCAAGAAGAAATAGTTGAGCTATATCGTACTAGTAATACCATGGAACGAAAGAGAATACAGAAACGGCTTTAAAAAAAAATAAAATAAAATAAAATAATAATAATCGGTTATGTTAGTTAAAGGAGTGCACCCGATTAATTTTGGCCTGCTGTGCTATTGGGACCTCTGATTTAGACTCTATGTTGATTCCACTACGGTGCAGGTATACTTCACTGTTTCGTAGCAAACGTGTCTCAATAAGATGAGGATGGTGGTTTGAACGAGTGGTAGTTGTTGGTTCGCCTAGCTTCACAGACTGAGCTACAAAATTGTGCAAACGTTTGCTCAATTAAATGATAAAAAGTTGACCAAATATACTCCTCAAATTTAAAGTGATTTTCATTTGCCAGTTGTTGATTCTCGAAACTAGGAGTTAAGATGTGTTTGTGTTACTTCTCAGTGTTAAGCTCATTTTTTGTTCAAAATTGTTCATGGAGGCAAAAGGCGGTTGCTCGAGGTTGATTTTACCGCGAAATCATGCCCAAAGCTTCAAATATAGTAGCTAAAAAGTCTCAGTTCGGTCGAGTACACTGTAAAAACCTAGAGTAGGGGAGAGGCCAGGAAAGTTCCCTTCCGTTATTTAAGAAAAAAACAAAAACAAGATGCCGTGGAAGCCCGCTATACTTGGCCATGTTGTCTTTAGATCCGTGTTTTCATGTGGTATGCATTGGAGTAGGCGGAAGTCCGGTGTCAGTAAACGGTTTGAAAAATTAGCGCATCCGTATTTGCTAAAATTGATGAACTGCTGCCAATATGAGGTGAAACCTCAGTTAGCGTCTCTGAGCAATCGTTGACACGCTTCGCACTTCCCCAAGCATTAACCCTGTAACAGGAGATAATCAATAAGGATTGTAAGTGGCATTAAACTAGAGGCGTTAGCCCGGGGGGGGGGGTACTCGATATGTCCCTGGGTGGGGAGGTGTGGCGCGGCCCCTCATACCCTGACCCTGTTTAAGACAAATATCGCTGATTTTCCAACCCTATTTAAGACAGAATTCCGATTTTTGATACCCTGTTTAAGACATTATCAATGCCAAAGTCAACGGAAGTCAATATTAATTAACAAGAGCTTGTTGCTGTTTATCGTCCAAGAAAAGATATCCAGTTTAAGACAAAAATTGATAAATCGCCACCCTGATTAAGAAAAAAAATGATAAATTCGATACCCTGTTTAAGACAAAAATCCTGAAAAACATACCCTGGCTGGCCGCACGTCCCCATTAAGCCCTTATAAGGGAGTACCTCCCCCTCCCCGGGGGCGTTAGACGTTTGAGAAAAAGTCTGTTATGGGGCTATCAGACTTCGTTGTCATGGAATTTTACACTCTTTAAATTTGTCATCTTTTTGCTTATTTCGGGCTAAATGGTAAGGTTAACCCCTTAGCAAAATGGCCCAAAATAGCCAATTTCACTGCGACTGCGCTTCGACGCACTTTCGAGGCGTTCACCTCCTGCAGGTTTACTCTCCTTTTATGTGCATGCTCCGTCTTGCCTGGTCTAATTTCAGACTTACGCATGCGCATTAGACCCGAATTACAAATTTGAGGCCAAGAAAGTTTTCTCGGAGGTGCGGAGCCGCCATTGTTAATGACCAAATATCTTACTTAATACTGACAACTAGCGTCTTGGTCTTACTCTTCAAAGGAGTCGTTCCCAGGTTACGATCCGCCACTATACACCGCGCCCGAAGTTCAAGCCTTGCCGCCTTGGGCAGACCCTGATATTCTTGAGTGAGTTTGGAATCTGACCATTTGCTCGTCTGTAAAGTTCCGTTTTTATTATTATCTAGCAGACGCGATCACAATTTGACGCTTAGAGGAATCAAACGTTGGCGCTAAATCACTGAATACTCTGTCTTCGAAGTAGGCTTTCTTGCATGAAGATAGCGCAGACGCTTAGATAGGCGCTACGCTTATAACAAACACGCGAGCTGCACAATACAGCAAAAGCGTAACCTTTGTATACACTTGGCCTTAATTTATCTCTGTGAGCGGGTTCAGCATTAAACCTGCAACTCACTCATTTTGCGTCAATTTTACTTCATTTTTAGTCCCAGAAACGGAAACGTGGTCATCAATTTTAACTGTGTCGAGAACGGGATTAACAGAAGAAGCCAAACTGGACTGATTGACACTGTTAATCGGTTGCCAAGGTAGCGTATTAGGCTTTCATTTGCAGGCAATGGTTTGGAAAAAGAAAACCTCCATTGGCATTTAATTTATTTTACACACAAAGGAGTCCCATCTGAAAAAAGTATATTTAACAAAATTGGAAAGTTTTAATGGTGTGTCTTGTCCTTAATTGTGTTATTGTTGTTGTTGTTGTTGTCAATAGAAACCCTGTAGGAAGAACTGGTATTGCAGGACGAGGTTTGCTTGGTCGATGGGGACCGAATCACACTGCCCATTTTATTGTTACAAGGTTAGAACCCTATAATTGAGTCACCCATGTTTGTTCAAACATGCAACACGTCTGTATAAAAAAGATGTTCAGTGATTACGCATTACATTATATCTCATGAAACGATTTCTACCTTACTGAGAATGATTGACTAACGTAAAATGTCGGTCGTAAGTCCTGACATTATACAACTTCGGAGTTTAAGAGGAGGGAGGGTGCGGGGGGGGGGG
>BLFK01000704.1:2761233-2782285 GCA_014634185.1 Astreopora myriophthalma | reverse complement strand
AACCTCGTTACCCACTCTTTGAAATGCCTTGGAAACGAGTCTAAAAAAAACCAGCTATAAAAACCAAAACAAAAACAAACAACAACAACAAAAAAAAAAACAGAAAAACAAAAAAACTCAAAAAATACAAAAAGGAAAGCAAGTTGTAATGTGCATTTGACCTGTCTGGTCAAGGAAAAATGGTACAGGACATATATCCAGAGGGGTTTTGCCCGGAATATTATTTGCAACCGGGAGGGGGAGTGGATGCATTATAGTGACAGGGATTTTAAAGTATCTTACCGACCTGTCTCTTGTTATGCGACCGTTTGTCCTTAACTAGAGCTACGGAAAAGGCTGGGTTGTGAAATGAGTTTATACTTAGACTTCTTGCTGTGCTTGCAAACTATCAGACTTTTCTGTATTCATAAATATTTACTGTTTTTCAGGTGGAAGTACGGGAAAGATGGACAGATTATTCAAAAAGGAGGGAAAAACGTTCTGGAATTTGTGGCCATTAAAAGTCCAAATAGCTCGGAGTGGACGATTCCCGGGGTACAGTATGAAAGGAAATTGTGACTTCAAAATTTTACCGACATAAGAGAATTAACGACCTTATAACTTTATTTCCAGGGTTTTATTGAACTTGGCGATTCAGTGTCTTCGACGTTAGGTATTGTCTTCAGTAAACAAGTTTTTCCCGCTATCAAGCCCGGCTTCGCTGATGAAAACGCTAACAAAGAGGAACGTCTCCGGACAATTATCGAAAGTGCTGTGGAGGTTTGTTATATTTGTAGTTTACACCTGCCATCTTGATCGTGTCTTGGGGTTAATTAAACTCCACTTTTTTCGCAAAAACTGTGCAATCTTTCTATTGTGTAGGACGCCAACATGGCCGTCTAATCAAAAATTTTAAAACAAGTCGATGCATTTTGCCAGCTCTGCTGCGCGTGGCTAAGTCTTCCTGAAATTGATATTTGGGTGCTAAAATTAAGCTTACGTCATGCATCCATTGGCCTCCTTGACAGGGCGCGGATCCAGAAAAAACAAACAAACAAACAAACAAAAAAAAAACAAAAACAAAAAACTTCCAAGGCTTGGAAGGCCCCCCTGTACGAAGGTCCGGCGGCATGTTTCCAAGGAAAAATTGAGCTTTTTGCGCTCTGAAATACTGTTTCTCGCGATTTTCTAGTCATTCGGACAGGCAAGACCGATTTCTGTAAAACGACGGTTACCGGCTTGGATCCGCGCCTGCTCGAGGGTCTTTGTCTAGGTTTTACCACTAGACTTCCTGCTGCTTTGTACGACGAGAATGATCTCCTTGCCCCCTGTTTTTGTGTAGAACACTGAACACTTAAAAGCGGTTTGTTGCTTGCCAACGCGCAATGCATGTTTGTTCATCATATCGCTCGTATGAACCAGAAGACTCACTTCGTAAACGCTGTTCTCTACAATAATTGTAGATTTACAAAGGATACTTGGATGATCTGAGAAATACAGACAACGCCTGGGTGGAAACTGCAGCAATGCATTTCCACGATGAAACGAGACAGACGCTCTTTGATTTGGAATTTCAGGTAAGTGATGAATGAAGACTACTTCATGGCGAAATGCATTAGATTTACCTTGAACATTAATTGGACGTTTATCCGTAGTCTCAACTGAAGTTATAGATGGAAATAATATCGACAAATTTCAAGAGATGGCCTTACTCAGTCGCGACAAGCAGCATCGGCTTGTTTCCTCAGGCTTTCAGGGTATACACTTCAACTTGAGGCGAGCATTGCAAAATCCAGTCTCTTCGAGCGCGGTTAGTGGACTATCCTGAAAGGAACCTGTAGCAAATTTTTCAGGACTAGTAGTACTCGTTAGCGACCCTGCTTGGCTAAACTGCGCAGGCAGCAGAATATACCATGAAAACTCTGAAAGCTCGACTGCAGACAGATTACAATCGCAGCACTTTCCTTTTGGACGCAATCGGTTTAAGTTAGAACGAAATGCAGAGCTACCATTTGATAGCTCGGTACATTTACTTTGCTCTTGTAGGCCGACGAGGGTACGTGTACTGTTCACTGGCAAGAGGTGAGCGGTCAGATTGGTCTTGAAGCCAATGCCTCGTTTGTTCTGCACCAGGTGGCCGAGCTTCGCAAAGCGTACTTTTGATGAGAATCGAAACACACAGAAAGAAGTTTACATTGGACAATGCTCAGTTTTCATGAACGACAAGTTGATATATTATAGAGCGGTTTTCAGTTGAGCTTGATTGGATCAAAAATAATTGCACGAGCTTTTCAACCAATCACATGCAAAACTAAAACCAATTGCAACTTAGTCATTCTCGCTTTCCCTTGCTTGGCCCCGGCTGCCTCGCCTTACTTTGCCTTCTGATTGGCTCGTAAAACCAATTCGTGAATTATTTCGATTTATGATTGGCTAAAGGGTGTATTTCTTTTAGAACGTGATTGGCTGTGTAATTACTTTGGTTTGGGTTTTACGGCATTCCATTGAAAACTCGCGCTCTTTCTAGTATATCAGCTTCGGTACCGACGAAGAAAGGAAGGACAAAACCATTTTTCCGATAAATCTTTAAGTTATAATTTGAACCAAGAGAATTTAGAGTTAATTTATCAAGACTTTTGCAGTGGGGCTAAAGCACTGGTCAGATTCCACAGCTCTTGTCACAGTTTGCCGTGTCACCGATAAATTAACAAGATAAAATAATGTCTCCTAATCACTGTGGACCACTATCCAAAATGTTACAATCGAGGGGAAACTGCCAGGTCCGCTTTGCTAAACGAATCGCAGCGGAAGTAGCCTGTGTGGCTGGCGTTCGACGGGAGAGAAGAGACTTAAGGTGCGCCAGAACCTTTGGCGTTTCCGCGCTCCGGAATCTAAACGCCTACCGCTACAGGGTAGGCTAGGCTACAGCGTAGGGCGCCAAATGTCCAAAGTAGTGAATCGATCTTCAGCTGACGGTTTCTTCGGTGTGCCTTTGTAATATCTTTTCATATGCTCCTACCAGGGGGAACCGACGAATTATCAGATTTCGATTTTAAGTCCTGAAGGGATTGTAAAGGATCGTATAATGATACTTTGCGGATTACATCTTTGGTTATGCTGTAATATATCTATAGCAATTTCATTAAGGATGGAATTTCTTACATAATTACGGTTGGACTGTTTCATAGAGTGACAAAAGTTAAGTTGGACGATTGATAAAACAAAGTAACAAAAATGTAATAAAATATTTGTTGAAAACTATACAATTCTTGGTTTTATTCATGACGGTTGTTGTTGTTGTTTTTTTGCACTCGTTTGGATCTTCTTTCATTCATTAGCTTAGCAAATCATGAGGAATATGGCGCTCAACCTTTTCAATTTACGAAGGCAATGGACCAATTTTCAACTTCAAACAATAAACATGACATCGAGGCCCTGTATTTGTATGACTTTTTTTTCCCAGAGCCTCGAGATGATGCCTTTGCCTGAGAGTGAATTTTAATATTTCGAAATTGGCGTATTCACACATCACACAGTCTATGTTCTGTTTTCACGCGAGTAAAGTCGTTCAAAGTAATGTGCGTTACCTGCGTAAAATTTACGCAACATTGGAAATCCATGAGACGAAAGCCTTTATTTCACTGGATTTTTCGCGCAAAGCACTTTGCGAATTTTTTAATCTAAATGCGCGTGCGTAACCTCCGGGTATTCCAGTGCGTGCTTTAGTATAAAATTAATTGAAACCATGGTATGAGGCACCATGGTTCGAAGCAGATCGACCATCGCTTCACAATCTAGTGAGCTTATTTTATTTTAAATAATTCAGTTCACTAATTCAAGTCGGTCAAAATGAAATTGCCATTTCATTATGCAAGAATTATCAGAAAACCGTGACGAGTGGCTTAGTGTGATCAGTGACGAGAAAAAGCCGGTTGATCTTGCAGACAATGTTGGACAACAGGGACCTACTAATATTATATATATCATTTACACTGAATTTTAGTGGGGGTCAGTAGGGGGTCAGTGTTTGGTCGACCCCCCCCCCTCCCACACACACACGAAGCTGTTGATTTTCGCCCAAGTGGTAGAAATCTGGTGGTTCTAGGATAACCAATTGAATGGTTATTCAGTGTTGCAAAATTGAAGCGATAGATAACTTTTTCCGTGTTCACATAACCTCATCTAAACACGAGTGAGGTTGGGAGAATATTCGAGACAATTATGCAACCCTATGACGCAGTGGAGGGTTTGCATAACTGTCGAGAATTCTTCCTACCCCCGAGTCCGAGTGTTTAGATGAGACTATGTAAACACGGAAAAAAGTGCTGTATTGCTTTCATAAAATAATTCTCAAAAAGAATTGGACAAGTGAAGGAAAGTGCTGTTTATTTACTTCTTGACTGAAATTGATTTTCTTGATACACGCTCATATTTCCTACCAGCCTGTCAAAAAACCAATCAAAATTCGTGTGATGTCACAACCCTGTTTACATGCTCTGATCTAAACAGCTGTTGACCAATGAGAGCGCAAGTACTGTCCAAATTATCTCATAATTAAGAAGTTGAAGACTGATTTACTACGATTCTCAGTTGAGTAAGGCACGGAGGAAGTTTGGTGGTAAAGTTTTGACGTTCAAATTACCATATTGTCAAGAGCAACTTGCTATATTTCCAACGGTAACTTTTCATATTTTGACGTCATTCAGTGATTGGCCTGCTTTGTCACTGAATAATGTTAAAATCTGCAAAGTTTCCATTGGAAACATAGCAAGTTGCTCTTGACAATATGGTAATTTGAACGTCAAAACTTTACCACCAAACTTCCTTCGTGCCTTACTCAAATGAGAACCGTAGTATGAATAGACCAGAGCGTAAACGAGGATGTTAACAGCCATCGTGCGATGTCAAATAGAATAAAAGTTAGAGGGACAGTTCTTGACAGAGCCCTTTACACGGTACTGAACAATTATTGGCCGGGATCATTGCCCACAAAAGTGACCACTGGCATTCTCATCAAATTATTCTTTCGCTTTCGCTAGACTAAACAACCGTTGGGAGTATTGAAAACTTGGTCATATTGGGTGTATTTTTATGCAAACATGTTTTTTGGTTCGGTAAATCAATATCTCCGCTGATTACGTTGTGGAACAAATATGAACATCTAAAGAGCTCTAGCTGAACTATCATACCTTCATGGAGGCTTTCAGATAGAAAAAGAACTTTTGCAGCCTTTCAAGCCATCAGAATACGTAAATTGTTATTTGAAAACTTCTCATATCTACACATTCCAGTTACATTTCCTTTTCGCGGTCACGCATCATTTAAGCGTCACACCCTCTGTCACGCTTCATGTCAGCTGTCTTATATTTGTTGTCAATTCCACTCACAGCACACACCGCCGTAAGCTTTCCCTCAGACGTTCTCCTCTTTCTCGTAAAACATGAAGGGACGAGTCATCATTTTTTCTATCACTGGTTGCCCGTTTTGTATGCGGGCTAAGGACAAAATGCAAAAACTTGGCATAGAATACATAGACATCAATTTGGACAATTACCCAGAGCGAAGAGGCGAAGCGAAGGAAAGATCAGGGAGAAACACTGTTCCTCAAATATTCTTCAACAACCGACACATTGGTGGGTTCGACGACTTGGATAAATTGGTGAGGTCATAGTTTTTACATTATTTTAACTTTTAAGAACGCCATGGCTTCGTTTCTTATGCTTACGTGCGAAGTAAACAAGAGTGCTTAAAGCGTATAAGCTTAACTTATATTTTTTATTGATGGAGCCATGATTGCGGAAATAGTTATGGCCGTTGGCTATTCTGTAGGCCCCATAGATTCCATTCTGATAAATTCTTCTCTAAAGTTCCTGATATTGTAAACAAAATCTTTTTTATTTCGCCCGTTTTCGAATTATCAACCCTAAATAAACATTGGCCAAAATCACTTGTCAAAATGTCGTCATAATTTCATCCCGTAAGTCTTCAAATCGCGAGAGAGTCAGCAATTTACTGCGGCCGATCCTGGTTGGAATTTTTATTCGAGGATCATAGATTTTCAGCCTCTTAAATTATAGCGAAAATAAAATGTGTTTTCTACTATTTGTTACATGCAAATTTTTCAGACGTTTTGTGACGTAAGAGCTACGTAGCAATGTATCGTACGTCATGGTGACAGTGCAAACTAACAAAGAAAGAAATCTGATCTGCGCTTATTACGTAAAATTTCATACATGAGCAAAGTATAATGTTGTGGCTAAAGAGTTTTTAAACCGGTTAACCTTATTTTTAATAAATTAAACCAAAACATGTACACTCTAACAGTACATGAGAAGGTGCTTTTTAAGGCTTACAAATGAATGAAATGATGAATTTGTCTTTAGTGAGACAGAGTTCCTTTTAAAAAGAAAACTTAGTGCTCTCAACAGGAGTTAAACCATGAAATTCTCATGACTAATTTATTCGTTAACCATGGGAGCTAGGCCTTTAAACTAGGTTCAAGTGACAATTAACCATTAAGCAGTGTGCCCAGCAGTTGGAGGATGACAGACAGAGGTGAGGCAAGTTTCATAAGGACCAGCAATGATTTGATGTCGGAAATTTAACTGTCAAATAAGGTGTAAGAGTCCAGCTTACTGTAAAACTCAGAAAACCGTGAACACCTGAAATAGTTCAGGAATGTTGATTGTTATTCGACCAATCGTAGGAAAAGCTCAGTACATGCAAGGAAATCTCAAAACCATGAGCTAATTACCTTTGGTGTTTGTGGTTTAGCTTTCTTGCCCCTGATTGGCCTTTTCCTTCTAATACAATAACATTTCATAAATATTTCAACTGTTCACAGTTTTGTACGTTTTCCAGTAAAAATTATCATCAACAAACTCCCCCATAACCCAGTAATACAAGTTAAGCCATTTACCATTTGTTTCTTAACATAATTAGTTATTCACACCTTATGTCAGCATCATGCATCCATGGGCAAATAGTAAATGCTTAATAGATCAATAACCGTACACGCTTTCCTTAAGTTACCCACATAAGATATTTGTACCATAATGATTGCATGCAAACTGGAAGGATTGCTTTATCTTGTTTGAAGACTGAGTCTGAACTTCAGGAGTTGATCAGGGAAGTGGAGGAGAATCCTGCCCCACCAGATGCCCCTGCGCCACCTGCTCCTAAGTCCATCAGCAATGGGAAGGGTAAGAAAAATATTTTGTAATGGTTGTCAAGTGGGAAAATTAACATTGCAATAGGGACTTTTAGATTGGAGTTTGAATATGATGACGACTATGAGTTTTTTGTACCATGCACACACATTACAGTGTAGGTTTGGAGGTGACAATGTTTTCAGGTGGGCGTCCTCTAGGAAACTTGTACTCATAGTAGCGCTGGTGCTCCAATCTTAAGGTTGCTAATGTTTTGTTAGTAGGATACCAGCTATTGCCATCTGTCTCTGTGTTTTTCACACAAGAGAGAAGCAGAAAAGCCTTTAGATGTGTGTGTGTCTGTTCAGAAACAGATCACAAAAGACGTCAAAATGTGGTGAGAACATCACTGATCCTGAGGTGCTCATTTGCCAGCAACATGGAATTGGCAACAATTTATTTGTCTGATTGATATAATAAAAAGACCCAAAACAAAAAGCATTGTTAGTGATGTCATCTGCCACTGTGCCTTTGTCCTCCAATAGACCATTACTAAGGACCAATCAAAATGCGAGTATAATTCAGCATATTTTGTAATTGGCAAATGGATCATAGGTATTGGTCAACCAATGAAAATGCACAAAGAATGCAGTATAATTTAAAATGTACATACTACTAGGATTTTTAGCACACTTTCAACTTGCAGACTGGGGAATGATGTCCCGTAAGTTTTAATTGGCCATCACATTGTTAGAGACAAAACTGTGCTTCTCATTAATAATCCCTTGTCAAAACTAGAGGGAAATTGGATACCATTATGCAAATCATGTGTCTTGATTATATTTACAGATAATGGGGTTGAAGATATTGACTTTACTTGTGAACTGGATGAGTATGCCCAGCTTGTTAAGGACTTCAAAGAAAGTGGAATTATAAAAGACCACCGCAAAGGTCTGATACATAATTACAAAAACTCGTTCATTGGCAAAGAGGCTGTGGATTGGCTGGTATTTTCCAAGAAAGTAGGCAAGTATGGGTTTTGAATATTCATTATAGAGCTGGCTCAGAGTTTGTTCCAAAGAGTGATAACTCTTGGCTACAAATAGGCCCACTATTGCTTAGTCCGTTGAGCGTAATGCGAAAAGAGGGACTGCCAGTACCTTGGATTAACTGCTCACTGACTGTAGAAAGAAATAGAAAATAGAAAGCTTAGTAAAGAAACTAAGGTGGTTGTTTTGGTAGGAAAATGAAACACGCAAGTTTGGTGTTAGATGAAGTGAGGAACGCCACAAGTAGTCACATTCTGTGCCTTAAAACATCGGCTAAGACTCTTGGCGAAACAAAAAGGAATCTAAAGCTCATAGCCAATTTTGAAAACTAGAGAAAAAGGCATCGGACAGACAAATTGTTTGAATCTACAGCCCAAACCAGTGGAATTCTGTTTAGAATGTTACAATTAAATTACTTCTTTTGTACTTTTCAAGTGCTAGTTATTTTTCTATCTAATTATAATTTTTTTCAGAGCGTGAGAAAGCAATAGAAATGTGCCGTGAACTTGTGGAGCGGAACTTTGGACACGGTGTGGAAAAAGGAAAGCAAACAGAGTTCAACGATGATGATAGCGTGTATCGCCTGCTCGAAGACGATGAATCAACAGCGCTCAACTCCGGCATGAGCTCTGTATGCGAGCCCCGCCCAGCTCCTGAAGTGGCCGAAGAGCTGAGACGCTCAATCCTAACCCTGTACAGCAAATTTTTGTCCAAGGATGGAAGGGTCAGTCTTTTGTTTGTATTGCCTTGAGGAAGATTTGAAAACACGTGAGAAATGCATTCGGTCATTGGAAAACTTTGACATTTTCTTTGGCTGTTTCCAGACTTTTTAACGATAATTTTGAGTGCGCTTTCTTCGCATGAGATGCTCTCGACATTTTGATCCTGATGTCCATAAGCTCTGTTCTGAAATCTGCGCTTTTAGTGTCATATTCTTAGAAGTTTGAAGTGCTTTCTAGTAGACCTCTTTGAAAATTGAAATGGTGTTGAAAGTGCTTGCGAATTTTGTCCAGAATGTGTGCAAACACTAATGGGAGGGAATCATGATTGTCCTGCAAACAATACAGAGACAGAGACAAGCATGCGTTTTGAAAGTAAATTTTGCTCAGTGTAGTCTGATTCGAAACATTCTCGTCCGTCCCTTGCATGCCCCATCTGGATATAAAACTGAAGAACATACCCGAAAATCTCAATCGTTACAAGACAATATAAGGCAGGCGGGCAACTGCTTCACATCTGATTTTATTATAAAAATGTTGATTTTCGAAGTTTTGGTTTGTCCGGGTTCGTTCAGTTCAATGCAATTTCTATTGAAGTTCGCGTTATTTTGGCCAAATTTGCCATAAGTAATTGAAGCGTACATCAAAACCTCCATTTCCCAGTTCAGCTAAATGAAAGCCCATTTATTCCGTTATTCAACTTAAATGTTTATCGTTATCTCTATTCTTCTTTACCTCGTTCTTCAAGACGGTTACTTTTCGTACTACTATTCGTACATGCGCGTATGGGCATGTAATAGGCTATTTCCAAATTCACTTTAGCCTCTTTTTTAAAGCGAGTCTAAGTGCGAAGTCTTATGAAAAGAAGTTGTTACTCATATGCAATGTAAAACTAATTACGATCACAAAATTTTTGCACTTAAACTCGCTTTGAAAAAGAAGCTAACGTGAATTCGGAAATGGCCTAGTTGGGCTCTTTCTCGGTGAGTGAGAAAACGATATCCTTTCCAGGTGAATCAGTAGGCTCACAGAGCACTTTGATTAAAACAGGGAGTGGATTACGGTGCCATGGCACGGAGTAATGAGTTCATGGCCTACATAAAGCAAACGGCTGAGTTACAGCGCGTAAAACTGGAAGGAATGACAAGAGAAGAGACGCTTGCGTTCTTTATCAACATCTACAATGCCCTGGTTATCCACGCTAATGTCGTCAGGGGACCTCCCGTCAACTTGTGGCAGCGGTACAAGGTAATAGCGTAGAAAACTGTCCTCATCATGACATGTGGCCGAGCTCCCCACTTGTCTCCTGTTAACTGAGCTCAGTGGTAGAGCATCCGAGCATAGTCTCTTGATCCGAGTTAGTAGTCGGGAGGTCGTAGGTTCGACTCCTTTTAGGAGCACTTGGACCTTTTTGCCCATCAATAATTTTTTAGTATAATTTTCGGCGGTGAATATAAGAAAGTGCAAAACAACTTGCTAAAACACGATAAAAAGGCACGAAAAGTTCTTGCTTAGCTTAGCAGCCGCGCCTCCAAAATGTTATATTCACCGGGTAGCGCGGTGAATATAACACCGAATTCTTATATTCACCGCTGAAAATTATACTAAATAATAATAATGATAATAGTGTGTCTGCTAATCACCCTTAATGGCCGCCGGAAGGCTGAATTGCGAAGGGCGCAGCTCAACAGGATCGGCCGAATGCATGTGAAAGGCGCCTCAGTTGCTGCCGCCAAACGGTCATATATGATCCCGGAGCACAGCACCCAAGCCAGATGTTATTTGACTTGGGAGTCGATTTTGGAGAGGGAGGAAAACCGGAGTAAAACCCTCAAGTCAGGTTGAGATCGACTGAAACTCAGCCCACGTACGATTGCAGAGGTGGGAGGCGTTAATGTAGAACACACCGCCAACCTGACTTCCAAATATAAATAAAATTCCAAATATATCACTTCATTTATTTAACGGGCTTAAAAATTCACCATCTCCTTTACTGTAACCAGTTACAAGTTTGTTGGAGGTCCAAATTCTTGCCCCAAGAGATTTTCCTTTCTCCTAAAATTTAAAACTGACTATTTCAATTTGAATGCCATTTCGAGCTACGTAAGCCATCGGTGCCCCGTGGGTAAACATAATTCCGCCCTGCATTTACACTCTTCTTATGGAGTCTTCACTGTAAATACAACAAACAGTCGGTGGTGTAACCCGCGTGACTTCGGGTTTTTTTCCTTCCTGAAGGAAAATTTGCGTTTATGCACAACCTAACAACGGTAGGGGCTTGTTTTTGCTTTGTTTCCCCTCGAAGTGATAGTTTATGATCTCCGCAAATTGTTGCTGTAATAGTTTTTGATTAATTGCGTTGCAGTTTTTCAACACCATTAGCTATGTAATTGGAGGTTACACTTTTGCCCTCAACGAGATAGAAAATGGCGTTCTTCGTTCAAATCGCACGGCCGTTGGTGCCGTGACGAAGCCGTTCTCAAAGAAGGACCCCAAGTTGAAAATAGCATTACGGGCACCGGAACCCAAGATACATTTCGCTCTCGTGTGTGGGGCGAAAAGCTGTCCTCCAATTAAGACCTACACTGTTGCGGTAAGGTTCAAGGCTGTCTTTTCACTTGCTCCGCAATTTCTCCCGCATAGCGTCCCCAATCAGCGTCCCGCACTAAATACATTTGACATAAATAAAGTTCATTATTAATCGAAGGTTTCGTTAAACGCCTGTGGTGGGGCGTTGTGTTGCGAGGGGTCAAGGCGCTAAATTTTTCATTAGCTCAGGCAGCCTGGGTGGATAAGATAAATTTTCCACTTGAACCCGTGATCGGTCGAGGCGAAGGCGTCCACTTCCCGCTACGCCACACACGAACGGAAAATTCCAACGTTGTTAGGGCCAAAAGTCCTGGGCACGAGGTTGGGGAAATTCAAGTCCTTATAATTTTCAGTAGCTGACCAGAAATGTCACTATTAAGGGACCTTTAAACAGGAAATCGGCCCACGTATACGCTTCCTGTAGCCCTTTGTTATAATGAATGTCTTTTTTCGATATTGAGAATGAAATTGCGCTTCGAAACACATAATAATAGTAATAATAATTACAATGACAATGACAATGACTTGCTTTGTGTGCATGGCACAGGGAATTGACGAGGAATTGTCTCTGGCTGCTGAGGCTTTCTTGGAAGGAGAAGATGGCTGCGTTCTTAACATGCAAAAAAAAGAGGTAATGATCTCGAATATTCAGTTGTTGTTTGTGGTGAGGGAACTGCCGTTAGACAATCTTCAGTTTCGTAGCCCTCATATACTTATTGTTCACATAAGTATCTTCTGGTCGCATAATTTGGTTAGCATCTTGTTCTTGCATGGAGGATTATGGAAAAGTGCTGTACAACTCACAGAAGCCCGCGTACACTTTGTATAGCACTGGTATGCTAAGTAGAATTTCAGAACGTTTCTTCCAGACTTTCTTTTTCTTCCGTCTTCCGTATTTGCGGCAATCTCGAGCTCTTATTTTATGTTGCTATCTCATTTTCTCACCAGGATATGCACGTTTGTGGGTTTTCTTGAGAATTTGTGTAGCCAACTTTGAAGCAGTACGACCCTGCTTGTGTGTTAATTAATTCAAATACGCCATGTTCTTCACAGATTCGGCTGAGCAAGATATTCCAGTGGTACAAGGAAGATTTCGGCACTGACAACGAGGAGGTAACTAACTGCATGAGTGTTGTCTTTTATATATTTGAAGTACCATCATCTATATATGAATCGAGCATCGCGTAAAAAAAGTTGTAGGCAAAAGAAATGTGACTCTGAAGTCTGGTTTGACCCTTCTGCAGATTCGGACACAGCTCCGGCCGGCATGAAAGTAAAAACTCACTACTCGGAAAATCAACACCAACACTGAATGGACACCGTTTCTTTGTTACTCTTTCATGCGAAGTTTTATAACGTCAGGTATTCCGGCTTTTAATTGAAAAAATAACAAGTGGAAATTATGAAGTTGAGACTTGGTTAGACCGAGGGTCTTGCTGAGCCCCAAAACGCCTAAATTTAGAAAACTGGTTTCAGATTGTCCTTTCTTCAAAACGTGCGTCGTATTTTCTTCGAATTGTTGTAAAAGATATATCGACTCACGATGTATCTTAATTCCTTGGAGTATTTTAGTGTTAGTGTCAACACAACGGTTGGTTATTCTGTGCCCTCGGACCAGTCCGTCCGAGTGGCTACGTTTTAAGTCATGTGACTTAAGTTGCGGGACCTATTCGGGTCGTTGCGGCCCAGCCTGGCGTCGCTTAGTGACACCTGACAAGGTCGTGCAAAGGACTCGCAAAGGGCCGCAAAGGGCCTTGGTTTCGGTTGCCATTATTAACCCATTAAGCTGCTCATCTTTTTTCAGCTGGTTCGATTTGTTGTAGCTCACATGGGAAAAGGAAAGAAGAAGGATCAACTGGAGCAACTCTTAGTTGGTGGAAACTTTAAAGTCTCCTTCATGAAGTACAACTGGGATCTGAACTCCAAGCACTGAGAGGAAATAACACAGAATCTTTTCTTCCGAGCTTGTGTCTATTTCTCTGAATGAATGAATTTTTGTGAAGATCACGGCGATAGCCGGACTTATGGCTTACCTTGAAACTGTTTTGAAACGGTGCAACCATTTCAGAATGGCATATAATATTGTAGTTAAGTGGGGGGATTAGTTTCTTTTTCTAAACGTGGCTTGGTCAGTGTTTTTTAACTTCGGGTAAAATTTACCTTTTATTTCATGACACACATGGTAATTCTAAATTGTTATTTATGCGCTTTTAGATAATGCAAACGTAAAACACCAGAGCCAGAACTACAACAACAAAACAAAAATTACTGAGCGGGGGAAGGAGGGCAGGGGTGAATAGGGGTATGTACATCTGCTGATCCGTGCTATCTTTTTTATTTTCGTTCGAATTAGGGTCCCCACAAATTTAAAATTAGTTGACCTAACAACAACATACTAAAAAAGGTGGATAGAAAATTAACGATCATCCCAACAACGGGCCCAAAATTTTCTGTTGATCCGGGATCCTTCCACGGAATTTAAAAAGTCCGCGAATGCGCTTGATTGAATATATAGCATAATTCCGTAATCCGTATGTTTTTAGGCCGAAATCTGCCGATCTGTTCACCTATCTACTCCCTCGTTACGTACTGGTATACGAGACAGGTGGCGTTCTGAATACAACTAGCGGGAAGAACAAGACCTTCTTTTGTTGACCCCTGGGTCAGTTCCCTGTCTGCTGTGAAGTCTGTCAAACCTAACGTACGTACGTTTATTTGTCACTTTAAAGGGACAGTGTCGTGGGAGCCGGATACAACGATTTTTGATCCAAGTTCACTAAATGTAAACTTTGAGCACTTTGTTAGCATTCGACTAGTTTCTAAATAAGTAGTTTTGAGAAATAAAGTCAATCTAGAACAAAAAAATGAACTGGCATATGTTACAAGCATTTTTTTTGCTAGTTACAAGAGGAAACACCCATCTCTCTTTGACTTATCTGCCGCTGAAAGCATCCATAAACAGAGTCTGTGTATTACAATAGCCTTTTGCCATTATCTCGCCGCTACTGTCAACCCAAAAGTGTGCTTTGGATTTAAAAAAATACTAAAAATTGCGTGATGCTGGCCCTTTAAATCAAATCACTTTGCTGCATTATCTAAAGCGAATTATTTAGTATTCTGAATTGTTTGTGACGAGCATTCGCTTAAGGCCGATATGTCGAGCATTATTTAGTAGTACAGTGCATAGGAGGTAATTCTTGGTAAACTTGAATTTTTGTTGCACTAGTACGAGTTTCGCCTTATTTACGTAATGACACTGTAACTGTCATTGATTGCACTGAATAAAATCATTTTAAGAGCACTGCACCGGCATCGCAGACGTTCGTGGGTTCGAATCCCGTTGAAGTCACTTGAATTTTTCAAGTGCATATATGAGACAATTGCTTAAATTGTCCAGGAAGTGTAAGGATCATTCTTTCAATTCAGGTCAAAATCAGTTTACTTTATTGGAAGTTTCAATACGCTGTAAAGTGTTAGTGGTATTAAACGACTGCCGCATTGGTCAAATGGTGCACCGCCTTTGGAATCCCAAGTCATATTGGGCAGTTTTAGGGTTTTGATTGGTTTAGCAGCCACGCAATATCTGATTGCCGTCAGACATAAATTGGGAACTTGGGTTGATCCTGTTGTTAGGCTAGGTTAACTAAAACTCCTTTCAACCCTGTTTAAACTCGTTTTTACTAAGGTTAAATCTGTTTGATGTTAAACCTTACACTCAGCTCAGCCTTTCCATTTAGCCCGAAATGAGCAAAAAGATTACCAAATTTACAGAATGTAAAAGTCCATAAAACGAGCAATAGCCCTATAATGGACTTTTCTCAAACGTTTAAGGCCTCTAGTTTAACTTGAGGGTTTTGGCCAAAAACGCAAAGGCAGTGAAATTGGCTCTTTTCGGCCATTTTACTAAGGGGTTAACCTTACTATTTAGCCCGAAATGAGCAAAAAGATGTCCAAATTTACAGAGTGTAAAATTCCCCGTAAACGAGGTCTAAAAGCCCTATAATGGACTTTTCTCAAACGTTTGAAGCCTCTGGTTTAATTTGCCCCGAGAAAAGAATCTCTGGGAGCGTTGGGGGCAAACTTGTGTGCACATTTTGCTGAGGGGTTAACCTCACCATTTAGGCCGACATGAGCGAAAAGATGACCAAAGTCAAGAGTGTAAAATTCCATGAAAACGAGATCTTTCCACTGGCTTTGTGGGCAAGACGTTGCCTCCAAGGCTCCCAGAGATTCTTTTCTTGGTGTAAATTAAAGCAGAGGCCTTAAACGGGCTATTAGACCTCTTTTTCACGGAATTTTACTCTCTACTCATTTCGGGCTAAATGGTAAGGTTAAGCCCTTAGCAAAATGGTCGAAAATAGGCGATTTCACTGCCTTTGCGTTTATGGCCAAACCTTTGCTTTTAACGCTCCCAGAGATTCTTTTCTTGGTGTAAGTTAAACGAGATGCCTTAAACGTTTGAGAAAAGTCCATTATAGGGTATTTGATCTCCTTTTTATGGAATTTTAAACTCTGTAAATTTGCTTATCTTTTTGCTCGGTTTATACCTTCTTGCCAGCATGTTACATCCTGTATTTGTGGGGGCATGGTGGTATAGTGGTTAGCGTATTGGATGTGCATATCTAAAGGTCAATGGTTTGAGGCCTGGTCACTGCCAGTGATGAGTTGGAGGAAGAATAAACAAATGAAAGGAAAACGAAAAATTTGAATGATTTTCTCAAATTTCTAGCTCTGTCATGAAAAATTTCCCTAGAGCCTACTAAGTACACGTATGAATTATGAAGACCACAGTTTATTACGATAGTTATTACAAACTATAAATATGGCATTTACATTTGGAATGTGACTCTTGCATTATTCTGTTCATGGCCCAGCATATGGCATCCCACGAACCTCCTGCCACCAGTGGCAGTTATTCTTCCCACCTGTACACTGTCCATATAGTCTCTCAATTGATTTTCCAGAGATCGATAATTCAATAGTGCTAATAAGTTCTGTTGGACATCAGGGCCGAGTTGTTAGCACTAACCCTGCTTCAAACAACTCGGCCCAGGCCTCCGTTGTTCACAGCCTGGATGACTTCATCAGGGCCAAGTTGTTTGAAACAAGTTCAGTGCTAAACTGGGTTAAATATCATAGCATCTTATCAGTTTTGCAGGCGCGGATCCAGGATTTTGAAATGGGGGGTGAATTTTTGTGATGATGTAATAGAACCAAAGCATGGTTGAGGTGTTTGAGGTCTGTGCAACGTCGCTAAAGCATGGAAACGAGGCGTTTTTGGATTACATGCTGGACAGTGTGTTTGTGGGCTCAAAATGAATAAATTGATTGGTAGAACCAGTCATCGCTTATGCACATTCTCCACCTCAATCAGAGAAATCAAATATTATTTCCTTAAAAGCCTTAAAAGCCAAAATACAGTGCGACTTCTCTAGTGCTTACTCACCTGACCATACTAACGTACTCCAATTGATAAATATAAATTTAACAGAGATATAACACAACCAAGCACCAAATAATAAGGTTGTGAAATATCCTGACTCTTTTATTTGTTTTCGTTGTGTTCAATACTGCCGGAATAGGCCAATATTGCAACACGAAGCCTGAGTTGCTCTTTTTGGAGTGTTAATTATGTATTCTTTTGGAGTAGGTGCTCCAAGTATTTGAAGCTGTGCGCCTAAAATTTTTAACTCTGCACTTAAAATTTCAGCAGTGCGCCTAAAAATTTACACCCGGTCGCACAAGTGCTCCCAAAGCCAAAAATAATCTTTGAGCCCTGACATGGCACTGTGAATATCCATGTAGTCTGCTTAGCTACAAGTACAGACATGTACAAAAAACTCTGTAAATGTTTTACTTGGAGTACATTTTTGAAAGCTTGTTAATTATGACTTATCCACCAGGTAAAGTCATCAAAGCTTTGTACAACTGGACCTAGTTTGGCATTGAATGATCTAAGTTTGGAAGATGAAACACATAAATGTACATCCAGGTGTTTGCCATTTTGACTCAGTGCAATACTTGGTCCAAGTAAATACTGCAAGAAAATTAAATATCTCAATTTCCTGACCGATATAATACATGGAGAATCCAAATTGATCAAAACACGGAAGTTTTGAAAGTAGTGCACAACTTTTCTTTAGTAATACCGTTGACCATTTCCCAGCAATATGTTACAATGAGCGAATTTGATCTGCAAGGAAAAAAAAAAGGGCTAAACTTTGTGGGATAAACAAACATTCACTTTTAAAGAAATTACAATTATATGTAGTACTTGTTCAACTTTGTCAGTCTAGTATGCTGCACTTCCTTGTGTACATCTTAGTTTGTAACTTCACTGGACTACCAAAGCCGAGTTGTGTTCTTGGGTTTGTACACTCATCACCACATTGCCCATATTATAATATTATTTGCTGTCAGCTCAATAGCATGATGAAGAGTGAAGCAGACACTTACGCGTACTGCTTACTTTGGAAAAGGAGGAATTTTCTGTGCAAACTCTAATTTAATTTAATGATAAGCACCTCCGACAGAATCTCTGTGAATTGAGTGGATGCCATGGCTTATTGGATTTAATGAGTTGTGAAAACAGCAACAACAACAACAACAACAACAACAAAAAACAAACAAAAAACAATCACCAAGATGTAGATTAAATGGGCATGAAGTTTAAGTCAACAGCATACTTTTTGTGGGTGGAATTTAAATTGACACAAAAATGTGGATGTCACAACAACCATACATTGTTTGTATTAACTACTTCTACTTCAGGGTTCATTCTCCTAAAAGGTTTTCAAATTCCACGACTTTCCATGACCTTTTCCATGACTTTTTCCAGTTTTCCATGACCTTAAGTTTAACTGTTACTTTCGAAAATTGTCAAAATTGTCCTTGTTTTCGATTGTATTCTGACATAACTTGCCTGTATTTTATTTTGTCCTTGCCTTGACATCTGCAATAATTTACCTACCACACACAACTATAATTTCCCATGACTTTCTATGACCGACAGTTAAATTCCATGACTTTCCAGGTTTTCCATGACCCGCATGAACCCTGTACTTTGAATTCTACTATATCAACAAACAATGCTTTCACATCGAGTTTGTAAGCAGGGTACCCACCTGTGAGCCAGTCAACACCATCACTGAGTCCTTCACCTGTGAGAGCATTACTTGCACTGTGCAATCAAGAGTTTTTAGTGAGAGACTGAACAAGTGATACCACATAAACAGCTGCAGCAGTAGAAGCATTATCTTAATATTATTGTTATAGAATGAAATGGTAAATGGCTCATTATGCACGACTGAGTTATGGCTGAACTTGGGAGTTTGCCATTGGCACTTAAGACCCTAAAGTCACCCTCAGCTGTTTCTTCGAGTGACTCTCCTGCTTTTCTTGTCCTTGGCAAACCGTCCTCATGCAGCATAACTCAATGGTGCAAACTGTCACCATTTGGTAAATTTACTTTTGATGTGATTAGACTACCTGTTCTCAGTAAGGCCATTCATAGTACATGTTTGAGTAGAGTAGTATATTGTAGTACAAGATCTTACCATATATGCCATGGTTTATTTCTTATGGAATCTAAGCCCATCTTTTGTGAACACTGAGAAAAAATAAAAACTCCATTCAAAGACAGTCACAGTCATCAACCTAGTTATTAAACTAATAATAATTATTATAAATAACCATTACTTCATTAAAAGAAGAAGTGTACAGTATGTCTTACTTGGACAGGGGAAAGAGCATCTTTACAATCCATTTTATTGGCAAAGAACAAAACAGGTACCCGTCTGGAAGCAATTTCTGAACAGAAAGGGTAAAGATTTTAAAATGAGAGTATGTAAACACGGTTGTGACATCACACAAATTTCGATTGGTTCATGTTGCCAGATGCATGTTTTGATTGGCTAGGAGGAAATGATTGCCCAGAGCATGTATTAAGAAAGTCTATTTCAATCAAGAAGTAAATCAACAACATTTTCCTTCACTTGTCAAATTAGTTTCATGAGAAATATTTTATAAAAGCAATAGAGGACTTTTTTTTTCCGTGTTTACATAGCCTCATCTAAACACTTGGGGGGTTGGGAGAATTGTCGACAGTTTTGCAAACCCTTGACTGCATCTCTGGTTTCTATAACTGTCTTGAATTCTCACAACCCCCCTTGTGTTTATATAAGGCTATGTAGACATGGACAAAGTCCTCTGTTGTTAAATGGTAAATACAAGGAACTTGCAATCAGGAAAAAAGGACATAATGAACTCTATCCAAATGTTAGCAATATCGAACAACACAACTGCCTTAACATACTGGGAGTAACATTTCAATTGAATTGCTGTTTTGCTTGCACATTAGGACTAAGCTGCACGAGGCAAAAAATATTATTTTTTTTTTGTCTTGTGCAAACTCAGACAAGAAGGATTCGCCTAATGGACATTAGATCGACAGAGTTTTTAATTCAATTGTCTAATGCCTAAGATCATGTATGGTCTTTCTGTCCAGAACATCACCACATCATCCTTGTACAGTAAAACATTTCTTACATAGATGTTTTAAAAGGAAATTTTGCTCTTTACAGCCCTGTATTTAAGATTCAATGGAGAAGTCTGATAAAACAATTAAATTTTCAGAAAACCATGTCACAGAATGAATTAGTAGTTTTATTTGCATTTGCACATGCAAGTTTCAATGAAGCTGGACCATACAACTTTTATGGGTTGGAGCCAGTCATTAACATGAAACACAGTGCAACAATAAGTGTAATAAGATTCAGAGATGGCAACACTGATTTTAATATGGGTTAACATAATTCTGAGCAACTGCAAATTTTATTAAATACAACTTTTTTTACACCAACCTGACACTTACCTGAATGTTGTAATAGAATGTCTAACTCTTCCTTTGCCACTACCATTCTTAGACGATCACTACTGTCTAACACAAAAATGACTGCTTGTGCTGTTCTAAAGGGTAATAATTAGAGTGTCTCTTACTAATTGAGTTGGAGGGCTGTTTTTTTTTTCCCACTTCAAATGATCTTTTGCTCTTGGGCCATAAATTGAAGTGGAAAAAAATAAGGTGTCATTATTTCCAATACAGACTGAGAAAATGAGGTTAATAACTAAAGAAGTCTATCGTCATCTCTTGGTAATCAAAACCAGCCGGAATTTTATTTAGCATACCATGAAGTCAAGCAGGCTATACGCTGTAGAGTACAGCCTGCTAAATTGGCCAATCATAGCTTGTGTAGTATGATAATGATATAATGATAATATTAACAACATAAATATTGACTGGTTCATGACAACATGGGAAAAGGATTGATTTTACGGCTGCAATTCAACAGCAAATCAAGGGCATGAAAGTTTTGTACTGAGTATTGTGCAATGTGCCATTAGCACCTGTTAATATTCTTACACCCACACCTTGTTATGTATGATTTTTTCGATTTCAACTTACCTGTAAAAGAGGATTTGCCAATTGCTTCACCAGCAATTGTTTCCTCACATGTGCAGAAAGCGTTTTATCCAATGAGAGAGAGCAGTCCTGGGGGGGGGGGGGGGG
>BLFK01000704.1:2750843-2756598 GCA_014634185.1 Astreopora myriophthalma | reverse complement strand
CATTAATCCCCTTCTCCCTGAAACCAGGATTGCAGAGAGACATTAGTTGCTCACCCCAAGCTATACTTGTCCTGCAAGCTACTTATCACATTTTTTGTTTACTCTTTAACTAATCTAACCGACTAAGGTTGTGGCAAGACAATGTTAATGGACATGTTTTACGATGGGGTTCCTGTGGAAAAGAAGCAACGAGTCCATTTTCATTCATTCATGTTGGATGTCCACTCAAGTATGTTGCAACAGTTGTAATTGTTTTCATGAGTGATGTTTGTTGTTTACACTATAGTAGTAATGTTGATGACTGTTCTCTTTTCAAATACACTGTAAGCTGGACAATTCAATTACAGATGAGAAGCGACTCCAGGAAAGAAAACAAGGCTAGAAAGACAAAAAGATTTGTACCAATTATGTGGCCACATCATAGATTGTTTTCACATGACGTCGTGGCGGCCATATTGGTGTACCTAAACAAAGAACAAGTGGCCATTTCAGTGTCCCAAAACAATCCTTGGGGAATTGAGCCCTATTTTTATGCAAATAATTCCTATTGTTTCAGTAAGTCAATATGGCCGCTGGTCATGTGAGTGAAAATGATATATAAGCTAAACTTGAGAAAAACGCACTTCTTCTGCTGTTTTCAATGTAGTTTAGAAACTTTCCATCAGGTCCTTGATTGGATAACTTTGCAATCAGGGACCAAAGAGATGGAGTTACATGTACATTTGAGCAAGAAAACAACTTAACCCACCACATTTCGCCTGGGCATTGGGCAAGACTAGTCGATTGTTCATTAGCCCAGTGTGTGAATTCACATGCATTGGTCTCTCATCATCTGTCACCACATAGCAAAGAAGTTTCTTTGTCTGCAATTAAACATTAAACAATCTTCTGGCTTCCAAACAAGGTCAAGTTCTCTCATGTGTTGTATTTTATTTTAAACTTTGTTGTTTCAGATATACACGAGCTGAAATCCTGTCTTCCCCCAAGGGATCCCAAATCTATGCGAGCACAGCCATTTGATCCCATTCCACCAGTTGCAGAGAGGATCAGCTCCCAGTGGTGGCTTTTATGTTTTGATGAATTCCAGGTAATTATGCAGAATGTAGACTGAATTGGTAACATGCATCTTCATTGTCTAAAAATAAATCATGATGGAAATGTTCCCTTGTTCACTAGTAACAATCATCTCTGGTTGTCTTGTAAGTGATCACTACTTAACAACGTGAACACTCTTTCTATACCTAGTTTAATGGGCAAGCTCCTATGACTCTTCCAGAGCTCAGTGGTAGAGCATCCGAACAAAGGTCATAGGTTGGACTCCTGTTAGGAGCACTTAGACCTTTTTTACGAGTATGCCCGGGTCGTCATTGATAAAATTTAATATGTCATTTCTGTTCACTCTTTCTCTTACTGTTTTCAGGTTACAGACATAGCTGATGCAATGATTCTGAAGCGTTTATTCACTGCACTGTTTGAACAAGGGGTTGTCGTGGTTGCTACTTCAAATAGGCACCCAGATGGTATGTCACTTTGCAGTTTATCTGACACGTCCCTTGATAAATGTGAAGTGGTTCAATTTTTCTGATTCAGATTTGTACAAGAATGGACTTCAAAGAAGCAATTTTGTCCCTTTTATACCTATTCTGAAGGTTAGAATAATTATTTGAATTAGGTGCCACTCCAAAGTGTGGGTCACTTCTTGCATGTTCTGTGGTTTTGTTATACTCTTTCATCCATTACGAATTTTGAAAGGGCTTCATAACAATTATTATTGTTAAGGATTCCGTTTATATATGTAGTGCTTCTTCTATTAGCATCTTCTATTTCCTTGATTATGATGAGCCCATCCAGGCAAAGTTTGACGAGTTTTAATTAAGTGGGATATTTTTCTGATAGATTTGAGGTCTCCTGCCAATAGTATATTACTACCCTTTTGTCAGACAGCTTTTGATTGCTTTTAGTGCAATGTGCCTATGACTGAGTTTCTTGGTCTTTTCCAGAAACACTGTCAAGTTATTTGCCTGGATTCAGGAATAGATTATAGGAAAACAGGTATGTCTTTCTGGTTAAGATGATTCTGATCAAGCAGCACATTATAAAAAAAAAACACTTGTAAATGTTGTCGGTAAAAAGAATTAATCCTAAGTAAAAATTATTTTAACTTAGGCATGCTTCGTCGGTTTTTTTAAATTTCTTTCTATCTTATTTATGATAATGGATACCAGACGAAAGGAACTTCAAATCAAGCTAAATTGAAATTATTTTTACCTCTTGTATCTCTTACCTGCAACATAAGTCATGTTTCAAGTTGATCACGAAACATTGCAAGGTCGATAGAAGCTTACCATCCCGTAATTCTGTTTTCTTTTTACTTACAGATATGTCTTTTATTGGAAAAGTGTTTTTTAGGTAAGTTTACAGGTTTTCTGCCAACAACGGTGTGAGTTATAATTGTTAAATATTCGTCGAATTTACTTTTAGAATAGTCATGTTGGCAGACGGCCGAACTTCAACATAATTCTATGTTTTGCTCTACAGTTCCCTTGATCCCGCAACAGACTCACAATTGGACTGGATATTTTCTACATTAGCTCAACAGCAGAGAGAAGGTAAGTAAAATGTGTCCCAACTGCTGCCATTTCAGTTTGGGCTAAAAAAAATGATCCGACTTATTTGACATTCTCCTGTCTATAAAAGCCTGAGGCCCCGCAAAGTTTCTGACAAAAACTGTGCACCCGCTGTTTGCAAAAGAGAATAATTATATCGCGGTGACGGGCATTACTTTGGGCAGGAAAATCGAGTTTGTCGTGAACAAAAGGATTATTTTTATACTTCTAAGAGAATTGATTTTGATGTTAGAATGATCATCGCACTTAAGGGAACAACTGAAGCAGTTACAAAAAAAATCTGAACGTGATTCGAAACCGTAACATAAGAGAGAGACAGAACACAGCTTAGCACCTTATCCTCAGTTCATTTTTTAATTCATTATTCAAGTTGCTGCACATGTTATGCGCTTATTATGAGTCAGTATCCTTAACACCGGGATCAAGTCTCAATTTGTAATAAGCCCTCAGACTTCACTGAGATTTCCCCGCCACAAATTCGTTTCTAATCCCTTAGTTTAATTTATTTCTCTATTTCTTTTTTTATCTAATTGCTTGTAATTAGTTCCTTGTCACTATATTATCTTGAACTAGATTCACTTGTTACCCGATTTGTATTGTATCACTTTCGCTATGGCTTTTCTTTCCCCAATGAAACTGTATTTGGCAAACGAATAAAATTAAAAAAATAATAATAAAGTGCGTTGCAGTCTGCTCTATCAACTGAGCTATCAAGCTAACTGAGCTGTACCAAGCTAACTGAGCTGTACCAAGCTAACTGAGCTGTACCAAGCTAACTGAGCTGTACCAAGCTAACTAATCCTGTAGCTCTTCCAGGACTGTATTTTGTTATCAGGGCTAGGGGCATTGTTTGTTTTGTATGAGCTATTGTTTCGTTTTCCAATCAACGACCGTGTCTGGAGAGCTACTGGCTCTCCAGCTAACTGGGAGCTGGTCACGTGCGAGTTCGTGTTAGATCCCATAAGAAGTGGAAAAGCAAAATGTTCAGGCGAACACAGCTGTCTTTTTTAATAGAGAGATTTAGCATCGTGTTTTATACGGCAAACGGCAGGCAGAAATTTGCTGTTTACCAAATACTCATGAAATGTAATTGATTTCGGCTGATATTTTGCCTGTTAGCCACAGCTATCGAGCAAGTACTAAAACCAGTGAAATAAGCTAGAATAAGAGAATTTTCATGGTTTTATGACAAGCAGCAGCCTGCCGTTTGCCCTTGGCCGTAAACGCGTTGCTAAATCTCTCCAATGTCCACAAACACCAATGTTGTTGCCGCTTTTAAATGGCGTTTGATAACTTTTATGTAAGTAGCTTAGAGGACTTCTCAAAGTTGTAAAACCGCCTTATGCAGGATACTGGAAGGGGCGTGGCGCAGTGGTGAGGGAGCTTGTTTTGCCCCTGGGATGCTCCGAGAAAGGGGTTTGTTCTCGAAGGCTGTGGCTGTGAAGAACACTTGACTTGTATTTTGACCGAGAACAAACTAAAAAACGAAGTTATTGTATTTTTCGACAAACAGAAGATGCGGATTGTAAGCCTGGACCCAAAGAAATAAAGGTGCTTGGCTCGAGAAAGTTGCACGCACCGCACACTTGCGGACGGATGGCGGACTTTACATTTGACCAGCTTTGCGCCCAGGTAAATACATCACTTGTTGAGTGGGTGCGGGCGATTATTGTAATTGTTTTATTTCGCTTACACAACTTATTTCGTGTAACAACTTTCCTGCTAAACGATGACAGAGAAATTGCATACTCCTGTTGATGCCCGTCCTTAAGACAACGTTTTCCATCGTTTTTCAATGCAGCAGCATTTGTGTCCGTATAGTTCTTCAGTCATCCAAGAGGTTTTTTTTTTTCGTGCGAATAGTCTTCGTATCCCAATAATAACATTGCCAAGGTACGTTTTCATGATGCGTATTGCTCATGCTGATTTAGTAATAATTTACTGATCATAAGTGATCATCGGCGTTTTGCGAAAAGAGGGTTCAAGGAATATAAGGCTTGTAGAGGTAGAGGTATAAAGGGATTCGAGCCCATGACTTCTGCGATACGGGAAAAAAATTTCTATTCCAACAACTTCGAACCTAGACTCCCTGTCTTTTCTTGCCTTGTTGTGGAGGAAAAGAGAGAGAGCCTTGGTGCGAGGTTGCCTTAGCACATGACGACACAGCGGCCATGTTTTTTCCCCCGCACATAGAAACGGCGCCCATGTTAGAAGCAGTCTATGTTAGTAGTAGTCTCCTTCGCAGCCGTTGTTTGGGTTCGTTACGCAACGCTTCCTCCCCGTTGCGTTGCGTGACGAGGCCATTCGACGGCTGAGAAAGGGGCTCCCTTACAGGAACGAAATTCTCATGCTTACATTTTCTTTTGTTTCGGTTAACAGAGGCGTGAAGGATACCGGAATAAATTTTCAGACGCATCTAACCTTGCTTTTCATTTGTTTTTCAGCCCTTGGGAGCCGCAGATTATTTAGCGCTCTCTGAGAATTTTGACGTCATCATTTTACGCAATATTCCTAGAATGACGGCGTTTCAAAAAACAGAGGCCAGGAGATTCATCACGCTCATTGATGCTCTTTACGATAACAGGGTAAGAGAGACAAACGAGGAGGCGCTGTCGGAGAAAAGAAGCCATATTAAATCTACAAGAGGAGTCACTTTCTCAGGTTCAACCACGGGTCTCTGTGGAGAGCAAGTGGTAAAAACAAGCGTTCTGAAGTCGTACTAAACTCCGAAACAAATATGACATTGCTAAATTTGTGTTTTTTCGTTCACTTTATACTGGACATTTCAAGAACATGCCAACTCTAGCTAGAGGTTCAATTTCTATTTTCTTTCTTAGTTTGAACACCCCTTGACTTGTTAGAAGCAGCTGAACGAACTGGAATAATCATGAAAACGTTTTAAAACCGTTGAATTGCGGTTTCGTCGAGGTCGCAGTCGTAGATCTTTAGGTCTACAGGTTGTGGCTGTAAATTTAATTTTCAGTCTGGTAAATGAATGGTGCGATGTATTAACTCATCTAAATTCTCCTGTTTTCTACCAGTTCTCCATCAACCTCTGTGCATTCGGCTTTTTTACAGACTCGTCTTATTTGCTCGGCCAGTACTTCGATTGGGCATCTCTTTAACGC
>BLFK01000704.1:2738343-2745843 GCA_014634185.1 Astreopora myriophthalma | reverse complement strand
TTGTTAAAGTCCAACGCCTGAGGTTCACTTTCGAAGCGATTCCTGTCGACTTTCATCGGTTTTCGTGCGTTGTCCTCCGACGTAAGTCGAGCGACATACGTCACAAGTTCGGATGAGATCGGAAAGTGATCGACCGTTTCGCAAGCGAACAGAATAAATTTTAATCTATTTTATCGATGTTTATGGGTATAAATAGAGGGCTCTGTTTTTCATGATCATTTCATCCATAGGCTAGTTGCACGGTGTTGAGAGGAAACCGCCTGATTAACGTCTCAGTCAACTTGGTACTGGAAAGCTGAACACAGTTCTGGCAGTCATTTGAGTTGATATTCGTTCCCTGAATAGTTCTTGACGACACCACGTGAGGTAAAAAGAAAAAAAAAATTGCCATGCCAAACGATGCTCTGTTCAAAGAGTGAGGGTGAAATACCGAATGCTTTAAGACATCGGGAACAGGATATTATGCAGAAGAGCAATGCGGTGACAAATCCAAACATCAAGAAAAGGACCATGTCTTTCTTGACTCCAGAAATACTAATTACGTATGAGCGCGAGGGAGAACAAGCCAAATCTTATGAGGAGAGATATAAGGAAGCAGCATTGGGGGTATTTGGGACCAAAAGAACTCTCGCATATCTCGCTGTGCCAGCTCTGTCACAGACTGACAAACAAGCGGTTATCAGACAATATCATTCGGATCCATGCATTGCTAGTCTTGGCATTCTTCAATGAACCGTTTTCAGATCAAGGACACATGAAAGACATTTTTCTTCCTGTTAGTACACCCGTTGGAAGTAATGAATCAATTCGGGCAGCTCTGTTGACTGTGTATAAATGTTCTCAATTTTTTCTGCAATTGTTGTCACGTTGTATTTACCGATGCGGAGAAAAAAAGAAGGAGAATTGCGTTGATTGAAAAATGTCAATAACTGGACAACTGACTGCTGATTTACACCGTGGTAACTGACACTACGGCCCGGTAATTCATCCTCATATGGCTTGTTCTCCACTAAATCTGTTAGCAATCTGCTTTCAGTTGGTCAATATATCAATAGTTCAAAGTGTATGTGAATAATTTTAGATAATTTATGGAGACCATCGAATGATATAGGGTAAACCTCTCGAACCACACGAAACTAATAGTGACAAGAACCGGACTGCATGTGTAACAGATCGTAGTCAGGCACACTGATGTCAAGTCACGGAAATTAAAGGAAAAATACTCTGTAGTTATTAAATTTTTAAAATTACGAACTCTAAGAGAGAACTTCACTTCAGGGCAAAAATAAAGTCAGATTTTTTCAAGTCTGTAGCCATTATTCCGGCAGTTGGCCTTCTTCTATTTTCATTTCCGGCCGAAAAACTCAAGACGTCGCAATAACCCGACAAAACTACCGAATAGTGTAAACCAACTGAATATACTAATAAGAAGAGATCTATTCCCTCGAAATCCTAGAAAAATGTACCGTGCTAGCAGTCTGGCTTCGATTTTTCTACGATGCATCAGCCAGGTCGTGTATCATGGAATTTTCTGGACTGCGCTGTAGCGTTTAACACGAAAGTGAATCAGACACTGGCAATTCGGTTATCGACCCATCTTTTAACTTCAGCGAATTTCAGTGGCGGGTTTTATCTCTTATCATGTTTCGGTTGTTACCCTAGCTATCTGCAATTGTGCTTCGAGCTATCTCGATCCAGGAAGCTAGCATCAAATTCTTTCCAATGATTTCTTTCTCGGTGTCTGAACTTTCGCTAAGGGAACGAAACAACTGACGACTTTTTCCATTACGTTGTTTTCCTGACGATTATTGTGTCAGGTATACGTAGGGTGGGTGAATGTTGTTCAAAACATCTTTAATATCCTGGGCTGTAGAATGCCAGAATGTTTGGGGCTGTTTACACGGAGGGAGCGAGGAGGATTCTCGCTCTACTGAGGAAGATCCTAGAAGCCGGGCAGATCTCCGATAATCCTAGCGCCGTATGTTTTCTATATGCAAAATGTTGAACTTGGCCCAAGGGCTATGATCTTTCCGCTAGCGATAGAATCTTCCTGGCTCAGAGATAGGAACATCGTGGCAACACGCAAACTTTGCTCGAAGATCCTGGCGAGGCACAAAAAAAACCCAAACATGACGGCAACCAGGCGTTGAGCTACTTCATTTTGCTAATTACTTCAAGCGATATACTAGAACGCCAACCATAAACCTAATTTCTGCCTGTAAACCAAACGAAAAATTGTTTCGCCTTCTAGGATCTTCCCCCCTTCACGTAAACAGCCCTTTATCCTAGATATTTGAGGCGGTCTAAGCATGTCCTCAGGCGGAGTTCTTTCTGCCAGTGTCTTTTTGTACATAGGGGGCAAAGAACGATGATAATCACTGTAGTATCCTCTTCAATTTGCTTCCGCAGTTTGTTTTTGTAAATTCTGCTAACAAACTCTATCTATCCAGCTGTAGCAATCCTGAATCGTGTTGCCACAGCGCAGTATTCAAGGCTTAAGACCGAGTCAAAACGTTCAAACGATTCATCTCGTAGCTTCAAACTTAACTCCGCTTGCTCGTGGCAAGTCGGAATTTTCGGGCACTGTAGTAAGCCCTTTCGTTTGAACATAATATGGAAAATATAAAAACAATAGCGGCCTCTGGAGCCATCATATAGTGTTTCAACACTTTCTTTGGTGAAACGTGTTCATTGCGGCCAGTGTTAGAGCGATCTTCAAATGACTGTCGAAAGTAATTACGCGTTTGCGATTGCTACGCTTTGTGATTGGCTTAAAAATCTCGAGCCAGTTTATCAACCAATGAAAACGAAAGCCAAAACCAATCACGACTTGCACGCGCGATTTTTCCCGCGCTTTGAGCAAGTTACACGGAATTGCTTC
Source organism: Astreopora myriophthalma (assembly GCA_014634185.1). Lineage (NCBI taxonomy): Eukaryota > Metazoa > Cnidaria > Anthozoa > Scleractinia > Acroporidae > Astreopora > Astreopora myriophthalma. The sequence continues at coordinate 2,742,962 of BLFK01000704.1, read as the reverse complement.
GAATTTTGATTGGCTCATTGCGCTGTTTGCACCTGCTGTGATTGGTCGGAGTAATTACTTCTGTTTTGGTTTTACGACACTCAAGTGAGAACCGCTCTAATTTGAGGATCGAAAAATCAAAATCAAAGTAATTACAGACTCGGCCAATCACGTTCAAGTAATTAGAGAGCCAATCACGTTCTGAAGGAGATACACCTTTCAGCCAATTATAAATCGAAGTAATTCGAGAATTGGTTTTACTAACCAATCAGAACGCAAGGCAATTATACGCAGTCGGCAGTAAACGCGGGAAAACGAGAGTGACGGGAGTCGCAATTATGATTGGTTGAAAAGTTCCGCCTTTGGTTTGCTCTCTGATTGGATAAGAAAACTCGCGCGAACTTTTCATCCAATCAGATGCAAGACTAACGAAAAGTAGGCACGCACAGAATCGCAAAACAAACAAACGAGGAAACAAACAAACAAACAAATTAATAGCTTAGGAAACAACAACAACAACAAAGACAGGGCAAGAAATCAGATTGGAATAGAGACCGATTTATTTTCTATACCAACTGATTTTCCTTTGTAAAAACCATTAGGAGCCCATTACCCTGAAACCATTCATTATCAATAATATCGATCTTGAGAAACTAAAAAGTCAGCAAAATTACATTAAATCCTATAAACGAAAAGAAAAAAAAATTCTCGCAGCTGGTGTAAAATTACAACGAACTATTGAATCAGGTTTTACCGTAAAATTAGATCGATATAAAATACCACCATCGGCAATTTTAACATTTAATATGTTACTTGCCATCTGATAACTTTTCTTTTATATCTCATTCGTAAAGGAAGTGAGGAATTTCTACGTCTTTAGTTCAATTTCAGGAGTTACAATATGAAAAATGTCGGATATAACACGCGTGGTAACACATCAAACAGCTCCAAAAAGATTTCAAAACATAGCATACATAAGTTAGTGAGAACAGGCGATTTTGTCAACCATGGCTTCGCTTGTTGTAAATACTATACAGTCTAGGAATGTTTACTCGACCCATGGCCCCAACCAGAAAAAAAAACTTGAGCAAAGACTGGAGCGAGAGGTTTCAAAATATGGCACTTCCCAAACTAAATATTCGGGAGCATATTATACATGTTTAGTAATTGTTCGTTACTTGCCGTATCTATACACCCAGGATGTTGCGGCTTCAAGGGAAAATGATTTTTTCGAGCCCTGTATTTATTTTGCTTGTACTGGGCCGAGTTGTTTGAAACACGGTTAGCGCTAAACCGGATATAAATACCATGACAATCTATACGTTTTAATCCGGCGTTATATTAACGTAGGGTTAGCGCGAACCGTGCTTCGAACAACTCGGTCCTGCTGTTCTAAATTCAAGTTAAAACGCGATCTGAAATGGAAGTTCGTGTTACACAAGAGTTCCATGCAAGGGCATGGAATAACGCCTTCTATAATTACAACAAAGGCTACTAGAAAAGCGACAGTTGTACAAATCTCACATTTAATTGGTTGCTTGCCGAACCCAGTTATCACAGCCCCGTATTTCATGGCCTTCCATGTTATCATCTGCATACAAGTCCAGGAACAAATCTTCCAGGGAGGGGAAAGGGCCAGATTCGGCGACCTGCACCCCAGCGTCTACTTCATCCTTCGCTTCTTTTTCAAGACGCTGGAACAGAAATTCATATACATAACTGTCAGTTGCATTTTGCATCGCAGAAATTTCGCACTTGGACTCGTTTTGAAAACGCGGCTGAGGTGAATAGCCCAGTTTCGAATCACTTAGACCGCTGGATAAAAAAATCAAAGGCGCCTTTGTACAGGGTTAGCCTCAACCTGAAGAAAAATATTCACAAATACCAGCAAGAAAGCGTTGAATAATAAAAGAAAACAACACACAGAAGTGTGACAATTCTCACCGGTATGCTTCAGGTCGAGGTTAACCCTGTGCAGATGTGCCTTTTGTACTTTTATCCAGCGGTTTTGGTGAATTCGAAACTGGACTATTCGGAAATGGCTTAACCTTTCATATGCTTAGTTTTCAAAAAAGAATGAAGACAACGATAACAGAGCTTTCAAAGTACAACAGCCTGTGCACATCAGCTACAGTTAGATACCTTGATGTCATCTGTGTCTGCAAGTCCCGAGTCCAGCAGTTTCTCACGTAAATTCATGATAGGATCACGATTTTTACGAATTGACTGTACCTCGTCACGTGACCGGTAGCTACAGGCGGGAACAGAAAGGTATGGTAAGTTTTATTTCTTACCTTGTGTACAATGATCAAATACCAACGAGATAAGCACAATTGCTTTCTCCTATAGTCTTAACGACTAAAACGTTGAGCAAGTTAAGCTAGCAAATAGTGTATACCACTCACATTCTTCTCGAATTTGGTCTTAGTTGTGATTGATTGGTAACTGGACTTTGTGTTGTACAATTCAGAGAGTAATCGTGCTCCAAATCGATTTTGAAATTACCCGCCCGATTACACCACTCTGTCCTATCAGTATTACTTAAAATAAATGAAACCAGGGCTGCTGATAACCAATCAGATTACAGAATTTTATTACAGTTAAGAATACTACCGAAAATGCACAGACAAGAAAATGAACAGCTCATATAAAGAGATTACAAAGGTGCAATAAAGAATTGGTTAAGTGTTCAGGTTGTTTAGCATGATGAAAGAGGTTTAAGAGTTGCTTGAGGAGTAGTGGAGACAAAATATAGGTTATTGGGTGTTTAGCAAATCTCCCAAGTGCATCTGGAATTCGATGGCTGTGGAACCCTGTGAAGCAAGCCCACTGTGGGATTCAAGATCTTGCTCACAAGCTATGGTTGAACAGCAGTATTATTTTTGTCACATAACCACCACACGGAATCTCAGGAAAGAAAACCTGAAAGTGAACACAACTTAGTTTATAAAAATAAATGTTCGTGTCAGCTATTGTCAGCAGAGTGCACCCAAGCAAATACTAAAATAAACAATGATCATTACTGACCAGCCAGGGCATGTTTTGATTCTTATAACTAGGAATTATTATCAATATACGTGGCCAAATAGAAAATCGGCCTCTTCAAAACACATGCTCAGTGGGCCGCAAAAGACTGACAGCGGGCTGCTAATGCATTATCAGCCCTACAGCTGATTGGTTCTTTCTTCATCATCCAATGGATTTTAACCAATTAGACTTTGTGATATGCCTATTATTTATAGGCGATTTTAAGCATTTTTTCGGTAATTTTAAATAAGTTCACTGGACTGAGTTGATTCTTTAATAGCTTGTTCAATCAACACTTACATGATGATTTGAAGTGACTTTGAATTCATTATTCACTTAGCATGATGTATTAAAACTCATATTAAGTATTAAAACATATTATTAAAACTCACATTCTTGACATCATTTGGCCTTGTTTATTGATAATAATGATAATGACATGACTTTTTGAGGGAATGTTGTTTATTTGCACCCTTGTAGTGTCATTTGCGGCCCTCGCCCTTTGCGCTTGGGCCGCAAATGACACTACGCGGGTGCAAATAAACAATATTCCCTCAAAAAGTCATGTTATTCCCTTATTAACAAGAGTTACCTGGTTCCAGGGTCACTCATACTGTGTCCATAGTAACGGTAAGTAGCAAGCTCCATAAGTATTGGACCCTACAGAATTAACAAAGCATGCATTCTTTTTGCTTATATTCCTATTCCATTGTAGGATTAACAGAGTGAGTGGAATAAGGCTTTCCAAAAGAACGTGTATTCCAAAAAGTGACCTGAGAAATAATGCTTGGAATAGACTGACATCTCGTCAGGTGTGCAAGATTTTTGCGCCAAAATCTGCCCAAAGAACATGCAACCAAAGAACATGACCACCGTGAGCCGCTCATCCCCTGGTTGCAAGCTAGGAATTGTAGGCCAATAAATCTTGCTGTACAGTTGCTATCAATACATGGATGAAAAATCATCACAAATTTCAAACAGAAGTTTTTTTTTCTAATAGCTTACATTTCCTGATCTTGTAAAGTCTGCGGCAAATCTAGTTGCCTCCCGCACAGTTAAAAGATCCATGCCATCAACCTATGCATTCAGGAACACAACGTACAGTCAACACAGCCTAGGCAAGTAAATTTATCATCTGCTGAACAGGCAAGTTCAGTTAAGGGACCAGTCACTGTTTTCAAGGGGAGAGGGGTGGTGCAAATGGCCCAAACCCTTCCCTGACCGTCCCCTTTGTGAAGCACATTTTTCCTAACCCTGTCCTTACACACTCAAAGTTGTCACTTCTGTTATATAAAGCAATCAATTTATGTGGCCCCCTTTTTCCCAGCATCAAAATCATTGACCATCCTTCTACATGCACTACAGCTGTAGCTCTCCCCCCTCTGAATAAAGGCCAGTTTCTAAGTTAGTTTTCCAATCTTTGCAAAAGTTTCTTTATTTTTAAGGACATAATAAATAAGACTCTTTAACCTTACTTTAATTCCAGGGATGTAGTCTCCCCTCGTGTGGTATTCAGTAGTGGCTGCAGCTCGTTCCACAGATGTGCCCATTCCATAACCGTTATTCTCACACACAAAGATACAGGGAAGGTCCCACAATTTTGCCATGTTGTA